>CM026390.1:20909203-20948553 GCA_014843695.1 Archivesica marissinica
TACTTGTTCTTACTTACTATGTCATTGAGTTGATAGAGGTACTTGTTCTTACTTACTATGTCATTGAGTTGATAGAGGTACTTGTTCTTACTTACTATGTCATTGAGTTGATAGAGGTACTTGTTCTTACTTACTATGTCATTGAGTTGATAGAGGTACTTGTTCTTACTTACTATGTCATTGAGTTGATAGAGGTACTTGTTCTTACTTACTATGTCATTGAGTTGATAGAGGTACTTGTTCTTACTTACTATGTCATTGAGTTGATAGAGGTACTTGTTCTTACTTACTATGTCATTGAGTTGATAGAGGTACTTGTTCTTACTTACTATGTCATTGAGTTGATAGAGGTACTTGTTCTTACTTACTATGTCATTGAGTTGATAGAGGTACTTGTTCTTACTTACTATGTCATTGAGTTGATAGAGGTACTTGTTCTACTTACTATGTCATTGAGTTGATAGAGGTACTTTTCTTACTTACTATGTCATTGAGTTGATAGAGGTACTTGTTCTTACTTACTATGTCATTGAGTTGATAGAGGTACTTGTTCTTACTTACTATGTCATTGAGTTGATAGAGGTACTTGTTATTACTTACTATGTCATTGAGTTGATAGAGGTACTTGTTACTTACTATGTCATTGAGTTGATAGAGGTACTTGTTGTTACTTACTATGTCATTGAGTTGATAGAGGTCCTTGTTCTTACTAACTATGTCATTGAGTTGATAGAGGTACTTGTTCTTACTTACAATGCCATTGAGTTGATATAGGTCCTTGTTCTTACTTACAATGCCATTGAGTTTGATATAGGTCCTTGTTCTTACTTACAATGCCATTGAGTTGATATAGGTCCTTGTTTTTCTGTATCTGTTCAGCCAGTTTCATTTGTAGTTCCTGCAGCACGACATTCTCTTCCTCCGACGTGATCTGTCCCAACAATCTGGGGACAGGAGGGGTCGGCAGAGGGGAAAGGTATGCTCCTGTAGCAGACTGTTAATATAAGAACACAAACAGGTATTTAGCTATCCTGGAGAAGGGGGCTTTAAAAGAGCTGAGTATTGTTACCTGTATCACATATGAGCATTGTAACCTGTATCACATATGAGCATTGTAACCTGTATCACATATGAGCATTGTAACCGGTATCACATATGAGCATTGTAACCTGAATCACATATGAGCATTATAACCTGTATCACATATGAGCATTATAACCTGTATCACATATGAGCATTGTAACCTGAATCACATATGAGCATTGTAACCTGAATCACATATGAACATTGTAACCTGAATCACATATGAGCATTGTAACCTGTATCACATATGAGCATTGTAACCTGTATCACATATGAGCATTGTAACCTGTATCACATATGAGCATTGTAACCTGAATCACATATGAGCATTGTAACCTGAATCACATATGAGCATTGTAACCTGAATCAAATATGAGCATTATAACCTGAATCACATATGAGCATT
The DNA here is from genome assembly GCA_014843695.1 of Archivesica marissinica. NCBI lineage: Eukaryota > Metazoa > Mollusca > Bivalvia > Venerida > Vesicomyidae > Archivesica > Archivesica marissinica. The sequence goes on from CM026390.1 coordinate 20,910,693, forward strand.
ATAACCTGTATCACATATGAGCATTGTACCTGTATCACATATGAGCATTATAACCTGTATCACATATGAGCATTGTAACCTGTATCACATATGAGCATTGTAACCTGTATCACATATGAGCATTATAACCTGTATCACATATGAGCATTGTACCTGTATCACATATGAGCATTGTACGTGTATCACATATGAGCATTATAACCTGTATCAGATATGAGCATTATAACCTGTATCACATATGAGCATTATAACCTGTATCACATATGAGCATATAACCTGTATCAGATATGAGCATTATAACCTGTATCACATATGAGCATTATAACCTGTATCAGATATGAGCATTATAACCTGTATCAGATATGAGCATTGTACCTGTATCACATATGAGCATTGTACCTGTATCACATATGAGCATTATAACCTGTATCAGATATGAGCATTATAACCTGTATCACATATGAGCATTGTACCTGTATCACATATGAGCATTGTACCTGTATCACATATGAGCATTATAACCTGTATCAGATATGACTTATAACCTGTATCAGATATGAGCATTATAACCTGTATCACATATGAGCATTGTAACCTGTATCACATATGAGCATTGTAACCTGTATCACATATGAGCATTGTAACCTGTATCACATATGAGCATTGTAACCGGTATCACATATGAGCATTGTAACCTGAATCACATATGAGCATTATAACCTGTATCACATATGAGCATTATAACCTGTATCACATATGAGCATTGTAACCTGAATCACATATGAGCATTGTAACCTGAATCACATATGAACATTGTAACCTGAATCACATATGAGCATTGTAACCTGTATCACATATGAGCATTGTAACCTGTATCACATATGAGCATTGTAACCTGTATCACATATGAGCATTGTAACCTGAATCACATATGAGCATTGTAACCTGAATCACATATGAGCATTGTAACCTGAATCAAATATGAGCATTATAACCTGAATCACATATGAGCATTATAACCTGTATCACATATGAGCATTGTACCTGTATCACATATGAGCATTATAACCTGTATCACATATGAGCATTGTAACCTGTATCACATATGAGCATTGTAACCTGTATCACATATGAGCATTATAACCTGTATCACATATGAGCATTGTACCTGTATCACATATGAGCATTGTACGTGTATCACATATGAGCATTATAACCTGTATCAGATATGAGCATTATAACCTGTATCACATATGAGCATTATAACCTGTATCACATATGAGCATTATAACCTGTATCAGATATGAGCATTATAACCTGTATCACATATGAGCATTATAACCTGTATCAGATATGAGCATTATAACCTGTATCAGATATGAGCATTGTACCTGTATCACATATGAGCATTGTACCTGTATCACATATGAGCATTATAACCTGTATCAGATATGAGCATTATAACCTGTATCACATATGAGCATTGTACCTGTATCACATATGAGCATTGTACCTGTATCACATATGAGCATTATAACCTGTATCAGATATGAGCATTATAACCTGTATCAGATATGAGCATTATAACCTGTATCACATATGAGCATTGTAACCTGTATCACATATGAGCATTATAACCTGTATCAGATATGAGTATTGTAACTTAGAGCTCAACAATGAAACTCTCATTATAATATTATGAGCACTACAACTTAAATGTTCAGATTTTTTATAACCACACTGAGCAGAATACTTTGGATAGGTAGCCTAAATATTCGGATATTTATTACCAGTAGAATGCCAATTACCCGATTTCGGCGAATATCAAATTGATTTGGAAAACTGAACAAGCTCTAGTACAGTATATTATGGGTGATAACTGTACCATAGAGCCATACCAATCAGTCCTAGTACAGTAGATTATGTGTGAGAACTGTAACTTACAGCTATCCCAATCAGTCCTAGTACAGTAGATTATGTGTGAGAACTGTAACTTACTGCTATCCCAATCAGTCCTAGTACAGTAGATTATGTGTGAGAACTGTAACTTACAGCTATCCCAATCAGTCCTAGTACAGTAGATTATGTGTGAGAACTGTAACTTACAGCTATCCCAATCAGTCCTAGTACAGTAGATTATGTGTGAGAACTGTAACTTACAGCTATCCCAATCAGTCCTAGTACAGTAGATTATGTGTGAGAACTGTAACTTACTGCTATCCCAATCAGTCCTAGTACAGTAGATTATGTGTGAGAACTGTAACTTACAGCTATCCCCAACATTCCTAGTACAGTATATTATGTGTGAGAACTGTAACTAAAAGCTATCCCAATCAGTCCAGACAGTAGATAGTGTGAGAACTTTAACTTACAGCTATCCCATCAGTCCTATACAGTAGATATGTGTGAGAACGTAACTTACTGCTATCCCATCAGTCCTATACAGTAGATTATGTGTGAGAACTGTTAACTTACAGCATCACAATCAGTCCTAGTAAAGTAGATTATGTGTGAAAATGCAACTTACAGCATCCCAATCAGTCCTAGTACAGTAGATTATGTGAGAACGTAACTTACTGCTATCCCAATCAGTCCTAGTACAGTAGAATGTGTGAGAACTGTAACTTAATGCTATCCCAATCAGTCATAGTACAGTAGATTATGTGTGAGAACTGTAACTTACAGCTATCCCAATCAGTCCTAGTACAGTAGATTATGTGTGAGAACTGTAACTTACTGCTATCCCAATCAGTCCTAGTACAGTAGATTATGTGTGAGAACTGTAACTTACTGCTATCCCAATCAGTCCTAGTACAGTAGATTATGTGTGAGAACTGTAACATACAGCTATCCCAATCAGTCCTAGTACAGTAGATTTGTGTGAGACTGTAACTTACAGCTATCCCAATCAGTCCTAGTACAGTAGATTATGGTGAGAACTGTAACTTACAGCTATCCCAATCAGTCCTAGTACAGTAGATTATGTGTGAGAACTGTAACTTACTGCTATCCCAATCAGTCCTAGTACAGTAGATTATGTGTGAGAACTGTAACTTACTGCTATCCCAATCAGTCCTAGTACAGTAGATTATGTGTGAGAACTGTAACATACAGCTATCCCAATCAGTCCTAGTACAGTAGATTATGTGTGAGAACTGTAACTTACAGCTATCCCAATCAGTCCTAGTACAGTAGATTATGTGTGAGAACTGTAACTTACAGCTATCCCAATCAGTCCTAGTACAGTAGATTATGTGTGAGAACTGTAACTTACTGCTATCCCAATCAGTCCTAGTACAGTAGATTATGTGTGAGAACTGTAACTTACTGCTATCCCAATCAGTCCTAGTACAGTAGATTATGTGTGAGAACTGTAACTTACTGCTATCCCAATCAGTCCTAGTACAGTAGATTATGTGTGAGAACTGTAACATACAGCTATCCCAATCAGTCCTAGTACAGTAGATTATGTGTGAGAACTGTAACTTACAGCTATCCCAATCAGTCCTAGTACAGTAGATTATGTGTGAGAACTGTAACTTACAGCTATCCCAATCAGTCCTAGTACAGTAGATTATGTGTGAGAACTGTAACTTACTGCTATCCCAATCAGTCCTAGTACAGTAGATTATGTGTGAGAACTGTAACTTACAGCTATCCCAATCAGTCCTAGTACAGTAGATTATGTGTGAGAACTGTAACTTACAGCTATCCCAATCAGTCCTAGTACAGTAGATTATGTGTGAGAACTGTAACTTACTGCTATCCCAATCAGTCCTAGTACAGTAGATTATGTGTGAGAACTGTAACTTACAGCTATCCCAATCAGTCCTAGTACAGTAGATTATGTGTGAGAACTGTAACTTACAGCTATCCCAATCAGTCCTAGTACAGTAGATTATGTGTGAGAACTGTAACTTACAGCTATCCCAATCAGTCCTAGTACAGTAGATTATGTGTGAGAACTGTAACTTACAGCTATCCCAATCAGTCCTAGTACAGTAGATTATGTGTGAGAACTGTAACTTACTGCTATCCCAATCAGTCCTAGTACAGTAGATTATGTGTGAGAACTGTAACTTACAGCTATCCCAATCAGTCCTAGTACAGTAGATTATGTGTGAGAACTGTAACTTACTGCTATCCCAATCAGCAAGCTCTCTCCTACAACAAACTGCATCTTGAGTCCAAATAAACCATTCATACTTCGAATCTGAAATACATAAACAGATTATTATTGGATGTCACCAAATCCTGAAGTACAATTACAGTGCACTATGTTCAATAAGCTACTTTTAAAATTTAAACTTTATTTATTTTATATTGCGAAGCAAGCTTTAACAACTTACATTAATCACTCTCATTGGCGCAGATGAATGTGGTCATTCATGTGGGAGGGGAAACAGGAGAAAACCCACCTGTCTGATCTGGCGACCATCGTACCATCTCACAAACTTCCTGGTATGAGGATCGAACTTGGGTTGCATTGGTGGGAAGTGAGCGTGCTAACCACTGCGCTAATCAGACAGTTACTTTTTGTACCTGCATCATCAGCCAAATCGTATACTAAATCCCCCCCAGTGGACATTCAAGTATTTGGCATTGGTATAAGACAAAAAAGCAACTAACTCATTTAATAAATCAAATTTGTAACATTTATTTATGACTATTATATCTCACATTTTTATATTTGTTTAACTCGATAGAATTATTAACGGCATACTGTATTGTGCAATATAACTGTGGTGCCAAATGTTAGCATTTAGCGAGGTGTTTTGTATTGGCGATGTCTTAAATTGGCGCATTTCATTTTTCCTCCCAAAATATGTTTCTTAAATATTTAATTAACTGCTCAATATTACCAAAAGTACTATTTAAAGTACGATTTTTATGATGTTGTCTTCAAAAATTCATTTGTGAAAACACCCATGAATGTACAGTGGTCGATAACAATAACTGAATGAGTCATCATCATATTTGCATGGCAGGAAGATGACGACAGAGAAAGTGGCTTAATTTGGCAATTTTTATTCCCGACCGAATATTCGAATAGTAAAATCGCTATTCGTTGCCATCCCTAATTATAATGCAAACAAACAAATTTATTTGCACACATTTACAGATTTACCATTATATGCGCAGAGGCTAGTCAATGCTGTCAACAAGTTGTCAAACAAACCCCGAGATTATTACCAATTCCTTTGTGAACCCCAAACTGTAGGAACATGTACTATAGTAAATACATGTACGGCCATGTAGCGTTATACTACATGTATAATACACAGTCATATACATAAATTAAACAACAAATTTCAGTTTCTTCATTTCTATTCGGAATGGGATTCTTCTGGGATTTAGATAGAACCGTCAAATTAACCTATATTTTTGCTTTCCCTTTTTGTTTTGTTTATATTGATGGAATATAATGGTGAGGATTAGATTTGGCAGATTTGTTACTGATTGCAAATATAGCCAAAATAAAACCTTTGCCAATAAATCAACTTATACAGTAGATGTTCATCATGTCTAGATGTGAAGAACGTTACCTTGAGTTTGTTCATTAGTTGATTATGAAGGTCATACTCCAGGAATGGCAGAATCTGTAACATATGACAATACAGTCTAAATGGAAAACAGTCACTTAACAATTAAATGTCCTTTTTCTACATTTCATCGTTTCATCAAGGTATAATGTTTTGTTAGTTTTTGTGGTTTAACGTCGCACAAACAGCTTAGGTCATACGGCGTCTCTCAAACTATTATTAGTGGAAGACCCCGGGTGCCACGTCAAGCAGTATTTCAGACACGAACGGGCATCCAGGTAGAATCACCGATCTTCCGCAAGCCAGCTGGAGAGCTTCCTCACATGAAAGAAATCGACACCTTCAGTGGGATTTGAACCTGCAGTGGTGAGGGGCAGGTGATTTTGAAGTCAACGACCATAACTTCTCAGTCATGGGACCCCCATCCAAGTATTAAATCTCTTTTTTTACACCTAATTTGCATATGAGTTTTATGAACATATTATACTGGTATGTAAAAACCTGACAGTTTATACCTCGATGAAATGCAGAAAAAGGATATTCAATTGTTATATTTAATCTATAATTTTACAATTTACAAAACAAGATGTCTTTATGATTCGTCAACACTTCCATGCCATACCGAATCCTTAGCTTAGTTTATACAAATTTAGTTTAGCTTGATTACAAAACATGTTCTTACAACTATTTATAAATCACTCTCGAGACCTCATTCCTAATGGAATACATCACCACGAGGGAGAGAGAAGAGGTAACGGGGAATCTAAATGCCTTCCCTAAGGGCATAATCGTAACTGCTCCAGTGGGGGCTTGAACTCCGGGACTACCACTGCACTATCACGACTTGAATAGCATAAGATAAGCAACTTTAGTCAATTAAAGGGCAATAACAAATGCAGCACGTGCACCATCACACAATTGTGAAACCGGTACAAAGGGGGTAATAAGGCTGCTGTCACTATGGTGATACATGTTATTTTAAGGTTCATAAAATTTCATCTATAGGTTACTGAGAACCAGCTCCGGACAGACGGACGCAAACAAGCACGCGCAGATGCAGCCAAACCAATATCAATAATCTAGTAACTACCAGTAGTCATAAATAGCTGCATTTACTTACATCACTTATTTCTTTAGCATTGGCTTCTGCCTTGCTGTTGGATTTTGGTCTGCACACTCTGAAACAATTACACAATAAAGTCAGACCTGAAACAATTAAACAATAAGGGCGGACTTGAAACAAATAAAGGCGCATCCGAAACAATTAAAGGTGGATCTGAAACACTTAAAGGTGGATCTGAAACAATTACAGGTTGATCTGAAACAATTACAGGTTGATCTGAAACAATTACAGGTGGATATGAAACAATTACAGGTGGATCTGAAACAATTACAGGTGGATCTGAAACAATTAAAGATGGATATGAAACAATTACAGGTTGATCTGAAACAATTACAGATTGATCCGAAACAATTAAAGGTGGATCTGAACCAATTACTGTTGATCTGAAACAATTACAGGTGGATCTGAAACAATTACAGATGGATCTGAAACAATTAAAGGTGAATCTGAAACAATTACAGGTGGATCTGAAACAATTACAGGTTGATCTGAAACAATTAAAGATGGTACTGAAACAATTAAAGGCGGATCTGAAACAATTAAAGATGGACCTGAAACATTTAATGGCAGATGGATGAAATGTGATATAACAGCCCATCAATATTAGCTTAGTATACAGCTAAAGGCGATTCTTCCAAATATATAACTCACATGACTTGTATAAATCAACCTTTCTCTACAGAACTCACATGGCTTGCATAAATCAAACTTTCTCTACAGAACTCACATGGCTTGCATAAATCAACTTTTCTCTACAGAACTCACATGACTTGTATATATCCACATTTCTCTACAGAACTCACATGGCTTGCATAAATCCACCTTTCTATACAGAACTCACATGGCTTGTATAAATCCACCTTTCTCTACAGAACTTGCATGGCTTGCATACATCCACATTTCTTTACAGAACTCACATGGCTTGCATAAATCCACCTTTCTATACAGAACTCACATGGCTTGTATAAATCCACCTTTCTCTACAGAACTTGCATGGCTTGCATACATCCACATTTCTTTACAGAACTCACATGACTTGCATAAATCCACCTTTCTCTACAAAAATCACATGACTTGTATATATAAACATTTCTCTACAGAACTCACATGGCTTGCATAAATCCACCTTTCTCTACAGAACTTGCATGGCTTGCATAAATCAACCTGTCTCTACAGAACTCACATTGCTTGTATAAATCAACATTTCTCTACAGAACTCACATTGCTTGTATAAATCAACATGTCTCTACAGAACTCACATGGCTTGTATAAATCAACATTTCTCTACAGAACTCACATGACTTGTATAAATCAACATTTCTCTACAGAACTCACATGGCTTGCATAAATAAACCTTTCTCTACAGAACTCACATTATTTGTATAAATCCACCTTTCTCTACAGAACTCACATGGCTTGCATAAATCCACCTTTCTCTACAGAATTCACATGGCTTGCATAAATCCACCTTTCTCTACAGAACTTAATTGGCTTGCATAAATCCATCTTTCTCTACAGAAGTCACATGGCTTGTATAAATCAACCTTTCTCTACAGAACTCACATGACTTGTATAAATCCACATTTCTCTACAGAACTCACATGGCTTGCATCAATCCATCTTTCTTTACATAACTCACATTGATTGCATATATCCACCTTTCTCTACAGAACTCAGATGACGTGTATAAATCCACATTTCTCTACAGAACTAACATGGCTTGCATAAATCCACCTTTCTCTACAGCACTCACATGACTTGCATAAATCTACATTTCTCTACAGAACTAACATGGCTTGCATAAATCCACCTTTCTCTACAGCACTCACATGACTTGCATAAATCTACATTTCTCTACAGAACTTAAATGGCTTGCATAAATCCACCTTTCTCTACAGAACTCACATGCCTTGTATAAATCCACATTTCTCTACAGAAGTCACATGACTTTTATAAATCCACATTTCTCTACAAAACTCACATGGCTTGGATAAATCAACCTTCCTCTACATAACTCACATGGCTTGTATAAATCCACCTTTCTCTACAGAACTCACATGGCTTGCATAAATCAACCTTTCTCTACAGAACTCACATGGCTTGTATAAATCCACATTTCTCTACAGAACTAACATGGCTTGCAGAAATCCACCTTTCTCAAAGAACTCACATGGCTTGCAGAAATCCACCTTTCTCTACAGAACTCACATTGCTTGTATAAATCCACCTTTCTCTACAGAACTCACATGGCTTGCATAAAACAACCTTTCTCTACCGAACTCGCATGGCTTGCATAAATCAACCTTTCTCTACATAACTCACATAACTTGTATATATCCACATTTCTCTACAGAACTAACATGGCTTGCATAAATCAACCTTTCTCTACAGAACTCACATGACTTGCATAAATTCACATTTCTCTACAGAACTCACATGGCTTGCATAAATCCACCTTTCTCTACAGAACTAACATGGCTTGTATAAATCCACATTTCTCTACAGAACTAACATGGCTTGCATGAATCCACCTTTCTCTACAGAATTCACATGGCTTGCATAAATCCACCTTTCTCTATAGAACTCACATAACTTGCATAAATCCACATTTCTCTACAGAACTAACATGGCTTGCATAAATCCACATTTCTCTACAGAACTAACATGGCTTGCATGAATCCACCTTTCTCTACAGAATTCACATGGCTTGCATAAATCCACCTTTCTCTACAGAACCTAATTGGCTTGCCTAAATCCATCTTTCTCTACAGAAGTCACATGGCTTGTATAAATCAATCTTTCTCTACAGAACTCACATGACTTGTATAAATCCACATTTCTCTACAGAACTCACATGGCTTGCATAAATCCATCTTTCTTTACATAACTCACATTGATTGCATATATCCACCTTTCTCTACAGAACTCAGATGACGTGTATAAATCCACATTTCTCTACAGAACTAACATGACTTGCATAAATCCACCTTTCTCTACAGAACTCACATGGCTTGCATAAATCAACCTTTCTCTACCAAACTCGCATGGCTTGCATAAATCCACCTTTCTCTACATAACTCACATGGCTTGAATAAATCAACCTTTCTCTATAGAACTCACATGACTTGTATAAATCCACATTTTTCTACAGAACTCACATGACATGTATAAATCCACATTTCTCTATAGAATTCACATGGCTTATATAAATCCACCTTTCTCTACAGAACTCACATGGCTTGTATAAATCCACCTGTCTCTACATATCTTAAGTTATATGACTTGTATACTTCCACATTTCTCTACAGAACTCACATGGCTTATATAAATCCAACTTTCTCTACAGAAGTCACATGGCTTGTATAAATCAACCTTTCTCTACAGAACTCACATTACTTGTATATATCTACTATTCTCTACATACCTCACATGGCTTGTATAAATCCAACTTTCTCTACAGAAGTCACAGGGCTTGCATAAATCCACCTTTCTCTACAGAACTCACATGACTTGTATAAATCCAACTTTCTCTACAGAAGTCACATGGCTTGTATAAATCAACCTTTCTCTACAGAACTCACATTACTTGTATATATCTACTATTCTCTACATACCTCACATGGCTTGTATAAATCCAACTTTCTCTACAGAAGTCACAGGGCTTGCATAAATCCACCTTTCTCTACAGAACTCACATGACTTTTATAAATCCACATTTCTCAACAGAACTCACATGGCTTGCATAAATCCACCCTTCTCTACAGAACTAACATGGCTTGTATAAATCCACATTTCTCTACAGAACTAACATGGCTTGCATAAATCCACCTTTCTCTACAGAACTCGCATGCCTTGTATAAATCCACCTTTCTCTACAGAACTCACATGGCTTGTATACATCCACCTTTCTCTACATAACTCACATGCCTTGTATAAATCCACCTTTCTCTACAGAACTCACATGGCTTGTATACATCCACCTTTCTCTACATAACTCACATGCCTTGTATAAATCCACTTGTCTCTACAGATCTTATATGACTTGTATAAATCCACATTTATCTACAGAACTCACATGGCGTTTATAAATCAACCTTTCTCTACAGAACTCACATGGCTTGTATATATCTACCATTCTCTACATACCTCACATGGCTTGTATAAATCCAACTTTCTCTACAGAAGTCACATGGCTTGCATAAATCCACCTTTCTCTACAAACCTCACATGACTTGTATACATCCACATTTCTCTACATAACTGACATGGCGTTTATAAATCCACATTTCTCTACAGAACTCACATGGCGTTTATAAATCCACCTTTCTCTACAGAATGCACATTACTTGTATAAATCCACCTTTCTCTACAGAATGCACATTACTTGTATAAATCCACCTTTCTCTACAGAATGCACATTACTTGTATAAATCCACCTTTCTCTACAGAACTCACATGCCTTGTATAAATCCACTTGTCTCTACATATCTTATATGACTTGTATACATCCACATTTCTCTACAGAACTAACATGGCTTGCATAAATCCACATTTCTCTACAGAACTAACATGGCTTGCATGAATCCACCTTTCTCTACAGAATTCACATGGCTTGCATAAATCCACCTTTCTCTACAGAACCTAATTGGCTTGCCTAAATCCATCTTTCTCTACAGAAGTCACATGGCTTGTATAAATCAATCTTTCTCTACAGAACTCACATGACTTGTATAAATCCACATTTCTCTACAGAACTCACATGGCTTGCATAAATCCATCTTTCTTTACATAACTCACATTGATTGCATATATCCACCTTTCTCTACAGAACTCAGATGACGTGTATAAATCCACATTTCTCTACAGAACTAACATGACTTGCATAAATCCACCTTTCTCTACAGAACTCACATGGCTTGCATAAATCAACCTTTCTCTACCAAACTCGCATGGCTTGCATAAATCCACCTTTCTCTACATAACTCACATGGCTTGAATAAATCAACCTTTCTCTATAGAACTCACATGACTTGTATAAATCCACATTTTTCTACAGAACTCACATGACATGTATAAATCCACATTTCTCTATAGAATCACATCTTATATAAATCCACCTTCTCTACAAACTCACATGGCTTGTATAAATCCACCTTCTCTACAAAGTAAGACTTGATACTTCCACATTTCTCTACAGAACTCACATGACTTGTATAAATCCAACTTTCTCTACAGAAGTCACATGGCTTGTATAAATCAACCTTTCTCTACAGAACTCACATTACTTGTATATATCTACTATTCTCTACATACCTCACATGGCTTGTATAAATCCAACTTTCTCTACAGAAGTCACAGGGCTTGCATAAATCCACCTTTCTCTACAGAACTCACATGACTTGTATAAATCCAACTTTCTCTACAGAAGTCACATGGCTTGTATAAATCAACCTTTCTCTACAGAACTCACATTACTTGTATATATCTACTATTCTCTACATACCTCACATGGCTTGTATAAATCCAACTTTCTCTACAGAAGTCACAGGGCTTGCATAAATCCACCTTTCTCTACAGAACTCACATGACTTTTATAAATCCACATTTCTCAACAGAACTCACATGGCTTGCATAAATCCACCCTTCTCTACAGAACTAACATGGCTTGTATAAATCCACATTTCTCTACAGAACTAACATGGCTTGCATAAATCCACCTTTCTCTACAGAACTCGCATGCCTTGTATAAATCCACCTTTCTCTACAGAACTCACATGGCTTGTATACATCCACCTTTCTCTACATAACTCACATGCCTTGTATAAATCCACCTTTCTCTACAGAACTCACATGGCTTGTATACATCCACCTTTCTCTACATAACTCACATGCCTTGTATAAATCCACTTGTCTCTACAGATCTTATATGACTTGTATAAATCCACATTTATCTACAGAACTCACATGGCGTTTATAAATCAACCTTTCTCTACAGAACTCACATGGCTTGTATATATCTACCATTCTCTACATACCTCACATGGCTTGTATAAATCCAACTTTCTCTACAGAAGTCACATGGCTTGCATAAATCCACCTTTCTCTACAAACCTCACATGACTTGTATACATCCACATTTCTCTACATAACTGACATGGCGTTTATAAATCCACATTTCTCTACAGAACTCACATGGCGTTTATAAATCCACCTTTCTCTACAGAATGCACATTACTTGTATAAATCCACCTTTCTCTACAGAATGCACATTACTTGTATAAATCCACCTTTCTCTACAGAATGCACATTACTTGTATAAATCCACCTTTCTCTACAGAACTCACATGCCTTGTATAAATCCACTTGTCTCTACATATCTTATATGACTTGTATACATCCACATTTATCTACAGAACTCACATGGCGTTTATAAATCAACCTTTCTCTACAGAATGCACATTACTTGTATAAATCAACCTTTCTCTACAGAACTCACATGACTTGTATACATCCACATTTATCTACAGAACTCACATGACTTGTATACATCCACATTTATCTACAGAACTCACATGACTTGTATACATCCACATTTATCTACAGAACTCACATGACTTGTATACATCCACATTTATCTACAGAACTCACATGACTTGTATACATCCACATTTCTTTACAGAACTCACCTGGCTTGTATAAATGCACCTTTCCCCAAGGTCTGTATTTCTGCAGGGGGATTTATTGTGGTAAATAACACATCTGGAACATATCTCCTTCTGTAAAGAACACAAGTGCAACATGAAGAACAAGCCATTACAGTAGGAGCATCCGTCATATAATGGATATGGTGTCTGCCTTGTAACCAAGAGGTTGCGAGTTCGAGCCACATCAGAACCACACCTCATAAACACCTCATAAACCACACATAAACTATGCTTCAAAAACTACACCTCATAAACAACACCTCATAAACTACACCTCATAAACTACACACATCATAAACTACACACATCATAAACTATGCCTCAAAAACTACACCTCATAATCTACACTTCATAAACTACATATACTACACATCATAAAATACACCTCATAAACTACACATCATAAACTACACCTCATAAACTACACATCATAAACTATGCTTCATAAACTACACATCATACACTACACCTCATAATCTACACTTCATAAACTACATATACTACACATCATAAAATACACCTCATAAACTACACATCATAAACTACACCTCATAAACTACACATCATAAACTATGCTTCATAAACTACACATCATACACTACACCTCATAATCTACACTTCATAAACTACATATACTACACATCATAAAATACACCTCATAAACTACACATCATAAACTACACCTCATAAACTACACATCATAAACTATGCTTCATAAACTACACATCATACACTACACCTCATAATCTACACTTCATAAACTACATATACTACACATCATAAAATACACCTCATAAACTACACATCATAAACTACACCTCATAAACTACACATCATAAACTATGCTTCATAAACTACACCTCATAAATTACACCTCATAAACTACACCTCATAAACTACACCTCATAAACTACACATCATAGACTACACTTCATAAACTACACATCATAAACTACACCTCATAAACTACACCTCATAAACTACACATCATAAACTACACATCATAAACACATCATAAACTACACCTCATAAACTACACCTCATAAACTACACCATAAACTACACCTCATAAACTACACCTCATAAACTACACCTCATAAACTACACATCATAAACTACACCTCATAAACACATCATAAACACACTCATAAACTACACCTCATAAACTACACCTCATAAACTACACCTCATAAACTACACCATAAACTACACATCATAAACTACACCTCATAAACTACACATCATAAACTACACCTCATAAACTACACCTCATAAACTACACCTCATAAACTACACATCATAAACTATGCTTCATAAACTACACATCATAAACAACACATCATAAACTACACCTCATAAACTACACCTCATAAACAACACCTCATAAACTACACATCATAAACTACACATCATAAACTACACCTCATAAACAACACCTCATAAACTACACATCATAAACTACACATCATAAACTACACATCATAAACTACACCTCATAAACAACACCTCATAAACTACACATCATAAACTACACATCATAAACAACACCTCATAAACTACACATCATAAACTACATCTCATAAACTACAGATCATACACTACATGCCCGGATCGGTTGTATCGGGAGAATACCCTCATTCATAATTGTGACGTCTTGGCTAGGTAAATGCAAAACGACGATGATTTTTATTAAGAAATACCCTCAATAATTTATTATTTGTGACTTCTCGGGACGCAAATATTAGTGGAAAAGGTGAACAGCGGAAATACCCGTCATTATTCGGTTAAATCATAAAATTATCTACGTCAACAAATTGGCCATGTTTATATACTCCCAAATATGGAAAGTAAAACATGCGAGTCAGGCGTGACATTGCCATTGCAATAACCTATCCAGTGTCAGATGTATCTCGGATAGGGTAATAATCTATCCAGTGTTCGGTGTATCACGGAGAAGGTAATAATCTATCCAGTGTTCGGTGTATCATGGATAGGGTAATAATTTATCCAGTGTTCGGTGTATCATGGATAGGGTAATAATCTATCCAGTGTTCGGTGTATCATGGATAGGGTAATAATCTATTCGGTGTATCATGGATAGGGTAATAATCTATCCAGTGTTCGGTGTATCATGGATAGGATAATAATCTATCCAGTGTTCGGTGTATCATGGATAGGGTAATAATCTATTCGGTGTATCATGGATAGGGTAATAATCTATCCAGTGTTCGGTGTATCATGGATAGGGTAATAATCTATCCAGTGTTCGGTGTATCATGGATAGGGTAATAATCTATCCAGTGTTCGGTGTATCATGGATAGGGTAATAATCTATCCAGTGTTCGGTGTATCATGGATAGGGTAATAATCTATCCAGTGTTCGGTGTATCATGGATAGGGTAATAATCTATCCAGTGTTCGGTGTATCAAGGAGAGGGTAATAATCTATCCAGTGTCCGGTGCATCATGGATACGGTAATAATCTATCCAGTGTTCGGTGTACCACAGAGAGGGTAATAATCTATCCAGTGTTCGGTGTACCACAGCGAGGGTAATAATCTATCCAGTGTTCGGTGTACCACAGCGAGGGTAATAATCTATCCAGTGTTCGGTGTACCACAGCGAGGGTAATAATCTATCCAGTGTTCGGTGTACCACAGCGAGGGTAATAATCTATCCAGTGTTCGGTGTACCACAGCGAGGGTAATAATCTATCCAGTGTTCGGTGTACCACAGCGAGGGTAATAATCTATCCAGTGTTCGGTGTACCACAGCGAGGGTAATAATCTATCCAGTGTTCGGTGTACCACAGCGAGGGTAATAATCTATCCAGTGTTCGGTGTACCACAGCGAGGGTAATAATCTATCCAGTGTTCGGTGTACCACAGCGAGGGTAATAATCTATCCAGTGTTCGGTGTACCACAGCGAGGGTAATAATCTATCCAGTGTTCGGTGTACCACAGCGAGGGTAATAATCTATCCAGTGACATGTGCATCACGGATAGGGTAATAATCTATCCAGTGTCTTGTGTATCACGGGTAGGGTAATAATCTATTCAGTGTCAGTTGTATCATGGATAGGGTAATACTCTATCCAGTGTCTTGTGTATCACAGATAGGGCAATAATCAATGCAGTGTCGTGTGTATCACGGGTACGGTAATAACCTATCCAGTGTCAGTTGTATCATGGATAGGGTAATAATCTATCCAGTGTTCGGTGTATCATGGATAGGATAATAATCTATCCAGTGTTCGGTGTACCATGGAGAGGGTAACATTCTATCCAGTGACTGGTGTATCACGGATAAGGTAATAATATCTCCAGTGTCAGGTATATCACGGATAGGGTAATAATCTATCCAATATCAGTTGTATCATGGATATGGTAATAACCTATACACTGTCAGTTGTATCATGGATAGGGTAATAATGTATCCAGTGTATTGTGTATCACGGAGAGGGTAATAATATATTCAGTGTCAGTTGTATCATGGATAGGGTAATAATCTATTCAGTGTCAGTTGTATCATGGATAGGGTAATAATCTATCTAGTGTTAGTTGTATCAAGGGTAGGGTAATAATCTATCTAGTGTTAGTTGTATCAAGGGTAGGGTAATAATCTATCTAGTGTTAGTTGTATCATGGATAGGGTAATAATCTATCCAGTGTTCGGTGTATCACGGATAGGGTAATAATCTAGCCAGTGTTCGGTGTATCACGGAGAGGGTAATAATCTATTCAGTGTCAGTTGTATCAAGGGTAGGGTAATAATCTATCCAATGTCAGGTGCATCATGGATATGGTAATAACATATCCAGTGTCCGGTGTATCATGGATATGGTAATAACATATCCAGTGTTCGGTGTATCACGGAGAGGGTAATAATCTATCCAGTGTTCGGTGTATCATGGATAGGGTAATAATCTATCCAGTGTTCGGTGTATCATGGATAGGGTAATAATCTATCCAGTGTTCGGTGTATCATGGATAGGGTAATAATACATCCAGTGTTCGGTGTATCACGGAGAGGGTAATAATCTATCCAGTGTTCGGTGTATCATGGATATGGTAATAATCTATCCAGTGTTCGGTGTATCACGGATATGGTAATAATCTATCCAGTGTTCGGTGTATCATGGATAGGGTAATAATCTATCCAGTGTTCGGTGTATCATGGAGAGGGTAATAATCTATCCAGTGTTCGGTGTATCACGGAGAGGGTAATAATCTATCCAGTGTTCGGTGTATCACGGAGAGGGTAATAATCTATCCAGTGTTCGGTGTATCATGGAGAGGGTAATAATCTATCCAGTGTTCGGTGTATCACGGAGAGGGTAATAATCTATCCAGTGTTCGGTGTATCACGGAGAGGGTAATAATCTATCCAGTGTTCGGTGTATCACGGAGAGGGTAATAATCTATCCAGTGTTCGGTGTATCACGGAGAGGGTAATAATGATGCTTACGACAGGACTCATTCTATGTCAAAATTATTGGGAGAAGGGAGACAGCGTGCGAGATGCACCCTTAAATTGTGTTATTTAATAATTTTCAACAAAATAGGTTTAAAATTCACAATTTGACAAATTTGAATACGAGTGTATTATAATATCCAGTGTATCTTACTGGACAAATATTTGGTACGAAAATTGTAAAATAATTAATTTTTTACCCTCCCCAGGGAGGGTCCA
This sequence comes from Archivesica marissinica, assembly GCA_014843695.1. Lineage (NCBI taxonomy): Eukaryota > Metazoa > Mollusca > Bivalvia > Venerida > Vesicomyidae > Archivesica > Archivesica marissinica. Next base: position 20,928,756 of record CM026390.1, read on the forward strand.
GTCACCCTCTAGAATGATCCCTGTTACTATTCCACTAACTAATCGAAAGGAATTTTTGATGATCGTACCATAGGTATTTCTTTGAAGAATAATGTGTTATTTACATGGGTGCATACAGTTTAGGATATATTTGTTGAATCTGATCTTTTTTTTCATTCACCTATTGAGACAGGGGGTTGTATTTTCATTACATTCCATTAGTTAGTCTAAACAGTATTTATTCCAATAAATTACATGTAAAACATAGGAATATTGCAATTTTTACAAATTTTGAATAATTTGGATTGGAAAACAAGTTCCTTTAGTTATATACATATATAATACATATAGAACACTTTAACCGCCACAATTTTATAATTCACTTTCTCCTATTAAATTATGTCCCCGATTACTTCCAAATGTGCCTTACATAAACTCCAAATGTCTATAGTATAGTTGTTTTATATCATCGTTAAAAGATATAACATTTAAACAAGTTAAAATCTAGTGATCAGACTCTGGTCTATGGCGAAAACAGTTTTCGTCTCGATTTCAAAATCTTTTTTCAAGTAATATGACCAGAATCGATATATTTTGCATTCCAGGGATCATATAAATGACGTTCAGAATTTTTTTTTTTTAAATGGATGATTCGAACCCAAATGTAGTGGCATTGACTCTTCAATCGGCATTTTCAATTAAATTAGTGTATTTTCTGACCGTTCCCAAATTAGAAATGAGAGATGTGAAGTTTCTATTTTATTATTATTTAAGATATATATTCGAGTTTGCATATAATGACTGCACCCAGTATGTCGCAGAATACACAGGTTTGCCAGTTGATAACATTATATCTGTTACGAAAATATATGATATGAAATCACCAAGAGTGTAAGATCCTTTTTATCACATTAGATCCTATATTTATACAGCAAAGAGGTCATTAATTGATCGTGTTTTATGTAAAAGTACCGTATTTTCTCAACTATAAGACACAGATTTTTGACTCAAAAATCAACTTCTAAGAAGGGGATGCAATGCGTCTTATAAGCGAGGTATACAAAAAAAATTAGAAAAAAATCTGTCCATCACCTCCGAAAATCGAACCCGAAATGATAGAGACGCCATTTTAATGGTCATTTTTCCGACCTTCACTTCTGCAGTCGTCAACAGATTCCATTTTTGCATCTGTGATGCACAATCATTAAGTTGCTGTTTGGATCGTTCAAAAACGACAACACCTCTTCAAATATGTGTAAAATATCAATAAATACTTTTAAATTGATACGTTGTGACATTTTTATTTATGTTTCAAGACCGTTTTATTTGTTGTGCCACCATTTTGAATATGTAATTGAATCGGCCTTATTCAATTCCGGTATACGGTACACCATAATTAGATTGACTACTCGTGCCCTGTGAATAATGTTCACATATAATATTTAAACTTAATATAGTTTATAGACTTTCGATTATTATCTATTGATTTATTATTATTTACTACCGGCTCCAGTTTATTGTTAACGACTCCGGTCGGCATCGACAGTCTGTCTAATCAGTAATTGAGTAGAACAATTAGCCCCTTGACCTATTCAAAGCTACAAAACTGAGAAGTTTCCAATACAGTCGGCCTCTTAAGATATTTAATTGGTGTTTTATTTTATACAACAACAACAACAACAACAACAACAATAATTTATTGCATAAAACATAGTCATATGCTTATAGCAAATACACAATATATATGAGTAGACAGTCATGGATTTTCAGAGAAGTGCTTAACAAATACAAATAATTTTAATTGTGTAATGAAGTTACTTTCTTAGTAAATTTGCAAAGTAAATAAATTTGGACAGTTTTAATAATAATTCTTTTGATTCGGCTGTTAAAAGGTTGGTCAATTTTTGTAACGTAGGCCAGGTATAGTAACGTAGGCCAGGTATAGTAATATCTTTTAAAATACTTGTGTCTTAAGTCAGTATATTTAGGGCATATTAGGAGAAAATGAAATTCACTTTCTATCATATTCATATTGCATTGAGTACATATTCGTTGGTGCCTAGGTAAATTTAAGTAACGTCCCTTTTCTATAAAAAGATCATGTGATGATATTCTAAATTTAGTTAGTGCTGTTCTATATTTACTTTCAGTTATGATATCCAGATATGATTCCAATTTAAAAGAATGTTTAAATAAACAATATGTTTCTAGTCGTGTTGAGTTATTTAATGTTGAATACCAGCTTTGTTGATATATATCTAGTAGTCTTTGTTTGATTTGATTAAAATTTAGTAACATATTAAACTGATGCTGCCAAAGATATGTTAGACCACATTGATCTAGAATAATTTTAATTTGATAAGCCCAGTTGTTTTTATTATAAGTAAGTCCAGTATCAGTATCTGTTTTTAACATTTTATATGTTTTGAATAATAATGATCTATCACTGAGAGTTAATAGTTTAATCCAATATTTAATCATTAAAAGTTTACGACGTACACACACGTATACATAACCATATGTACCTGTAATTGGCGACTTTAGAAGATGAATAGAACAATAAGAATTGAAATGCAAACACAGACAGGCTGTGATAGACTAATTATCGCCAGTAACCGTACCCGAGATAATTTAGATTGACAGCCAAGACAACTGAGGCATTCATGTATGGTTAAATAGATTGGTGTATGTATTAAGCGTGTTATATGGGGGCTGATCTTTATTTGATTGACACTTGATGGGATAATTGAGTAATTAGTTGCAATAAAACAATAAAATATGCTTCAAACGGTCTATTGTATTTATAATATTACGCTATCAAATTGCTTTAAACATTACAACTGTCTTAAAATCATACTGCTTGTGTACCGTAATCATACTGCTTGTGTACCGTAATCATACTGCTTGTGTACCGTAATCATACTGCTTGTGTACCGTAATCATGAAACGAAAGAGAAGTTCATACGATGTGACTTTTAAACTGAAGGTTGTAGAATTTGCAAAGGCCAACTCAAATCGCGCCGCAGAGAGAGAATATGGAGTATCGAAGAAAATGGTTCGACACTGGCGCTTGAAAGAGAGCAAAATGTTGAATGTAACTTCAAATAAGGTTAAAAAGATGAGGACTGTGTTATCGCCATACGACAGTATCGAATCGGTATTAAGGGACTGGGTTCTTGATATAAGAAAAAATGGATATATAGTTACACGGGCAACGATTCGGATAAGAGCCCTTCAGTTAGGAAAGGAACAGGGCTACAACTGGCCGTTTCGGGTGAATAAGACGGCGATGCATAAATGTACTAAGCAATGTTATTTTAAATGGTTGGTATCGTAGTTTTACATCACGGTAACATTCTGGTTTTACTCCCCATAACAGTTTTAATTGTCATATTTACCTGTGACATAGCATGCGTAAATAATCTCTATTACGCACGCAAAATCAGTGTCATGGTCGGAATAAAATCCTGCAGCTTGTGTATTCTGGCAAGTGTCAAACTGGCTTTGATGACTGTTGCTCTCGGGGATCATTTCCCGACGATAAAGAACGATTATTATAATTTTAATGATCCAAATTTCAGTGTGATAAAAAGTTACGCTGATCTATATTGATTTTGTTTGACGCAAACATTCTGAGCAATTACGAGGCCCACTTGTTTTGGTTATTAATTTACTAAAAATATTTTTTTAATTGTTTGGTTCTTCAAAATAGGTACTTTTCTACAGTTTTTGACAGCTTCCTGACCGAAAATTTGACTGCGTCTTATACGAGGGTCTCGGTAAAATCCACCATTTTGACCACCGGAATAGGGGGTGCGTCTTATAGGCGAGGGCGACATATAGTCGAGAAAATATGGTAAAGTGTTTGTTTATAATAGTGTCACCCCTATTGAAAAGGCCAGACATTTCTGATTTATGACACACCTCTTATGAACATCAATACTTCCCGAATCCTATGCTTGTATGCCAGGTTGATAGGCAATCGGTAATCATTATTTAACTAGCTGGCAGCTCACCAACCGGCCATATCAGAATGAATCTCTTGACGAGGTTCGAACCTTCGACTTCCCGCTCCGTGGTGACACATTGACCACTAGGCCACAGAGACGATTATGTATAATAAAAGTTTGCTTCCATTAATGTCTAATCTCAATTGGGGACCTACCGGTAGGCATGTTTTCTTGGACAGGCTTAGCCAATCTAAGCAGTTAACCAGTTCTAAGCAATGTGTGTGAGGTGACTTGCTCAAGGACACTACATACATGGCATCGCCAGAAAAACACATGAAAGGCTGTCCGATTAGCGTAGTAGTTAGCGAGCTCGCTTCTCACCAATGCTGGCCCAGGTTCGATTCTCATATCTACGCCAAACTGTTTGATTATCACACGCTTGCTCGGTTTTCTCCGGGTATATCCTCTAGTGTCCTCAAATCGTGATACCTTCGTTTTCGTTACCCGTAAGTATTTACAATACTGCACGCGATCGGTGTTTTCTGACGTCACCAATCAGAAATAGATAGTGTCAAAGGTCATTTTCCATATTTGGCAACAAAAATGCTCCGTATAATCCTTGGAGGCGTAAGTAATCGGTTATATTCCTTGGATTGGTATAAAACATGCTATCATTCATAATGCAATATTGCATCACCATTTGTCCATTTGATTTACTGCAAAATATTGACCATTTCCAGTTTTGTTTTGCGTCATCTGATTTGTTTACCTACCTGTCATTTAATGTGAAGGTCAAAATAGACTGGGTTACAATTTTAATTAGTGTAAGGGGAGATAGTTTTGGAGACTTCTCTTATATTGTTTTGAGGTCCATACAGTGGTTTACTGTCATCGTCAACTAAACGATGTGTCCTGTAGTGTAGTGTAGTGTACTTAAAGGAATAGTTTTTAATTTGGTTTTAGGTTTATGGCAGTCCACCACCTACAAAGCGAAAGTACAGGCAATATTCATCAACAGCCCTTACAAATGGGCACAGTGTGATGTATGTGACCATTGGACCCAACTCATTTACTGTTCAAAAGTCAGGTTTACAAGATTAGGTGATGAATTCAGGTGTCCACATGTGAACATGCTTGTTAAACTGTAAAAGTGTTCACTGTGAAAAGAAATATTCATCAAAATAATAGAAATTATCATCATGCTGCAGACAATGTGTTCGTTTTATATTTACACCCATTCAATGTTACGCAAAATTGATTTTCTGAAAGGTCACGAAAACTCCGGTACCAGTCACCACAGATGTCGGTTTCGGGTCATGGTAAAAATGACAGCGCCCGTTGTTATTTACGTAGTTATATTCATTTCTAATTATTTGGAATAAAAGAGGAACGTTACTTTATTTACATCATACATTTAGAAACTATGTAGTTTTAAGATTCGTTTTGTTGAATGCCGATCATTTCTTATCATAACGGAAACCGGAAACTCGAGGGTATAAGTTGTTAAAACTTAATCGTTGTAAAATAAATTAAGTTTAAACAAAAAATGTAAGTGTAAAGGTACCTGCAAGAGGAGCACTGTGATAGGTTGATGGGAAATGGTGCTGAACTCGGCTTATAGGGTATATGGCATAGGGAACAGTTGAATCTTGGACTCCCATCCTCCAAGCTGAAAGACAGTACAACTACATGATAGTACCGGTTGCTTAATTTTGTCACTTCTGACACTGTTGTGGTTCAGACACTGTTGTGGTTCACAGTCGCTTACTTGATATTCTTACGTTTATACTCCAATGCAAACCGTGTTCAATGCTCAGACCAGGAAGTATATTTGATAGTATGGCATGGCGGTTGCCCGATCGGACAGGTGGATTATCTCCAGGTACTCCTGTTTCTGCAAACACATCACAGGTATCCTTTAATCCGAGCCAATGAGATTGATTAATATAAGTTGTTAAAGCTTGTTTCGCAATCGTTGTAAACTAAATAAAGTTTATACTTTAGGCTTAAAATAGATAATATAAAAATTATTTTCAAGATGGCAAGAATGAGACTGATAATATATTCTCAAGATGGCAAGAATGAGACTATCTTGGATAGTGCAAAGAAATAATTCATCTATATATTATTTTCTAGATGCTCTATGACAAGCTTAACAAAATTGATAATGTTGTTCAGGAAGAGCAATACAAAATAGATTATCACGATACCCACAATTTGGATGGGAAAAACTATAGCTTAATGTCATCTACTACATATAAAGTTTCGTCAAAAGTGTCCATGTGGTTGGCTGAATAAAAGCTGTATGATAAAGAATATATGATACATGATGTAAGCATTGTGCTATATGGTAGGGAATATATGATACATGATGTAAGCATTGTGCTATATAGTAGAATATATGATACATGATGTAAGCATTGTGCTATATGCTAGGGAATATATGATACATGATGTAAGCATTGTGCTATATAGTAGAATATATGATACATGATGTAAGCATTGTGCTGTATGGTAGGGAATATATGATACATGATGTAAGCATTGTGCTGTATGGTAGGGAATATATGATACATGATGTAAGCATTGTGCTATATGGTAGGGAATATATGATACATGATGTAAGCAGTGTGCTATATGGTAGGGAATATATGATACATGATGTAAGCATTGTGCTATATGGTAGAATATATGATACATGATGTAAGCATTGTGCTATATGGTAGGGAATATATGATACATGATGTAAGCATTGTGCTGTATGGTAGGGAATATATGATACATGATGTAAGCATTGTGCTGTATGGTAGGGAATATATGATACATGATGTAAGCATTGTGCTATATGGTAGGGAATATATGATACATGATGTAAGCATTGTGCTATATGGTAGGGAATATATGATACATGATGTAAGCATTGTGCTATATGGTAGGGAATATATGATACATGATGTAAGCATTGTGCTGTATGGTAGAATATATGATACATGATGTAAGCATTGTGCTATATGTTAGAATATATGATACATGATGTAAGCATTGTGCTATATGGTAGAATATATGATACATGATGTAAGCATTGTGCTATATGGTAGAATATATGATACATGATGTAAGCATTGTGCTATATGGTAGAATATATGATACATGATGTAAGCATTGTGCTGTATGGTAGAATATATGATACATGATGTAAGCATTGTGCTATATGGTAGAATATATGATACATGATGTAAGCATTGTGCTGTATGGTAGAATATATGATACATGATGTAAGCATTGTGCTATATGGTAGAATATATGATACATGATGTAAGCATTGTGCTATATGGTAGAATATATGATACATGATGTAAGCATTGTGCTATATGGTAGAATATATGATACATGATGTAAGCATTGTGCTGTATGGTAGAATATATGATAAATGATGTAAGCATTGTGCTATATGGTAGAATATATGATACATGATGTAAGCATTGTGCTGTATGGTAGAATATATGATACATGATGTAAGCATTGTGCTGTATGGTAGGGAATATATGATACATGATGTAAGTATTGTGCTGTATGGTAGATTATATGATACATGATGTAAGCATTGTGCTGTATGGTAGAATATATGATACATGATGTAAGCATTGTGCTATATGGTAGAATATATGATACATGATGTAAGCATTGTGCTATATGGTAGAATATATGATACATGATGTAAGCATTGTGCTATATGGTAGAATATATGATACATGATGTAAGCATTGTGCTGTATGGTAGGGAATATATGATACATGATGTAAGCATTGTGCTGTATGGTAGAATATATGATACATGATGTAAGCATTGTGCTATATGGTAGGGAATATATGATACATGATGTAAGCATTGTGCTATATGGTAGAATATATGATACATGATGCAAGCATTGTGCTGTATGGTAGAATATATGATACATGATGTAAGCATTGTGCTATATGGTAGAATATATGATACATGATGTAAGCATTGTGCTATATGGTAGAATATATGATACATGATGTAAGCATTGTGCTGTATGGTAGAATATATGATACATGATGTAAGCATTGTGCTATATGGTAGAATATATGATACATGATGTAAGCATTGTGCTGTATGGTAGAATATATGATACATGATGTAAGCATTGTGCTATATGGTAGAATATATGATACATGATGTAAGCATTGTGCTGTATGGTAGGGAATATATGATACATGATGTAAGCATTGTGCTATATGGTAGAATATATGATACATGATGTAAGCATTGTGCTATATGGTAGGGAATATATGATACATGATGTAAGCATTGTGCTGTATGGTAGAATATATGATACATGATGTAAGCATTGTGCTATATGGTAGAATATATGATACATGATGTAAGCATTGTGCTGTATGGTAGAATATATGATACATGATGTAAGCATTGTGCTATATGGTAGAATATATGATACATGATGTAAGCATTGTGCTGTATGGTAGAATATATGATACATGATGTAAGCATTGTGCTATATGGTAGAATATATGATACATGATGTAAGCATTGTGCTATATGGTAGGGAATATATGATACATGATGTAAGCATTGTGCTGTATGGTAGAATATATGATACATGATGTAAGCATTGTGCTATATGGTAGAATATATGATACATGATGTAAGCATTGTGCTATATGGTAGAATATATGATACATGATGTAAGCATTGTGCTATATGGTAGAATATATGATACATGATGTAAGCATTGTGCTGTATGGTAGAATATATGATACATGATGTAAGCATTGTGCTATATGGTAGAATATATGATACATGATGCAAGCATTGTGCTGTATGGTAGGGAATATATGATACATGATGTAAGCATTGTGCTATATGGTAGGGAATATATGATACATGATGTAAGCATTGTGCTGTATGGTAGGGAATATATGATACATGATGTAAGCATTGTGCTGTATGGTAGGGAATATATGATACATGATGTAAGCATTGTGCTATATGGTAGGGAATATATGATACATGATGTAAGCATTGTGCTGTATGGTAGAATATATGATACATGATGTAAGCATTGTGCTATATGGTAGGAATATATGATACATGATGTAAGCATTGTGCTGTATGGTAGGGAATATATGATACATGATGTAAGCATTGTGCTATATGGTAGAATATATGATACATGATGTAAGCATTGTGCTGTATGGTAGGGAATATATGATACATGATGTAAGCATTGTGCTATATGGTAGAATATATGATACATGATGTAAGCATTGTGCTATATGGTAGAATATATGATACATGATGTAAGCATTGTGCTATATGGTAGAATATATGATACATGATGTAAGCATTGTGCTATATGGTAGAATATATGATACATGATGTAAGCATTGTGCTATATGGTAGAATATATGATACATGATGTAAGCATTGTGCTATATGGTAGAATATATGATACATGATGTAAGCATTGTGCTGTATGGTAGAATATATGATACATGATGTAAGCATTGTGCTATATGGTAGAATATATGATACATGATGTAAGCATTGTGCTATATGGTAGAATATATGATACATGATGTAAGCATTGTGCTGTATGGTAGGGAATATATGATACATGATGTAAGCATTGTGCTGTATGGTAGAATATATGATACATGATGTAAGCATTGTGCTATATGGTAGGGAATATATGATACATGATGTAAGCATTGTGCTATATGGTAGAATATATGATACATGATGTAAGCATTGTGCTGTATGGTAGAATATATGATACATGATGTAAGCATTGTGCTATATGGTAGAATATATGATACATGATGTAAGCATTGTGCTATATGGTAGAATATATGATACATGATGTAAGCATTGTGCTGTATGGTAGAATATATGATACATGATGTAAGCATTGTGCTATATGGTAGAATATATGATACATGATGTAAGCATTGTGCTGTATGGTAGAATATATGATACATGATGTAAGCATTGTGCTATATGGTAGAATATATGATACATGATGTAAGCATTGTGCTGTATGGTAGGGAATATATGATACATGATGTAAGCATTGTGCTATATGGTAGAATATATGATACATGATGTAAGCATTGTGCTATATGGTAGGGAATATATGATACATGATGTAAGCATTGTGCTGTATGGTAGAATATATGATACATGATGTAAGCATTGTGCTATATGGTAGAATATATGATACATGATGTAAGCATTGTGCTGTATGGTAGAATATATGATACATGATGTAAGCATTGTGCTATATGGTAGAATATATGATACATGATGTAAGCATTGTGCTATATGGTAGAATATATGATACATGATGTAAGCATTGTGCTATATGGTAGAATATATGATACATGATGTAAGCATTGTGCTGTATGGTAGAATATATGATACATGATGTAAGCATTGTGCTATATGGTAGAATATATGATACATGATGTAAGCATTGTGCTATATGGTAGAATATATGATACATGATGTAAGCATTGTGCTATATGGTAGAATATATGATACATGATGTAAGCATTGTGCTGTATGGTAGAATATATGATACATGATGTAAGCATTGTGCTATATGGTAGAATATATGATACATGATGTAAGCATTGTGCTGTATGGTAGAATATATGATACATGATGTAAGCATTGTGCTATATGGTAGGGAATATATGATACATGATGTAAGCATTGTGCTGTATGGTAGGGAATATATGATACATGATGTAAGCATTGTGCTATATGGTAGAATATATGATACATGATGTAAGCATTGTGCTGTATGGTAGGGAATATATGATACATGATGTAAGCATTGTGCTATATGGTAGAATATATGATACATGATGTAAGCATTGTGCTGTATGGTAGAATATATGATACATGATGTAAGCATTGTGCTATATGGTAGAATATATGATACATGATGTAAGCATTGTGCTGTATGGTAGAATATATGATACATGATGTAAGCATTGTGCTATATGGTAGAATATATGATACATGATGTAAGCATTGTGCTGTATGGTAGAATATATGATACATGATGTAAGCATTGTGCTATATGGTAGGGAATATATGATACATGATGTAAGCATTGTGCTGTATGGTAGGGAATATATGATACATGATGTAAGCATTGTGCTATATGGTAGAATATATGATACATGATGCAAGCATTGTGCTGTATGGTAGAATATATGATACATGATGTAAGCATTGTGCTATATGGTAGAATATATGATACATGATGTAAGCATTGTGCTGTATGGTAGAATATATGATACATGATGTAAGCATTGTGCTATATGGTAGAATATATGATACATGATGTAAGCATTGTGCTGTATGGTAGAATATATGATACATGATGTAAGCATTGTGCTATATGGTAGAATATATGATACATGATGTAAGCATTGTGCTGTATGGTAGAATATATGATACATGATGTAAGCATTGTGCTGTATGGTAGGAATATATGATACATGATGTAAGCATTGTGCTATATGGTAGAATATATGATACATGATGTAAGCATTGTGCTGTATGGTAGAATATATGATACATGATGTAAGCATTGTGCTATATGGTAGAATATATGATACATGATGTAAGCATTGTGCTGTATGGTAGAATATATGATACATGATGTAAGCATTGTGCTATATGGTAGAATATATGATACATGATGTAAGCATTGTGCTATATGGTAGAATATATGATACATGATGTAAGCATTGTGCTATATGGTAGAATATATGATACATGATGTAAGCATTGTGCTGTATGGTAGAATATATGATACATGATGTAAGCATTGTGCTGTATGGTAGAATATATGATACATGATGTAAGCATTGTGCTGTATGGTAGAATATATGATACATGATGTAAGCATTGTGCTATATGGTAGAATATATGATACATGATGTAAGCATTGTGCTGTATGGTAGAATATATGATACATGATGTAAGCATTGTGCTATATGGTAGGGAATATATGATACATGATGTAAGCATTGTGCTGTATGGTAGAATATATGATACATGATGTAAGCATTGTGCTATATGGTAGAATATATGATACATGATGTAAGCATTGTGCTGTATGGTAGAATATATGATACATGATGTAAGCATTGTGCTGTATGGTAGAATATATGATACATGATGTAAGCATTGTGCTATATGGTAGAATATATGATACATGATGTAAGCATTGTGCTATATGGTAGAATATATGATACATGATGTAAGCATTGTGCTGTATGGTAGAATATATGATACATGATGTAAGCATTGTGCTGTATGGTAGAATATATGATACATGATGTAAGCATTGTGCTGTATGGTAGAATATATGATACATGATGTAAGCATTGTGCTATATGGTAGAATATATGATACATGATGTAAGCATTGTGCTGTATGGTAGAATATATGATACATGATGTAAGCATTGTGCTATATGGTAGAATATATGATACATGATGTAAGCATTGTGCTATATGGTAGAATATATGATACATGATGTAAGCATTGTGCTGTATGGTAGAATATATGATACATGATGTAAGCATTGTGCTGTATGGTAGAATATATGATACATGATGTAAGCATTGTGCTGTATGGTAGAATATATGATACATGATGTAAGCATTGTGCTGTATGGTAGAATATATGATACATGATGTAAGCATTGTGCTGTATGGTAGAATATATGATACATGATGTAAGCATTGTGCTGTATGGTAGAATATATGATACATGATGTAAGCATTGTGCTGTATGGTAGAATATATGATACATGATGTAAGCATTGTGCTGTATGGTAGAATATATGATACATGATGTAAGCATTGTGCTATATGGTAGAATATATGATACATGATGTAAGCATTGTGCTATATGGTAGAATATATGATACATGATGTAAGCATTGTGCTATATGGTAGAATATATGATACATGATGTAAGCATTGTGCTGTATGGTAGAATATATGATACATGATGTAAGCATTGTGCTATATGGTAGAATATATGATACATGATGTAAGCATTGTGCTGTATGGTAGAATATATGATACATGATGTAAGCATTGTGCTATATGGTAGAATATATGATACATGATGTAAGCATTGTGCTGTATGGTAGAATATATGATACATGATGTAAGCATTGTGCTTTATGGTAGGGAATATATGATACATGATGTAAGCATTGTGCTGTATGGTAGGAATATATGATACATGATGTAAGCATTGTGCTGTATGGTAGGAATATATGATACATGATGTAAGCATTGTGCTATATGGTAGAATATATGATACATGATGTAAGCATTGTGCTGTATGGTAGAATATATGATACATGATGTAAGCATTGTGCTATATGGTAGAATATATGATACATGATGTAAGCATTGTGCTGTATGGTAGAATATATGATACATGATGCAAGCATTGTGCTGTATGGTAGAATATATGATACATGATGTAAGCATTGTGCTGCATGGTAGAATATATGATACATGATGTAAGCATTGTGCTATATGGTAGGGAATATATGATACATGATGCAAGCATTGTGCTGTATGGTAGAATATATGATACATGATGTAAGCAGTGTGCTATATGGTAGGGAATATATGATACATGATGCAAGCATTGTGCTATATGGTAGGGAATATATGATACATGATGTAAGCATTGTGCTGTATGGTAGGGAATATATGATACATGATGTAAGCATTGTGCTGCATGGTAGAATATATGATACATGATGTAAGCATTGTGCTATATGGTAGGGAATATATGATACATGATGTAAGCATTGTGCTGTATGGTAGAATATATGATGTAAGCATTGTGCTGTATGGTAGGAATATATGATACATGATGTAAGCATTGTGCTATATGGTAGAATATATGATACATGATGTAAGCATTGTGCTATATGGTAGGGAATATATGATACATGATGTAAGCATTGTGCTGTATGGTAGAATATATGATACATGATGTAAGCATTGTGCTATATGGTAGAATATATGATACATGATGTAAGCATTGTGCTATATGGTAGAATATATGATACATGATGTAAGCATTGTGCTATATGGTAGAATATATGATACATGATGTAAGCATTGTGCTGTATGGTAGAATATATGATACATGATGTAAGCATTGTGCTGTATGGTAGAATATATGATACATGATGTAAGCATTGTGCTGTATGGTAGAATATATGATACATGATGTAAGCATTGTGCTGTATGGTAGAATATATGATACATGATGTAAGCATTGTGCTGTATGGTAGAATATATGATACATGATGTAAGCATTGTGCTGTATGGTAGAATATATGATACATGATGTAAGCATTGTGCTATATGGTAGAATATATGATACATGATGTAAGCATTGTGCTATATGGTAGGGAATATATGATACATGATGTAAGCATTGTGCTGTATGGTAGAATATATGATACATGATGTAAGCATTGTGCTGTATGGTAGGAATATATGATACATGATGTAAGCATTGTGCTGTATGGTAGAATATATGATACATGATGTAAGCATTGTGCTGTATGGTAGAATATATGATACATGATGTAAGCATTGTGCTGTATGGTAGAATATATGATACATGATGTAAGCATTGTGCTATATGGTAGAATATATGATACATGATGTAAGCATTGTGCTATATGGTAGGGAATATATGATACATGATGTAAGCATTGTGCTATATGGTAGAATATATGATACATGATGTAAGCATTGTGCTATATGGTAGAATATATGATACATGATGTAAGCATTGTGCTATATGGTAGAATATATGATACATGATGTAAGCATTGTGCTGTATGGTAGAATATATGATACATGATGTAAGCATTGTGCTGTATGGTAGAATATATGATACATGATGTAAGCATTGTGCTATATGGTAGAATATATGATACATGATGTAAGCATTGTGCTATATGGTAGGGAATATATGATACATGATGTAAGCATTGTGCTGTATGGTAGAATATATGATACATGATGTAAGCATTGTGCTGTATGGTAGAATATATGATACATGATGTAAGCATTGTGCTGTATGGTAGGGAATATATGATACATGATGTAAGCATTGTGCTATATGGTAGAATATATGATACATGATGTAAGCATTGTGCTGTATGGTAGAATATATGATACATGATGTAAGCATTGTGCTATATGGTAGAATATATGATACATGATGTAAGCATTGTGCTGTATGGTAGAATATATGATACATGATGTAAGCATTGTGCTATATGGTAGAATATATGATACATGATGTAAGCATTGTGCTGTATGGTAGAATATATGATACATGATGTAAGCATTGTGCTATATGGTAGGGAATATATGATACATGATGTAAGCATTGTGCTGTATGGTAGGGAATATATGATACATGATGTAAGCATTGTGCTATATGGTAGAATATATGATACATGATGCAAGCATTGTGCTGTATGGTAGAATATATGATACATGATGTAAGCATTGTGCTATATGGTAGAATATATGATACATGATGTAAGCATTGTGCTGTATGGTAGAATATATGATACATGATGAAGCATTGTGCTGTATGGTAGAATATATGATACATGATGTAAGCATTGTGCTATATGGTAGAATATATGATACATGATGTAAGCATTGTGCTGTATGGTAGAATATATGATACATGATGTAAGCATTGTGCTGTATGGTAGAATATATGATACATGATGTAAGCATTGTGCTGTATGGTAGAATATATGATACATGATGTAAGCATTGTGCTGTATGGTAGAATATATGATACATGATGTAAGCATTGTGCTATATGGTAGAATATATGATACATGATGAAGCATTGTGCTGTATGGTAGAATATATGATACATGATGTAAGCATTGTGCTATATGGTAGAATATATGATACATGATGTAAGCATTGTGCTATATGGTAGAATATATGATACATGATGTAAGCATTGTGCTGTATGGTAGAATATATGATACATGATGTAAGCATTGTGCTATATGGTAGAATATATGATACATGATGTAAGCATTGTGCTATATGGTAGAATATATGATACATGATGTAAGCATTGTGCTATATGGTAGAATATATGATACATGATGTAAGCATTGTGCTATATGGTAGAATATATGATACATGATGTAAGCATTGTGCTGTATGGTAGAATATATGATACATGATGTAAGCATTGTGCTATATGGTAGAATATATGATACATGATGTAAGCATTGTGCTATATGGTAGAATATATGATACATGATGCAAGCATTGTGCTGTATGGTAGAATATATGATACATGATGTAAGCATTGTGCTATATGGTAGAATATATGATACATGATGTAAGCATTGTGCTGTATGGTAGAATATATGATACATGATGTAAGCATTGTGCTGTATGGTAGAATATATGATACATGATGTAAGCATTGTGCTGTATGGTAGAATATATGATACATGATGTAAGCATTGTGCTATATGGTAGAATATATGATACATGATGTAAGCATTGTGCTGTATGGTAGAATATATGATACATGATGTAAGCATTGTGCTATATGGTAGAATATATGATACATGATGTAAGCATTGTGCTATATGGTAGAATATATGATACATGATGTAAGCATTGTGCTATATGGTAGAATATATGATACATGATGTAAGCATTGTGCTGTATGGTAGGGAATGTATGATACATGATGTAAGCATTGTGCTGTATGGTAGAATATATGATACATGATGTAAGCATTGTGCTATATGGTAGAATATATGATACATGATGTAAGCATTGTGCTGTATGGTAGAATATATGATACATGATGTAAGCATTGTGCTATATGGTAGGGAATATATGATACATGATGTAAGCATTGTGCTGTATGGTAGAATATATGATACATGATGTAAGCATTGTGCTATATGGTAGGGAATATATGATACATGATGTAAGCATTGTGCTGTATGGTAGAATATATGATACATGATGTAAGCATTGTGCTGTATGGTAGAATATATGATACATGATGTAAGCATTGTGCTGTATGGTAGAATATATGATACATGATGTAAGCATTGTGCTATATGGTAGAATATATGATACATGATGTAAGCATTGTGCTGTATGGTAGAATATATGATACATGATGTAAGCATTGTGCTTATGGTAGGGAATATATGATACATGATGTAAGCATTGTGCTGTATGGTAGAATATATGATACATGATGTAAGCATTGTGCTATATGGTAGGGAATATATGATACATGATGTAAGCATTGTGCTGTATGGTAGAATATATGATACATGATGTAAGCATTGTGCTGTATGGTAGGGAATATATGATACATGATGTAAGCATTGTGCTGTATGGTAGAATATATGATACATGATGTAAGCATTGTGCTATGGTAGAATATATGATACATGATGTAAGCATTGTGCTGTATGGTAGAATATATGATACATGATGTAAGCATTGTGCTATATGGTAGAATATATGATACATGATGTAAGCATTGTGCTGTATGGTAGAATATATGATACATGATGTAAGCATTGTGCTATATGGTAGAATATATGATACATGATGTAAGCATTGTGCTGTATGGTAGAATATATGATACATGATGTAAGCATTGTGCTATATGGTAGAATATATGATACATGATGTAAGCATTGTGCTGTATGGTAGAATATATGATACATGATGTAAGCATTGTGCTATATGGTAGAATATATGATACATGATGTAAGCATTGTGCTGTATGGTAGAATATATGATACATGATGTAAGCATTGTGATATGGTAGAATATATGATACATGATGTAAGCATGGCTATATGGTAGGGAATATATGATACAAAACATATGGTAGAATATATGATACATGATGTAAGCATTGTGCTGTATGGTAGAATATATGATACATGATGTAAGCATTGTGCTATATGGTAGAATATATGATACATGATGTAAGCATTGTGCTGTATGGTAGAATATATGATACATGATGTAAGCATTGTGCTTATGGTATAGAATATATGATACATGATGTAAGCATTGTGCTGATGGTAGAATATATGATACATGATGTAAGCATTGTGCTGTATGGTAGAATATATGATACATGATGTAAGCATTGTGCTATATGGTAGAATATATGATACATGATGTAAGCATTGTGCTATATGGTAGAATATATGATACATGATGTAAGCATTGTGCTATATGGTAGAATATATGATACATGATGTAAGCATTGTGCTATATGGTAGAATATATGATACATGATGTAAGCATTGTGCTGTATGGTAGAATATATGATACATGATGCAAGCATTGTGCTGTATGGTAGAATATATGATACATGATGTAAGCATTGTGCTATATGGTAGAATATATGATACATGATGTAAGCATTGTGCTATATGGTAGAATATATGATACATGATGTAATCATTGTGCTATATGGTAGAATATATGATACATGATGTAAGCATTGTGCTGTATGGTAGAATATATGATACATGATGTAAGCATTGTGCTATATGGTAGAATATATGATACATGATGTAAGCATTGTGCTATATGGTAGAATATATGATACATGATGTAAGCATTGTGCTGTATGGTAGAATATATGATACATGATGTAAGCATTGTGCTATATGGTAGAATATATGATACATGATGTAAGCATTGTGCTATATGGTAGGGAATATATGATACATGATGTAAGCATTGTGCTGTATGGTAGAATATATGATACATGATGTAAGCATTGTGCTGTATGGTAGAATATATGATACATGATGTAAGCATTGTGCTGTATGGTAGAATATATGATACATGATGTAAGCATTGTGCTATATGGTAGAATATATGATACATGATGTAAGCATTGTGCTGTATGGTAGAATATATGATACATGATGTAAGCATTGTGCTATATGGTAGAATATATGATACATGATGTAAGCATTGTGCTGTATGGTAGAATATATGATACATGATGTAAGCATTGTGCTGTATGGTAGAATATATGATACATGATGTAAGCATTGTGCTATATGGTAGAATATATGATACATGATGTAAGCATTGTGCTATATGGTAGAATATATGATACATGATGTAAGCATTGTGCTGTATGGTAGAATATATGATACATGATGTAAGCATTGTGCTATATGGTAGAATATATGATACATGATGCAAGCATTGTGCTGTATGGTAGAATATATGATACATGATGTAAGCATTGTGCTATATGGTAGGGAATATATGATACATGATGTAAGCATAGTGCTGTATGGTAGGGAATATATGATACATGATGTAAGCATTGTGCTATATGGTAGGGAATATATGATACATGATGTAAGCATTGTGCTGTATGGTAGAATATATGATACATGATGTAAGCATTGTGCTATATGGTAGGGAATATATGATACATGATGTAAGCATTGTGCTGTATGGTAGGGAATATATGATACATGATGTAAGCATTGTGCTATATGGTAGAATATATGATACATGATGTAAGCATTGTGCTATATGGTAGAATATATGATACATGATGCAAGCATTGTGCTGTATGGTAGAATATATGATACATGATGTAAGCATTGTGCTATATGGTAGAATATATGATACATGATGTAAGCATTGTGCTATATGGTAGGGAATATATGATACAAG
>CM026390.1:20949553-20971442 GCA_014843695.1 Archivesica marissinica
AATATATGATACATGATGTAAGCATTGTGCTGCATGGTAGAATATATGATACATGATGTAAGCATTGTGCTATATGGTAGAATATATGATACATGATGTAAGCATTGTGCTGTATGGTAGGGAATATATGATACATGATGTAAGCATTGTGCTGTATGGTAGAATATATGATACATGATGTAAGCATTGTGCTGTGTAGGGAATATATGATCATGATGAAGCATTGTGCTGTATGGTAGAATATATGATACATGATGTAAGCATTGTGCTGTATGGTAGAATATATGATACATGATGTAAGCATTGTGCTGCATGGTAGAATATATGATACATGATGTAAGCATTGTGCTGTATGGTAGAATATATGATACATGATGTAAGCATTGTGCTATATGGTAGAATATATGATACATGATGTAAGCATTGTGCTGTATGGTAGAATATATGATACATGATGTAAGCATTGTGCTATATGGTAGAATATATGATACATGATGTAAGCATTGTGCTATATGGTAGGGAATATATGATACATGATGTAAGCATTGTGCTGTATGGTAGAATATATGATACATGATGTAAGCATTGTGCTGTATGGTAGAATATATGATACATGATGTAAGCATTGTGCTGTATGGTAGAATATATGATACATGATGTAAGCATTGTGCTGTATGGTAGAATATATGATACATGATGTAAGCATTGTGCTATATGGTAGAATATATGATACATGATGTAAGCATTGTGCTATATGGTAGAATATATGATACATGATGTAAGCATTGTGCTATATGGTAGAATATATGATACATGATGTAAGCATTGTGCTGTATGGTAGAATATATGATACATGATGTAAGCATTGTGCTATATGGTAGAATATATGATACATGATGTAAGCATTGTGCTATATGGTAGGGAATATATGATACATGATGTAAGCATTGTGCTGTATGGTAGAATATATGATACATGATGTAAGCATTGTGCTGTATGGTAGAATATATGATACATGATGTAAGCATTGTGCTATATGGTAGAATATATGATACATGATGTAAGCATTGTGCTATATGGTAGAATATATGATACATGATGTAAGCATTGTGCTGTATGGTAGAATATATGATACATGATGTAAGCATTGTGCTATATGGTAGAATATATGATACATGATGTAAGCATTGTGCTATATGGTAGAATATATGATACATGATGTAAGCATTGTGTTGCATGGTAGAATATATGATACATGATGTAAGCATTGTGCTATATGGTAGAATATATGATACATGATGTAAGCATTGTGCTGCATGGTAGAATATATGATACATGATGTAAGCATTGTGCTGCATGGTAGAATATATGATACATGATGTAAGCATTGTGCTATATGGTAGAATATATGATACATGATGTAAGCATTGTGCTATATGGTAGAATATATGATACATGATGTAAGCATTGTGCTATATGGTAGAATATATGATACATGATGTAAGCATTGTGCTGTATGGTAGAATATATGATACATGATGTAAGCATTGTGCTGCGTGGTAGAATATATGATACATGATGTAAGCATTGTGCTATATGGTAGAATATATGATACATGGTGTTGGCGTTGTACTACAATACTACGATAGACAATATAAACTATCATCAATAATAATCAATACACAATATAACACGAGCATCAGGACAATTATAAACATGGAAGAGATCAATATTAATATCGCACAGTGTATCGCACAGTGTATCGCACAGTGCTCACATATAAGACAGGAAGCCACTTTGAGGCCATAATCTGGCAGTAAAAAACTCGTGTTATATGCTAGTATGGACGGTATGTGAGTAAGTAAGTATATCATATGATATATTTTACACAAATGCTCTTCATGTAGTATATTCTTCAGATTTGTATAGCTCAGATAAACTCAAAAATATCATTGAATATTATAAATGTTTTCACATCATGCCAACTTTACTGACCTGGCTCCACTTCTCTGTGACACCTGATTAGCTAGATTAACATCCACAAATAGTTTCTTCCCCTGGTCCCTATCTTTCTCTGGTCCAAAGCTTCGGTCCCCGGCTGATACAAGAAGTTGTGGGTTTGCTTGTGGTACCTGATATTGGTCCAAGTTCAGATTTACCTTTGCAGCTGTCCCGGTGGCCGACAGCAGTATTATTTCATCACTGAAACACATTTCTTGCTTTATAGTTTGGTGAGACAGACATACAAAATAATTTATTACGATTTACCGTATATTTCCGGTCATAATTCGATCTCGGCAAAAAGTCGAGAGTCAAACTTTGAAAAAGCTGATTTTAAGCTGGATCCTTACATAAGTTAAAGGTATTTATGGACTTATGACAATGTGGTTTTCTTTTCTCATATTTAACCCTTTCAACACCAAGTAACTGACATGGACTGGTGCATGATATTTAACCCATTCAACACCAATTAACTGACATGGACTGGTGCATGATATTTAACCCATTCAACACCAAGTAACTGACATGGACTGGTGCATGATATTTAACCCATTCAACACCAAGTAACTGACATGGACTGGTGCATGATATTTAACCCATTCAACACCAAGTAACTGACATGAACTGGTCCATGATATTTAACCCATTCAACACCAAGTAACTGACATGGACTGGTGCATGATATTTAACCCATTCAACACCAGTAACTGACATGGACTGGTGCATGATATTTAACCCATTCAACACCAAGTAACTGACATGGACTGGTGCATGATATTTAACCCATTCAACACCAAGTAACTGACATGGACTGGTCCTAAAATAGTAATATTACTGGCAAAAAGGGAAGATCCTGATGAGATGGCTATTTAGATGTGTTTAGGTGTTGAAACTGGACTCAATTTGAGATATATGATTGATTTCATTCCATTACAAATCATAAAACAACCCCACCGCCCCAAGGATGTCTCATCACAAGCGACTGTATAAGTGCTTATTCAACAAAATAAAATATATCTTTGATGCTTTCCAACCAAGTTCAAGGTCAGTGGTACGATGTGTGTGTAGATAATTAGTCTTCAGATGTGTATGCAAAAGTTCAAAGCAATACTTTTGACAGTTTTTGAAAAATGTTAAATGTTTTGAGGGTATTTTTGATGCTCAAATAATTTCTGAAATCGGACTATTTTTGCCAATATTTAGGTGTCATGGTCACATATGGGGATGGGGATTTACTGTGGGTGTAGAGTATTAGTCCTTGGATGTTCATATGATGTTTCATAGCAATACTGTTGATGGATTTTGAGAAATGACAATGTTTGAGTTTGTTTTACGCATAAATAATTTCTCTTTTTGGCCAAAATTCAGATTCAATATCACTCTTGGGGGTGGGATTTGTTAGGGTGGGTGGGGGTCAGGGAGCAACCCCTAAAACAACAGATAAGTTATCAAAGCATTATATTTGACAGAACTTAAGTTATATGCAAACATGTAATTGTTGATGGCGCTGACATCTTTGCCAGAAAGGTGACTGCTTAGTCTCACTCTCCACTAAAGTGGGCGAGACTAAAATTCACTAATGCACAAGAATAATTTATGTTTGTGCATCAGCTTTTTCTATGGTTTATGCAGTAAAGAGTTGTCAACCCCAGTTTTTATACTAAAACAGATAAAAATACCAAACAGACATAAAGATCCAACAAATACATATTTTGATAATAAAATTAAATATATTTTGCTTGTTTCTTGGCCGTAAGTCGACATATCATTTTCCTCACAATTCTGGAAGAGAAAATGGTTTACTTATGTACGGGAATATATATTGTGAGATATAAACAATTACATATCAATGTGCATGTATGATATACAATGTAATATATAAACAATTACATATCAATGTGCATGTATGATATACAATGTAATATATAAACAATTACATATCAATGTGCATGTATGATATACAATGTAAGATATAAACAATTACATATCAATGTGCATGTATGATATACAATGTAATATATAAACAATTACATATCAATGTGCATGTATGATATACAATGTAATATATAAACAATTACATATCAATGTGCATGTATGATATACAAACAATTACATATCAATGTGCATGTATGATATACAATGTAATATATAAACAATTACATATCAATGTGCATGTATGATATACAATGTAATATATAAACAATTACATATCAATGTGCATGTATGATATACAATGTAATATATAAACAATTACATATCAATGTGCATGTATGATATACAATGTAAGATATAAACAATTACATATCAATGTGCATGTATGATATACAATGTAATATATAAACAATTACATATCAATGTGCATGTATGATATACAATGTAAGATATAAACAATTACATATCAATGTGCATGTATGATATACAAACAATTACATATCAATGTGCATGTATGATATACAATGTAATATATAAACAATTACATATCAATGTGCATGTATGATATACAATGTAAGATATAAACAATTACATATCAATGTGCATGTATGATATAAACTTATGAGGCGAAATTTGCATCGTCATCGATCATTGGTATCTCCGCGTAAATAAAAGATGGAGGCCAGTGTCGTTGCTTTCACTTTGTTATTGATTCAGTTATGATTTATTTCTTACTAACTGATATTGAATACAATAAAATAAATATCATTATGAGGAATTGAGAGTAAACATTATTTGTACAGCCTCTTTTTGAAACACAAATACACAAGTTATTGCTTATGTCACTGGTTATCGGTATACCCCGGATATAGCGTTAAGCAATATCAAACCTGTAACACCGAGACAAGTCATGGACACAGACAGAAATACCTAGGCAACTACAATAACCCCAGTATTTTTATTCTCATCAGCAAAATGGGTAATGTATATATATATATATATATATATATATACCAGATAGAGGTCAGTTCACAGTAGCCAATGACAGCATGACAGCCCATGGCACGGGTATGTGAGCGTATCTCGGTACGAATCTCAGTCCACCAAGCATCCCTAGTCTCCGGTTCCTCTAAAATAAATACAAGATTCAGCACACTCTGAACACACACAGTGCAAGTTTTATTTTAGGTTTTCCAATGAAATATAGAAATTTATCAGTGAAATAAAATGTGTTAATGGATTGGTTGAAGGTTGTGGATTAACACATTTTATTTCTCACTGGTTTGTGGTTCCTAGCAGCTACGGTACATGCCACTCAACCGTCAATGAAATCATTGATGATGTCGTCTAAAAGCAATGTTGCAGCGCCATTTACAGGAATCAACTTTGGGGCGAAGTTGGCAAAATTGTTGCTTTTTTCTTGTCCACCTCACTTGCACTGATTGGATGAGCAAAGTCAACTTCGCCCTATTATCTGGTAAAAATCGGCAAAACAATGACCTAATAATTTTACTATTGTGGCATTACTTTCACAACTTTAGGTCAGGCTAAAATTGTACATACATGTACATACATTTATATTCAAATCCTTTCAAACAAACAGTAAAAGAAGATATGAAGATTTTGTATCATAAATAGTACTTGACAATAATATAGTCTGGCTCATCTGTAAGCGGATGGTACCTACTGTAAACACGAACATGTAAGCTTAAGGAAAACTATGTATGTGAAAAATATCACTTCACCATAATTTCTCCTCACTTCTCCCTAAATTGGCTGGAGGGGGAAATGACTTCCCCCTAAATTTTGGAATAAAGCTTCATTTAGCACATGGTACCATAGTTTTGTATCTCACAAAAACATTTCACTAATATTAAAGAGAGAAAATATGTTGGTTTAAGTGAATGATCAAATTATAATTCACTCATGAACGTAGAAAGCTATTATTATCACATGTGGAATTATTGATATTAACCCATTTCATTCTGGATACTGTTCAAACAGTATTTGCAAAGAACATAGAGCCAGATCAACTGCCACGGAACATGCCGTCTAATCAGGATCTATGCTGTTTGCTATTCAGATGATCTTGCTAAGACACTTGGCTATGTAGCAAACAACATAGATCCTGATCAGCATGCAGTGTCACGCTGCGGCTGATCTGGATCTATGTTGTTTGCAAAAGCCTTTAAATGTATCCAGAATGAAATGGGTTAATGTTTTCAATGTTCATCCGGTGAAATATAATTTAATCGTTCACTGAAACAAACAAATAGCATCTACATCAATAGGTATATTTTTCCTAATACAGTCTACATCCATTGTATTGAATTCCGTCGGAGCTAACAAAATACTTCGACATAATGAAAGTTTGACTAAACGGATATTGCCCATATTTCGAAAAGCTGATGTTTCTCATAGATCACAAGCCTTACATTTGTTCCATATATTAAAACATTTTCCAAATTGTCATTGTCTGCTATAGCCGAGACACAGTCGGTAAACATCTTCAACTATATTTATCGATTGCTTGCACGGAGGTATGTCTTTGATCACGTAAATTTGCCGAATGAAAGTCACACTTTGGTGGAAATCTGACACTTTGACATAGCGATGTGTTTTTTTACGTTTATTTATCGTCGCTATCGGTTGCCCATATGAGCAATGCCTCCTGAAGATATTAGTCATTTTAGATTTTTGGAGGATAGTACAAACAGAAATCCATTCCAGAGGCTCGGTTCCTCTGGTTCTTTTACGTGCACAGTGTACATAACCGACACAAGACGTCGGTTTAAAGTCCCATCTGAATGACTGTTAATTTTATTAGGATCAGACGGGGGATCGAACCTGCGATTCCTGGATTACCAGTCCAGTGTGTTACCACTGGACTACAGATCCGTCTGTTGACATAACGAGTGTGAAATACTGAGGAGACCAAAACAATAATTTGATATAATATTTGACTTGACGAAATTTAACATAGTTTACTCTAGGGGCTGGGCCTGAGTTGTATGCATTTTTATGTATAGGGAAAACCCACTTTTATATGGTAGTATAGGTCCTAGACTTTAAAAAAAAATTGGGTTCTCGCTCGAAAACCCTATAGATTTTTCCCAGCATGCCCCAAAAGTTGCCCATTGGGCAAAAAACCATACCGGTCATATCTCGGCCATTTCTTGAGCGATTTTGACAATCTCTTTTTTAATAGAGTTTTTTTGGGTGTGAAACACGTTAAAACAATATAAAATTGATATGGAGTCTCTATCAAGTGATTCCAATGTCAATCGAAAATACAGACCATGTTCCAGCACATGTTCTACATTCTCCGCCGGGCGAGAAACCATACCTGTCCAATCTCGGCCATTTCTTGAGCGATTTTGACAATCTTTTTTTTAAAATTTAGTTGATTTGAGAACTTGTTTACATGGTAGGGGCTCTGAAGTTCTTCCGGAGAAACTAAAAATTGATCAGGTCTGACATTTTTAATGACACAAATTTATTAAGATTAACACCCACATCACAATGAAACAGATCTAATTATATGGATTGGTGCAGGCATCATCTTACAACTTCATGCACTTGCAGAAAGGGGTACAGCCTACCTCCTCCATGCGGCATGTACATGTGGCTCGAGCACACTTGCCACAGTTACAGGTCACTGTCCATCGCTTATTCAGAGTCTTGCACCCTGTGACTGGAACAAGGCACTCGTTCTCTAGCTGATACCCAAAATGTAGTGGATCTATGATGCTGGGTTGGAAGATGTGGATAATCGAGTATGTACCGAATAAGGCTCGCATTATATGTGGAAGCACATTGGAGGTACATTTTGATGTGATGAGCCCTTGGTCTGATGATATATTTGGGCACGAAGCTGTGTGAAAGACGAATATTGGTTACTCTCTTAAAACCAAACACAAGGAATTTTTCAGCATAAGCCTTGGTCTCGGGTGTAATTGTCATTTCTCTACCGGAATTTCTAAGCAATTGGGTGGGCTGGGCTGGGCTTTGAGGGCAGCTTTCTTGGTGCCTACTTTGCTCGTTGCATCACATCCAGTCAAGCAGTGCAAGGCAGGAAGGACATTGCAAACGTCTTGACCTTGACGTTCGTGCAAAATGTGCAGTGGGATAAATCGCACATTTTCCCCGCATCCACATCGCACCCAGAGCTCGCTTAGTCCTGCTTCTATCAGGATAGGTAAGTGGTAGAGTAGGGCCACAGCAACGTCAGTGTCGTTGGACAAAACTACAAAGGTTTTGTAGCCTGCCTTAGCACAGTTGAAGGCATGGCGAACCAGCCGCAAGTCTGCCTCATCTAGCTGTGAGTACAATTCAGGAAGTATTGTTCTGTTGCCTTTATACAAGGAAGTACATGGCCAGTCGTCGTCCTGCATTGATAGCTGACTCACGACAGTAGGGTGTGGTAAGTCCATGGCGAGAACAGAGACATGTTTGTAAATAAGTTGTTCCAGCATCATCTTGTTCTGTTGTGATGGCCAGAAGTTAGCCATCTGTGAAAGTGGAGACTCAGGGGTGATTTCAGTTAAAACAATCGAAGGTGCAGTACTCCTTCTCTCGTGTTCTTGGTCTTTTGTGGAAGGCTCTCTAGTATAGATGTCAAAGACATAGTCACAGCGGCCATGTTTGTGGTAGATCGCTAAAGACTTTTGCATGAGTGCGAGCAGGACACCGAATGCCTTCAGCCCGTGAAGTGGTAGGCGGCGGACTAGAGCCATGACGTCGATAATAAATGCAGACCTATCACAATGCATATACTGCATATCAGCATCAGTCAGGTCAAGCTCACGTATGAGCAGACTTTTCTCTGGGTGGGTCATGTAGCCGTCGACGTCAAATAGCATGGGACTAGGTACAACTTCATACGTGAGGAGCTTA
Source organism: Archivesica marissinica (assembly GCA_014843695.1). Taxonomy (NCBI): domain Eukaryota; kingdom Metazoa; phylum Mollusca; class Bivalvia; order Venerida; family Vesicomyidae; genus Archivesica; species Archivesica marissinica. The sequence continues at coordinate 20,958,383 of CM026390.1, forward strand.
TTCAATGTGTCTGTGTCGAGCAATGTCAATAGACTTGTCTGTGATGTTGACTTGTCTCACAGTTTGCTTTACAGTTGGCTTCGGCTTGTTGTTCTTTATGCTGATCATTGTATGGATCTAGTCGTACATTCCTCGTGATGAAAATGCTCATAAGCTTCTTTCCCAATGTCTGTCGCATTCAGCAACTCACTTCTTATGTTTTCAGGCATGCCTTATTTGGTTACAAAGTTGTGAGGTTTCTTTGGGCAATCAGTTGAGAAAGGAGACCCTCCTTTCCTCAATAAAGCGGACACAGTTCTGGATATTTTCTTCGCCCTTGTTCGTGTAGGATTGGGATGTGTGTTCATTAACACCTGTAATTTCACGAAGCAAGTTGTTCACACCTATCTTGTGAAAGATCAGATCCCATTTGGCGACAAATTGTTTCCGCTTGCAATGCCCAATGATGCTGTCACTGCATTTTGAAGAAAGATTTATTGTTTGCTCAATCTTTTGGTCACCCCCACAGATGTAAAGACAGACACCAAGCTTGTCCTTCACAGAGAAGGAGTTACATTCTGCAATGTTCTCATACACCTCCTGAGGCAAGTTTCTGCAGTCTTCCAGGTAGACTGTCCCCCAGCGAAGGTAGTGTGTGCAGTCCCATGTGGCAAATTCATACAGTGTCCGCTGCATGGCATCGAGGTGGGGGTCCCAAGAACCCTCTCTGTCAGCACGAAGAAGATCTAAGACCACCTGGAACCGAGACAAGTACTGGTACCAGAATTTGAAATTCTCGCACTCCTTGACTCTTGACTCTATGAACTCATCAAGGTCACTCATTAGCTGAGTAGAAGAAGCTTTGAACTGATCGAGCAACTTCTTGTTGCGCTCTCGGGCTCCATATTGCATTGCACTGCTGAGGCTGGCCAAAAGCTTAAATTTCGTGACATATTTGTCAACTCCAGTACTCTTGAAGAATTCCTTCATCAGTAGGCGCGGCATCGCTTCGGCCAGGATCTTTTGAGCATCAAGCGACCGAGCGTAATGGCCCGCATTAAGAATCGAGGTCTGGATTACAGATGGCCCGTAGATACGTGTCTCAAGCCATACATGCTCTGCACCACTTCCTTCGATGCTCCTGCCACAGCACTTAAGCAAGTTTTTCGCAGCGTGGAACGTCCCTAAACACAATATGATGCATTTGAACTCATCTGGTCTCCGAAGCTGTATCATTTTTGATACACTGTACACCTTCTCATCGGCATAGAGTGTAATATATGATTGTACTAGTTGAGAACACATGGACTTGATGCTATTCAACTATGTGTATACAACTTTCCCGTTGTTGATGTCATGTGGCACTATGGGCATAAATGTAACTTACTTGAGTGGGACATTGTCATCCGTCCAAACCGCATTACTTGCACTCCACAATTGCATAGTTTGACTTGTGGCTATCACGGGGTTCCAAGTTAAGTCTGCATATAGCCCAAGCCATATCGGATAGTCTCTTGTCCCGCCTAATGTCATCGTAGACTGCTGGTTGATCGTGGCCTTTGTAGGATGTAGGTAGGTCATACTTTTTCGTATTTTCTCCAAATTATTGTAGCTGCTGGCTTGGCAATACTTCCTTTAGGGCTTTCGGACCATGAACAACTGATGTGTCAGAGCGCTTGGGTTTGGATAAGACGACCGTAGGCTTTTGCTGGTAGAGGACACACACCGTATTGTGTTCAGATGAATTTGCATCGTCCTGGTCCCAGTTATGCATTGCTGCTGATGTGAAGTTCCTGGGTCAAAATTTGACAGTGAACATGGCCATGTCATGCTGGTACCGGCGAAGTTCCGTGTAGCTCATAGCTAGCGCCTGTGATTCAAAGAGGTGACAAGAGATTTTTCCACCACGTCCTAGACTGTGTGCATACTCGGCATTCAATACAGCCATTGGTGTTCTTTTTCTGCCAGAATGGTGAATGTAGAACATGTGCTGGCACATGGTCTGTATTTTTTGATTGACATTGGAATCACTTGATAGAGACTCCATATCGATTTTATATTGTTTTAAACGTGTTTCACACCCAAAAAAACCTCTATTAAAAAAAAAAGATTGTCAAAATCGCTCAAGAAATGGCCGTGATATAACCGGTTTGGTTTCTCGCCCGGTGGGCAACTTTTGGGGCATGCTGGGAAAAATCTATAGGGTTTTCGAGCGAGAACCCAAATTTTATTTAAAGCCTAGGACCTATACTACCATATAAAAATTATTTTTCCCTATACATAAAAATGCATACAACTCTGTCCCAGCCCCAGGAGTAGTTAGTTATATGTAAAATGATAGTATCTGAAACAAGACTTTGACTCGACTTAGAGATTCCCGGAGAATTTGACATAACCGACTTTGACATAATGGATGTAGACTGTATGTAAAATATGCTTTGAACAACAGCTATTTAAAACAAGAAAGTAGAAACATTGTATGACACACAAAACTTCACTATATAATGTGTTCATGATGCACCTATCTGAGGCCATTGTTGTAATACAGTCACTTTCTTTGTTAGTTTTAGGGCTTAAAGTTGCCCCAACAGCTTAGGTTATACGACAGCTCTTCAGCTATTATTGGTGGAGAACCCGGGTGCCGCTCCATATAGGCTGTCTGATTAGGGGCAGTGGTTGGCACGCTCACTTCTCACAAATACAACCCGAGTTCGATTCTTGAACCGGGAAGTATGTGAGATGGTACAGTGGTCGCCAGATCGGACTGGTGGATTTTCTCCGTGTACTCCGGTTTCCTCCCACACGAATGACCACATTTACGCTTAAATGAGAATGATTAATATAAGTTGTTAAAAGCTTGTTTCGTAATTGTTCAGACAATATGGTGCTACCCCATACCTGGGTTGTGTATACACAGACAATGTCACAATATGGTGCTACTATCGTCCTGGTTTGTGTACACATAGACACTATGGTGCTACCACGTACCTGGGTTGTGTACACACATACAATATGGTGCTACCCCATACCTGGGTTGCGTACACACAGACAATGTCACAATATGGTGCTACTATCGTCCTGGTTTGTGTACACATAGACACTATGGTGCTACCACGTACCTGGGTTGTGTACACACAGACAATATGGTGCTACCACGTACCTGGGTTGTGTACACACAGACAATATGGTGCTACCACGTACCTGGGTTATGTACACACAGACAATATGGTGCTACCACCTACCTGGGTTGTGTACACACAGACAATATGGTGCTACCACGTACCTGGGTTATGTACACACATACAATATGGTGCTACCATCGTCCTGGTTTGTGTACACATAGACACTATGGTGCTACCACGTACCTGGGTTGTGTACACACATACAATATGGTGCTACCCCATACCTGGGTTGCGTACACACAGACAATGTCACAATATGGTGCTACTATCGTCCTGGTTTGTGTACACATAGACACTATGGTGCTACCACGTACCTGGGTTGTGTACACACAGACAATATGGTGCTACCACGTACCTGGGTTGTGTACACACAGACAATATGGTGCTACCACGTACCTGGGTTATGTACACACAGACAATATGGTGCTACCACCTACCTGGGTTGTGTACACACAGACAATATGGTGCTACCACGTACCTGGGTTATGTACACACATACAATATGGTGCTACCATCGTCCTGGTTTGTGTACACACAGACAATATGGTGCTACCATCGTCCTGGTTTGTGTACACACATACAATATGGTGCTACCATCGTCCTGGTTTGTGTACACACATACAATATGGTGCTACCACGTACCTGGGTTGTGTACACCCAGACAATATGGTGCTACCACGTACCTGGGTTGTGTACACACAGACAATATGGTGCTACCACGTACCTGGTTTGTGTACACACAGACAATATGGTGCTACCACGTACCTGGGTTGTGTACACACAAACAATATGGTGCTACCACGTACCTGGGTTGTGTACACACAGACAATATGGTGCTACCACGTACCTGGGTTTGTGTACACACAGACAATATGGTGCTACCACATACCTGGGTTGTGTACACACAGACAATATGGTGCTACAACGTACCTGGGTTGTGTATTTTATCCAGCAGTTTAATGGACCTTGCAGCAACCACGCCACCCATGTGTTTGATGAAACCAGGAGGAAATGATGTCATTGTAAACAACGGGAACTCCTACAATATGTAATTCTGGACAATATATTACAAAAGAAATACGTTGAATTACAGATAACCAGTCAATCTTTTGTTTGTTTTAGGGGTTTAAAGTCACTCCAACAGCTTAGGTCATATGGCGACTCTCCAGCTAGTATTGTTGGAGGAAGACCCGGTTGCCCATCTGAGCAGTATTTCAGGCACAGACGGGCATCTGGGTAGAACCTTAAACCTTCCGCAATCCAGGGTTCCCTCTGTCTGAATGTTTATCTGCGCCACTTCTGTTGCCAATTGATAAACACTGGAGCCAATTTAAAAAACTTGGAGCTAACTAAGAGCTATATAGTTCACAAATAAATATTTGAAGCCATGTATTTGACAAAACATGTGCCTCCAAAAAAAAAAAAATCCAAAAAAAAAAGTTGAGCCAAATATTTTTGCCAATTCATAAAAGTTAGCGCCACTACTTATTTTTTGTCGCAATTGGCGACCGACAGCGGGAACCCTGCAATCCAGCTAGAAGGTTCTCTCACATGAAAAGAATCAGACACCCCCAGTGGAATTCGAACCTACAGCGGATAGAGACAAGTGATTGGAAGTCAACGACGGTAACCACTCGGCCACGGGCAGGGATTTGGTATTTGTAATCAGTATTCGCTATTCATGAACACAACATTTCCAAGTATTTGCATGTAATTGTTAATCATGCAAATACATTCCAGCTCCAGTTTCTTGTGTATTCATTTATGTATTTATTTATGAATACATTTTGAAATCATTTTGATTTCGTTAAACATGTTTATTCTGTTCTATGTGCTATGGATCGGATCGAGCCTATGTCACAAAAAATAATGAATTAAAGTGAAATTTCAGTGCGATCTCATTAGTTTCAAAAGCCGAGTGGTTACGGTCAAATAATAGTTACATCCAATATACAGCACTCAACATTTGTGGAAGTCGTGAAAAGCAGTGGTAGCGCATTCGCTTCAGATGTGAAATGTCCGGAGTTCGGGCCATGCTGGAGCTGTTACGATTGTACCTTATGCAAGGCACTTAATTCCATATTGCCTCTTCTCTTTCCCTCGTGGCGATGGATTCCATCCAGAATGAGGTCTCGAGAGTGATTAATATAAGTTGTAAAAACTTGTTTCGCAATCAAGCTAAACTAAATTTGTATAAACTAACCTTTGTCACGTGACACTTATATGCAAGTTGTGTAGAGGCTGTGTAGTCAAATTATTCAATATATTTTCAAAATGCGTGAACTTAACAAGCCTCTTAAATCTGTGAAAATAACAGTCAAATATGCAATTTCAACTAAATTCTAACGAAATTCCACGATATACTTCCATAGTTTTCAGATACAAATAAGAAAGACACATAATAAGTTGTCATCTGCTACAATTATTTGAACTATTTAGAGCCTTTATTTGACCCAGCATGCAGAGTTAACATTAGAACTTCATTAAAATAAGTCCACGAAGAGTAAATGTTGTAAAACACATATTGCATCCATCCACAAACATTCTACATAGTAAATACAACATACCATGAGCTCTATGTTGATCTGTTGTGAACACGGTTTGGGGAAGGTTTTTGTTCCACTACCACTGCCACTCCCACTGCTATCTGCCAAACTGTTACCTAACAACACAATATATAACTGTTACCTAGCAACACAATATATAACTGTTACCTAGCAACACAATATATAACTGTTACCTAACAACACAATATATAACTGTTACCTAGCAACATAATATATAACTTACCTAACAACATAATATATAACTGTTACCTAACAACACAATATATAACTGTTACCTAACAACATAATATATAATTGTTACATAACAACATAATATGTAACTGTTACATAACAACACAATATATAACTGTTACCCAACAACATAATATATAACTGTTACCTAGCAACACAATATATAACTGTTACGTAACAACACAATATATAACTGTTACCTAGCAGCATACTATATAACTGTTACCTAGCAACACAATATATAACTGTAACCTAGCAGCATAATATATAACTGTTACCTAGCAACATAATATATAACTTACCTAACAACACAATATATAACTGTTACCTTACAACATAATATATAACTGTTACCTAGCAGCATACTATATAACTGTTACCTAGCAACACAATATATAACTGTAACCTAGCAGCATAATATATAACTGTTACCTAGCAACATAATATATAACAGTTACCTAGCAACATAATATATAACTGTCACCTAGCAACATAATATATAACTGTTACCTAGCAACATAATATATAACAGTTACCTAGCAACATAATATATAACTGTCACCCAACAACATAATATATAACTGTTACATAACAACACAATATATAACTGTTACCTAACAACATAATATATAATTGTTACCTAACAACACAATATATAACTGTTACATAACAACACAATATATAACTGTTACGTAACAACACAATATATAACTGTTATCATAATCTAGCAACACAATATATAACTGTTACCTAGCAACACAATATATAACTGTTACTTAACAACACAATATATAACTGTTACCTAACAACACAATATATAACTGTTACCTAACAACACAATATATAACCAAACCTTACAACATAATATATAAATGTTACCTAACAACACAATATATAACTGTTACCTAACAACACATTATATATCTGTTACCTAACAACACAATATATACCTAAACCTTACAACACAATATATAACTGTTACTTAACAACACAATATATAACTGTTACCTAACAACACATTATATACCTGTTACCTAACAACACAATATATACCTAAACCTTACAACACAATATATAACTGTTACCTAACAACACAATATATAACTGTTACCTATCAACATAATATATAACTGTTACCTAGCTACATAATATATAACTGTTACCTAGCAACACAATATATAACTGTTACATAACAACATAATATATAACTGTTACCTAGCAACACAATATATAACTGTTACCTAGCAACACAATATATAACTGTTACATAACAGCATAATATATAACTTACCTAACAACACAACATATAACTGTTACCTAGCAACACAATATATAACTGTTACCTAACAACACAATACATAACTGTTACCTAACAACACAATATATAACTGTTACCTAACAACACAATATATAACTGTTACCCAACAACATAATATATAACTGTTACCTAGCTACATAATATATAACTGTTACCTAGCAGCACAATATATAACTGTTACCTAGCAGCACAATATATAACTGTTACCTAACAACACAATATATAACTGTTACCTTACAACACAATATATAACTGTTACCGAACAACACAATATATAACTGTTACCTAACAACATAATATATAACTGTTACCTAACAACACAATATATAACTAAACCTTACAACATAATATATAACTGTTACCTAACAACATAATATATAACTGTTACCTAGCTACACAATATATAACTGTTACATAACAACATAATATATAACTGTTACCTAGCTACACAATATATAACTGTTACCTAACAAAATAATATATAACTGTTACCTAACAACATAATATATAACTGTTACCCAACAACATAATATATAACTGTTACCCAACAACATAATATATAATTGTTACCTAACAACATAATATATAACTGTTACCTAGTAACATAATACATAACAGTTACAAAACAACACAATATATATATAACTGTTATCTAGCAACACAATATATAACTGTTACCTAGCAACATAATATATAACTGTTGCCTAACAATATAATATATAAATGTTACCTAGCAAAACAATATTTAACTGTTACCTAGCAACACAATATATAACTGTTACCTAGTAACATAATATATAACTGTTACCTAGCAACATAATATATAACTGTTACATAACAACACAACATATAACTGTTACCTATCAACACAATATGTAACTGTTACCTAGCAATGTAATACATAACTTACCTAACAACATAATATATCAATATTACCTAGCAACACAACATATAACTGTTACCTATCAACACAATATGTAACTGTTACCTAGCAATGTAATACATAACTTACCTAACAACATAATATATCAATATTACCTAGCAACACAATATATAACTGTTACCTAGCAACATAATATATAACTGTTACCTAGCAACATAATATATAACTGTTACCTAGCAACATAATATATAACTGTTACCTAGCAACACAATATATAACTGTTACCTAGCAACATAATATATAACTGTTACCTAACAATATAATATATAAATGTTACCTAGCAACACAATATTTAACTGTTACCTAGCAACATAATATATAACTGTTACCTAGCAACATAATATATAACTGTTACCCAACAACATAATATATAACTGTTACCTAGCAACACAATATATAACTGTTACATAACAACATAATATATAACTGTTACCCAACAACATAATATATAACTGTTACCTAGCAACATAATATATAACTTACCTATCAACACAATATGTAACTGTTACCTAACAATGTAATACATAAACAAACAACATAATATATCAATATTACCTAGCAACACAATATTTAACTGTTACCTAGCAACACAATATATAACTGTTACCTAGTAACATAATATATAACTGTTACCTAGCAACATAATATATAACTGTTACCCAACAACATAATATATAACTGTTACCTAGCAACACAATATATAACTGTTACATAACAACATAATATATAACTGTTACCCAACAACATAATATATAACTGTTACCTAGCAACATAATATATAACTTACCTAGCAACATAATATATAACCATTACCTAGCAACACAACATATAACTGTTACCTATCAACACAATATGTAACTGTTACCTAACAATGTAATACATAACTTACCTAACAACATAATATATAACTGTTACCTAGCAACACAATATATAACTGTTAACTAACAACATAATATATAACTTACCTATCAACATAATATATAACTGTTACCTAGCTACATAATATATAACTGTTACCTAGCAACACAATATATAACTGTTACATAACAACATAATATATAACTGTTACCTATCAACACAATATATAACTGTTACCTAGCAACATACTATATAACTTACCTAGCAACACAACATATAACTGTTACCTATCAACACAATATGTAACTGTTACCTAGCAATGTAATACATAACTTACCTAACAACATAATATATCAATATTACCTAGCAACACATTATATAACTGTTACCTAACAACATAATATATAACTGTTACCCAACAACATAATATATAACTGTTACCTAGCAACATAATATATAACTTACCTAACAACACAACATATAACTGTTACCTTACAACATAATATATAACTGTTACCTAACAACATAATATATAACTGTTAAATAGCAACATAATATATAACATACCTAACAACATAATATATAAATGTTACCTAACAACATAATATATAACTGTTAAATAGCAACATAATATATAACATACCTAACAACATAATATATAAATGTTACCTAGCAACATAATATATAACTGTTGCCTAGCAACACAATATATAACTGTTACATAACAACATAATATATAACCTACCGAACAACACAATATATAACTGTTACCTTACAACATAATATATAACTGTTAGCTAACAACATAATATATAACTGTTACCTAGCAACACACTATATAACTGTTACATAACAACATAATATATAAATGTTACCTAGCAACATAATATATAACTGTTAAGTAGCAACACAATATATAACTGTTACCTATCAACATAATATATAACTGTTACCTAGCAACACACTATATAACTGTTACATAACAACATAATATATAACTGTTACCTAGCAACATAATATATAACTGTTACCTAACAACATAATATATAAATGTTAAATAACAAAATAATATATAACTGTTACCTAGCAACACAATATATAACTGTTACATAACAACATAATATATAACTGTTACCCAACAACATAATATATAACTGTTACCTAGCAACATAATATATAACTTACCTAGCAACACAACATATAACTGTTACCTAGCAACATAATATATAACTTACCTAGCAACACAACATATAACTGTTACCTATCAACACAATATGTAACTGTTACCTAACAATGTAATACATAACTTACCTAACAACATAATATATCAATATTACCTAGCAACACAATATATAACTGTTACCTAGCAACATAATATATAACTGTTACCTAACAATATAATATATAAATGTTACCTAGCAACACAATATTTAACTGTTACCTAGCAACACAATATATAACTGCTACCTAGTAACATAATATATAACTGATACATAACAAGATAACATATAATTGTTACCTAGCTACATAATATATAACTGTTACCTAGCAACACAATATATAACTGTTACATAACAATATAATATATAACTGTTCCTCTTCTAAAGTGACCCACAGGCATCATATGAAGTGGTGAATATCTATCTCACCTGACCCATGAAACATTATGCCAGTCTAAATTACCAATATTAGCTCAGTATATGCATTTTCTGAGGTGACTTTCAATTCTCCACGCTTGGATAAAAATGCTGAAAGCGTGAAATTGAAAGTTCCAGTCAGGGACCTTTCTAAAGTGACCCACAGGCATCATATGAAGTGGTGAGATATCTATCTCACCTGACCAGCATGAAAACATTATGTCAAGTCTAAATTTACCAATATTAGCTCAGTAATATGCATTTTCGGATTAAACTTTCAATTCTCACAGCCTGGGGAAAATGTTGAAGCTGTGAGAATTGAAAGTTCCTGCCAGGGACCTATCTAAAGTGACCCACAGGCATCATATGAAGTGGTGAGATATCTATCTCACCTGACCAGCATGAAAACATTATGCCAAGTCTAAATTTACCAATATTAGCTCAGTATTATGCATTTTCTGAGGTGACTTTCAATTCTCACGGCTTGGAGAAAAATTCTGAAGCTGTGAGAATTGAAAGTTCCAGTCAGGGACCTTTCTAAAGTGACCCACATGCATCATATGAAGCGGTGAGATATCTATCTCACCTGACCAGCATGAAAACATTATGCCAAGTCTAAATCTACCAATATTAGCTCAGTAGTATGCATTTTCTGAGGTGACTCAATTCTCACGGCTTGGAGAAAAATGCTGAAGCTGTGAGAATTGAAAGTTCCAGTCAGGGACCTTTCTAAAGTGACCCACAGGCATCATATAAAGTGGTGAGATATCTATCTCACCTGACCAGCATTAAAACATTATGCCAAGTCTAAATTTACCAATATTAGCTCAGTATTATGCATTTTCTGATTAAACTTTCAATTCTCACAGCCTGGGGAAACATTCTGAAGCTGTGAGAATTGAAAGTTCCAGCCAGGGACCTATCTAAAGTGACCCACAGGCATCATATGAAGCGGTGAGATATCTATCTCACCTGACCAGCATGAAAACATTATGCCAAGTCTAAATCTACCAATATTAGCTCAGTATTATGCATTTTCTGAGGTGACTTTCAATTCTCACGGCTTGGGGAAACATTCTGAAGCTGTGAGAATTGAAAGTTCCAGTCAGGGACCTTTCTAAAGTGACCCACAGGCATCATATGAAGTGGTGAGATATCTATCTCACCTGACCAGCATGAAAACATTATGCCAAGTCTAAATCTACCAATATTAGCTCAGTAGTATGCATTTTCTGAGGTGACTTTCAATTCTCACGGCTTGGAGAACAATGCTGAAGCTGTGAGAATTGAAAGTTCCAGTCAGGGACCTTTCTAAAGTGACCCACAGGCATCATATGAAGTGGTGAGATATATATCTCACCTGACCAGCATGACAACATTATGTCAAGTCTAAATTTACTAATATTAGCTCGGTATTATGCATTTTCTGAGGTGACTTTCAATTCTCACGGCTTGGAGAAGAATGCTGAAGCTGTGAGAATTGAAAGTTCCAGTCAGGGACCTTTCTAAAGTGACCCACAGGCATCATATGAAGTGGTGAGATATCTATCTCACCTGACCAGCATGAAAACATCATGCCAAGTCTAAATTTACTAATATTAGCTCAGTATTATGCATTTTCTGAGGTGACTTTCAATTCTCACGGCTTGGGGAAACATTCTGAAGCTGTGAGAATTGAAAGTTCCAGTCAGGGACCATTCTAAAGTGACCCACAGGCATCATATGAAGTGGTGAGATATCTATCTCACCTGACCAGCATGAAAACATTATGTCAAGTCTAAATTTACCAATATTAGCTCGGTAATATGCATTTTCGGATTGAACTTTCAAATCTCACAGCCTGGGGGAAAATGTTGAAGCTGTGAGAATTGAAAATTCCAGTTAGGGACCTTTCTAAAGTGACCCACAGGCATCATATGAAGTGGTGAGATATATATCTCCATTGGCCCACAGGAAAACATTATGTATAGTCTATATATATTAATATAAGCTTGGTATTATGCATTTTCTGGGAATTGGGGTGGGGGTCTAATAATTTGGCGCAAGAACAAAAAATTAGGACAAAAATGTAATCTTTTTCAGTTGTCAATATCATTTATTATAATTATATATCAAATTTTTCGGACCTTAGTTGTCTCCTAGTTAAGTTCCGTTTCACACCTGCCAGCAAATCCCATAATCCTGGAAAGGATGTTAATTAGACTACACCTCACTGGTTATTAACCTGGAATATACAAGACAGTAATTCTTGGAGCATTGGCAGGTCATCACAGCGTTACATGGTGGTATTGTTTATGACATATGAGAATAACGGTTTAGTGTGATATTTGAAATATGACAAATAG
>CM026390.1:20972442-21141681 GCA_014843695.1 Archivesica marissinica
ACTGTTACCTATCAACATAATATATAACTGTTACCTAGCTACATAATATATAACTGTTACCTAGCAACACAATATATAACTGTTACATAACAACATAATATATAACTGTTACCTAGCAACACAATATATAACTGTTACCTAGCAACACAATATATAACTGTTACATAACAGCATAATATATAACTTACCTAACAACACAACATATAACTGTTACCTAGCAACACAATATATAACTGTTACCTAACAACACAATACATAACTGTTACCTAACAACACAATATATAACTGTTACCTAACAACACAATATATAACTGTTACCCAACAACACAATATATAACTGTTACATAACAACATAATATATAACTGTTACCTAGCAACACAATATATAACGGTTACATAACAACATAATATATAAATGTTACCTAACAACATAATATATAACTGTTACCTAGGAACATAATATATAACTGTTACATAACAACACAATATATAACTGTTACCTAGCTACATAATATATAACTGTTACCTAGCAACACAATATATAACTGTTAAATAGCAACATAATATATAACATACCTAACAACATAATATATAAATGTTACCTAGCAACATAATATATAACTGTTGCCTAGCAACATAATATATAACTGTTACCTAGCAACATAATATATAACAGTTACCTAGCAACATAATATATAACTGTCACCCAACAACATAATATATAACTGTTACATAACAACACAATATATAACTGTTACCTAACAACATAATATATAATTGTTACCTAACAACACAATATATAACTGTTACATAACAACACAATATATAACTGTTACGTAACAACACAATATATAACTGTTATCATAATCTAGCAACACAATATATAACTGTTACCTAGCAACACAATATATAACTGTTACCTAACAACACAATATATAACTGTTACCTAACAACACAATATATAACTGTTACCTAACAACACAATATATAACCAAACCTTACAACATAATATATAAATGTTACCTAACAACACAATATATAACTGTTACCTAACAACACATTATATATCTGTTACCTAACAACACAATATATACCTAAACCTTACAACACAATATATAACTGTTACTTAACAACACAATATATAACTGTTACCTAACAACACATTATATACCTGTTACCTAACAACACAATATATACCTAAACCTTACAACACAATATATAACTGTTACCTATCAACATAATATATAACTGTTACCTAGCTACATAATATATAACTGTTACCTAGCAACACAATATATAACTGTTACATAACAACATTATATATAACTGTTACCTAGCAACACAATATATAACTGTTACCTAGCAACACAATATATAACTGTTACATAACAGCATAATATATAACTTACCTAACAACACAACATATAACTGTTACCTAGCAACACAATATATAACTGTTACCTAACAACACAATACATAACTGTTACCTAACAACACAATATATAACTGTTACCTAACAACACAATATATAACTGTTACCCAACAACATAATATATAACTGTTACCTAACAACACAATATATAACTGTTACCCAACAACATACTATATAACTGTTACCTAGCTACATAATATATAACTGTTACCTAGCAGCACAATATATAACTGTTACCTAACAACATAATATATAACTGTTACCTAACAACACAATATATAACTGTTACCTTACAACACAATATATAACTGTTACCGAACAACACAATATATAACTGTTACCTAACAACATAATATATAACTGTTACCTAACAACACAATATATAACTAAACCTTACAACATAATATATAACTGTTACCTAACAACATAATATATAACTGTTACCTAGCTACACAATATATAACTGTTACATAACAACATAATATATAACTGTTACCTAGCTACACAATATATAACTGTTACCTAACAAAATAATATATAACTGTTACCTAACAACATAATATATAACTGTTACCCAACAACATAATATATAACTGTTACCCAACAACATAATATATAATTGTTACCTAACAACATAATATATAACTGTTACCTAGTAACATAATACATAACAGTTACAAAACAACACAATATATATATAACTGTTATCTAGCAACACAATATATAACTGTTACCTAGTAACATAATATATAACTGTTACATAACAAGATAACATATAATTGTTACCTAGCTACATAATATATAACTGTTACCTAGCAACACAATATATAACTGTTACATAACAACATAATATATAACTGTTACATAACAACATAATATATAACTGTTACCCAACAACATAATATATAACTGTTACCTAGCAACATAATATATAACTTACCTAGCAACATAATATATAACTATTACCTAGCAACACAACATATAACTGTTACCTATCAACACAATATGTAACTGTTACCTAACAATGTAATACATAACTTACCTAACAACATAATATATAACTGTTACCTAGCAACACAATATATAACTGTTAACTAACAACATAATATATAACTGTTACATAACAAGATAATATATAATTGTTACCTAGCTACATAATATATAACTGTTACCTAGCAACACAATATATAACTGTTAACTAACAACATAATATATAACTTACCTATCAACATAATATATAACTGTTACCTAGCTACATACTATATAACTGTTACCTAGCAACACAATATATAACTGTTACATAACAACATAATATATAACTGTTACCTATCAACACAATATATAACTGTTACCTAGCAACATACTATATAACTTACCTAGCAACACAACATATAACTGTTACCTATCAACACAATATGTAACTGTTACCTAGCAATGTAATACATAACTTACCTAACAACATAATATATCAATATTACCTAGCAACACATTATATAACTGTTACCTAACAACATAATATATAACTGTTACCCAACAACATAATATATAACTGTTACCTAGCAACATAATATATAACTTACCTAACAACACAACATATAACTGTTACCTTACAACATAATATATAACTGTTACCTAACAACATAATATATAACTGTTAAATAGCAACATAATATATAACATACCTAACAACATAATATATAAATGTTACCTAACAACATAATATATAACTGTTAAATAGCAACATAATATATAACATACCTAACAACATAATATATAAATGTTACCTAGCAACATAATATATAACTGTTGCCTAGCAACACAATATATAACTGTTACATAACAACATAATATATAACCTACCGAACAACACAATATATAACTGTTACCTTACAACATAATATATAACTGTTAGCTAACAACATAATATATAACTGTTACCTAGCAACACACTATATAACTGTTACATAACAACATAATATATAAATGTTACCTAGCAACATAATATATAACTGTTAAGTAGCAACACAATATATAACTGTTACCTATCAACATAATATATAACTGTTACCTAGCAACACACTATATAACTGTTACATAACAACATAATATATAACTGTTACCTAGCAACATAATATATAACTGTTAAGTAGCAACACAATATATAACTGTTACCTATCAACATAATATATAACTGTTAGCTAACAACATAATATATAACTGTTACCTAACAACATAATATATAAATGTTACATAACAAAATAATATATAATTGTTACCTAGCTACATAATATATAACTGTTACCTAGCAACACAATATATAACTTAACTAACAACATAATATATAACTGTTACATAACAAGATAATATATAATTGTTACCTAGCTACATAATATATAACTGTTACCTAGCAACACAATATATAACTGTTAACTAACAACATAATATATAACTAAACCTTACAACATAATATATAACTTACCTATCAACATAATATATAACTGTTACCTAGCTACATAATATATAACTGTTACCTAGCAACACAATATATAACTGTTACATAACAACATAATATATAACTGTTACATAACAACATAATATATAACTGTTACCTAACAACATAATATATAACTTACCTAGCAACACAACATATAACTGTTACCTATCAACACAATATGTAACTGTTACCTAGCAATATAATACATAACTTACCTAACAACATAATATATCAATATTACCTAGCAACACACTATATAACTGTTACATAACAACATAATATATAACTGTTACCTAACAACATAATATATAAATGTTACATAACAACATAATATATAACTGTTACCTAGCAACATAATATATAACTGTTACCTAACAATATAATATATAAATGTTACCTAGCAACACAATATATAACTGCTACCTAGTAACATAATATATAACTGTTACATAACAAGATAATATATAATTGTTACCTAGCTACATAATATATAACTGTTACCTAGCAACATAATATATAACTTACCTATCAACATAATATATAACTGTTACCTAGCTACATAATATATAACTGTTACCCAACAACATAATATATAACTGTTACCTAGCAACATAATATATAACTTACCTAACAACACAACATATAACTGTTACCTTACAACATAATGTATAACATAATACATAACAGTTACCAAACAACACAATATATATATAACTGTTATCTAGCAACATAATATATAACTGTTACCTAGCAACATAATATATAACTGTTACCTAACAATATAATATATAAATGTTACCTAGCAACACAATATTTAACTGTTACCTAGCAACTCTATATGTAACTGTTACCTAGCAACACAATATTTAACTGTTACCTAGCAACACTATATATAACTGTTACCTAGTAACATAATATATAACTGTTACCTAGCAACACAATATATAACTGTTACATAACAACATAATATATAACTGTTACCTAGCAACACACTATATAACTGTTACATAACAACATAATATATAACTGTTACCTAACAACATAATATATAAATGTTACATAACAAAATAATATATAACTGTTACCTAGCAACACAATATATAACTGTTACATAACAACATAATATATAACTGTTATCCAACAACATAATATATAACTGTTACCTATCAACACAATATGTAACTGTTACCTAACAATGTAATACATAACTTACCTAACAACATAATATATCAATATTACCTAGCAACACAATATATAACTGTTACCTAGCAACATAATATATAACTGTTACCTAACAATATAATATATAAATGTTACCTAGCAACACAATATTTAACTGTTACCTAGCAACACAATATATAACTGCTACCTAGTAACATAATATATAACTGTTACATAACAAGATAACATATAATTGTTACCTAGCTACATAATATATAACTGTTACCTAGCAACACAATATATAACTGTTACATAACAACATAATATATAACTGTTACCTAACAACACAACATATAACTGTTACCTATCAACACAATATGTAACTGTTACCTAGCAATGTAATACATAACTTACCTAACAACATAATATATCAATATTACCTAGCAACACATTATATAACTGTTACCTAACAACATAATATATAACTGTTACCCAACAACATAATATATAACTGTTACCTAGCAACATAATATATAACTTACCTAACAACACAACATATAACCTACCAAACAACACAATATATAACTGTTACCTTACAACATAATATATAACTGTTACCTAGCAACACAATATATAACTGTTACATAACAACATAATATATAACTGTTACCCAACAACATAATATATAACTGTTACCTAGCAACATAATATATAACTTACCTAGCAACACAACATATAACTGTTACCTATCAACACAATATGTAACTGTTACCTAACAATGTAATACATAACTTACCTAACAACATAATATATCAATATTACCTAGCAACACAATATATAACTGTTACCTAGCAACATAATATATAACTGTTACCTAACAATATAATATATAAATGTTACCTAGCAACACTATATATAACTGTTACCTAGTAACATAATATATAACTGTTACCTAGCAACACAATATATAACTGTTACCTAGCAACATAATATATAACTGTTACCCAACAACATAATATATAACTGTTAAATAGCAACATAATATATAACATACCTAACAACATAATATATAAATGTTACCTAGCAACATAATATATAACTGTTGCCTAGCAACATAATATATAACTGTTACCTAGCAACATAATATATAACTGTTACATAGCAATACAATATATAACTGTTACCTATCAACATAATATATAACTGTTACCTAGCTACATAATATATAACTGTTACCTAGCAACACAATATATAACTGTTACCTAACAACACAATATATAACGGTTACATAACAACATAATATATAAATGTTACCTAACAACATAATATATAACTGTTACCTAGGAACATAATATATAACTGTTACATAACAACACAATATATAACTGTTACCTAGCTACATAATATATAACTGTTACCAAGCAACACAATATATAACTGTTAAATAGCAACATAATATATAACATACCTAACAACATAATATATAAATGTTACCTAGCAACATAATATATAATTGTTGCCTAGCAACATAATATATAACTGTTACCTAGCAACATAATATATAACTGTTAAGTAGCAACACAATATATAACTGTTACCTATCAACATAATATATAACTGTTACCTAGCTACATAATATATAACTGTTACCTAGCAACACAATATATAACTGTTACATAACAACATAATATATAACCTACCGAACAACACAATATATAACTGTTACCTTACAACATAATATATAACTGTTAGCTAACAACATAATATATAACTGTTACCTAGCAACACACTATATAACTGTTACATAACAACATAATATATAACTGTTAAGTAGCAACACAATATATAACTGTTACCTATCAACATAATATATAACTGTTACCTAGCAACACACTATATAACTGTTACATAACAACATAATATATAACTGTTACCTAGCAACATAATATATAACTGTTACCTAGCAACACAATATATAACGGTTACATAACAACATAATATATAAATGTTACCTAACAACATAATATATAACTGTTACCTAGGAACATAATATATAACTGTTACATAACAACACAATATATAACTGTTACCTAGCTACATAATATATAACTGTTACCTAGCAACATAATATATAACTGGTACCTAACAAAATAATATATAAATGTTACCTAGCAACACAATATATAACTGTTAAATAGCAACATAATATATAACATACCTAACAACATAATATATAAATGTTACCTAGCAACATAATATATAACTGTTGCCTAGCAACATAATATATAACTGTTACCTAGCAACATAATATATAACTGTTAAGTAGCAACACAATATATAACTGTTACCTATCAACATAATATATAACTGTTACCTAGCTACATAATATATAACTGTTACCTAGCAACACAATATATAACTGTTACATAACAACATAATATATAACCTACCGAACAACACAATATATAACTGTTACCTTACAACATAATATATAACTGTTAGCTAACAACATAATATATAACTGTTACCTAGCAACACACTATATAACTGTTACATAACAACATAATATATAAATGTTACCTAGCAACATAATATATAACTGTTAAGTAGCAACACAATATATAACTGTTACCTATCAACATAATATATAACTGTTACCTAGCAACACACTATATAACTGTTACATAACAACATAATATATAACTGTTACCTAGCAACATAATATATAACTGTTACCTAACAACATAATATATAAATGTTAAATAACAAAATAATATATAACTGTTACCTAGCAACACAATATATAACTGTTACATAACAACATAATATATAACTGTTACCCAACAACATAATATATAACTGTTACCTAGCAACATAATATATAACTTACCTAGCAACACAACATATAACTGTTACCTAGCAACATAATATATAACTTACCTAGCAACACAACATATAACTGTTACCTATCAACACAATATGTAACTGTTACCTAACAATGTAATACATAACTTACCTAACAACATAATATATCAATATTACCTAGCAACACAATATATAACTGTTACCTAGCAACATAATATATAACTGTTACCTAACAATATAATATATAAATGTTACCTAGCAACACAATATTTAACTGTTACCTAGCAACACAATATATAACTGTTACATAACAATATAATATATAACTGTTACCTAACAACACAACATATAACTGTTACCTATCAACACAATATGTAACTGTTACCTAGCAATGTAATACATAAATTACCTAACAACATAATATATCAATATTACCTAGCAACACATTATATAACTGTTACCTAACAACATAATATATAACTGTTACCCAACAACATAATATATAACTGTTACCTAGCAACATAATATATAACTTACCTAACAACACAACATATAACCTACCAAACAACACAATATATAACTGTTACCTAGCAACATAATATATAACTTACCTAACAACACAACATATAACCTACCAAACAACATAATATATAAATGTTACATAACAACATAATATATAACTGTTACCTAACAACACAACATATAACTGTTACCTATCAACACAATATATAACTGTTACCTAGCTACACAATATATAACTGTTACCTAACAACACAATATATAACTGTTACATAACAACATAATATATAACTGTTACCTAACAACATAATATATAACTGTTATCTAGCAACACAATATATAACTGTTATCTAGCAACACAATATGTAACTGTTACCTAACAACACAATATATAACTGTTATCTAGCAACACAATATGTAACTGTTACCTAACAACATAATATATAACTGTTACCTAGCAACACACTATATAACTGTTACATAACAACATAATATATAACTGTTACCTAACAACATAATATATAAATGTTACATAACAACATAATATATAACTGTTACCTAGCAACACAATATATAACTGTTACATAACAACATAATATATAAATGTTACATAACAACATAATATATAACTGTTACCTAGCAACATAATATATAACTTACCTAACAACACAACATATAACCTACCAAACAACACAATATATAACTGTTACCTTACAACATAATATATAACTGTTACCTAGCAACACAATATATAACTGTTACATAACAACATAATATATAACTGTTACCCAACAACATAATATATAACTGTTACCTAGCAACATAATATATAACTTACCTAGCAACACAACATATAACTGTTACCTATCAACACAATATGTAACTGTTACCTAACAATGTAATACATAACTTACCTAACAACATAATATATCAATATTACCTAGCAACACAATATATAACTGTTACCTAGCAACATAATATATAACTGTTACCTAACAATATAATATATAAATGTTACCTAGCAACACTATATATAACTGTTACCTAGTAACATAATATATAACTGTTACCTAGCAACACAATATATAACTGTTACCTAGCAACATAATATATAACTGTTACCCAACAACATAATATATAACTGTTAAATAGCAACATAATATATAACATACCTAACAACATAATATATAAATGTTACCTAGCAACATAATATATAACTGTTGCCTAGCAACATAATATATAACTGTTACCTAGCAACATAATATATAACTGTTACATAGCAACACAATATATAACTGTTACCTATCAACATAATATATAACTGTTACCTAGCTACATAATATATAACTGTTACCTAGCAACACAATATATAACTGTTACCTAACAACACAATATATAACGGTTACATAACAACATAATATATAAATGTTACCTAACAACATAATATATAACTGTTACCTAGGAACATAATATATAACTGTTACATAACAACACAATATATAACTGTTACCTAGCTACATAATATATAACTGTTACCTAGCAACACAATATATAACTGTTAAATAGCAACATAATATATAACATACCTAACAACATAATATATAAATGTTACCTAGCAACATAATATATAATTGTTGCCTAGCAACATAATATATAACTGTTACCTAGCAACATAATATATAACTGTTACGTAGCAACACAATATATAACTGTTACCTATCAACATAATATATAACTGTTACCTAGCAACATAATATATAACTGTTACCTAGCAACACAATATATAACTGTTACATAACAACATAATATATAACCTACCGAACAACACAATATATAACTGTTACCTTACAACATAATATATAACTGTTACCTAACAACATAATATATAACTGTTACCTAACAACACACTATATAACTGTTACATAACAACACAATATATAACTGTTAAGTAGCAACACAATATATAACTGTTACCTATCAACATAATATATAACTGTTACCTAGCAACACACTATATAACTGTTACATAACAACATAATATATAACTGTTACCTAGCAACATAATATATAACTGTTACCTAGCAACACAATATATAACGGTTACATAACAACATAATATATAAATGTTACCTAACAACATAATATATAACTGTTACCTAGGAACATAATATATAACTGTTACATAACAACACAATATATAACTGTTACCTAGCTACATAATATATAACTGTTACCTAGCAACATAATATATAATTGGTACCTAACAAAATAATATATAAATGTTACCTAGCAACACAATATATAACTGTTAAATAGCAACATAATATATAACATACCTAACAAAATAATATATAAATGTTACCTAGCAACATAATATATAACTGTTGCCTAGCAACATAATATATAACTGTTACCTAGCAACATAATATATAACTGTTAAGTAGCAACACAATATATAACTGTTACCTATCAACATAATATATAACTGTTACCTAGCTACATAATATATAACTGTTACCTAGCAACACAATATATAACTGTTACATAACAACATAATATATAACCTACCGAACAACACAATATATAACTGTTACCTTACAACATAATATATAACTGTTAGCTAACAACATAATATATAACTGTTACCTAGCAACACACTATATAACTGTTACATAACAACATAATATATAAATGTTACCTAGCAACATAATATATAACTGTTAAGTAGCAACACAATATATAACTGTTACCTATCAACATAATATATAACTGTTACCTAGCAACACACTATATAACTGTTACATAACAACATAATATATAACTGTTACCTAGCAACATAATATATAACTGTTACCTAACAACATAATATATAAATGTTAAATAACAAAATAATATATAACTGTTACCTAGCAACACAATATATAACTGTTACATAACAACATAATATATAACTGTTACCCAACAACATAATATATAACTGTTACCTAGCAACATAATATATAACTTACCTAGCAACACAACATATAACTGTTACCTAGCAACATAATATATAACTTACCTAGCAACACAACATATAACTGTTACCTATCAACACAATATGTAACTGTTACCTAACAATGTAATACATAACTTACCTAACAACATAATATATCAATATTACCTAGCAACACAATATATAACTGTTACCTAGCAACATAATATATAACTGTTACCTAACAATATAATATATAAATGTTACCTAGCAACACAATATTTAACTGTTACCTAGCAACACAATATATAACTGTTACATAACAACATAATATATAACTGTTACCTAACAACACAACATATAACTGTTACCTATCAACACAATATGTAACTGTTACCTAGCAATGTAATACATAAATTACCTAACAACATAATATATCAATATTACCTAGCAACACATTATATAACTGTTACCTAACAACATAATATATAACTGTTACCCAACAACATAATATATAACTGTTACCTAGCAACATAATATATAACTTACCTAACAACACAACATATAACCTACCAAACAACACAATATATAACTGTTACCTAGCAACATAATATATAACTTACCTAACAACACAACATATAACCTACCAAACAACATAATATATAAATGTTACATAACAACATAATATATAACTGTTACCTAACAACACAACATATAACTGTTACCTATCAACACAATATATAACTGTTACCTAGCTACACAATATATAACTGTTACCTAACAACACAATATATAACTGTTACATAACAACATAATATATAACTGTTACCTAACAACATAATATATAACTGTTATCTAGCAACACAATATATAACTGTTATCTAGCAACACAATATGTAACTGTTACCTAACAACACAATATATAACTGTTATCTAGCAACACAATATGTAACTGTTACCTAACAACATAATATATAACTGTTACCTAGCAACACACTATATAACTGTTACATAACAACATAATATATAACTGTTACCTAACAACATAATATATAAATGTTACATAACAACATAATATATAACTGTTACCTAGCAACACAATATATAACTGTTACATAACAACATAATATATAACTGTTACCCAACAACATAATATGTAACTGTTACCTAGCAACATAATATATAACTGTTACCTAACAATATAATATATAACTGTTACCTAGCAACACAATATATAACTGCTACCTAGTAACATAATATATAACTGTTACATAACAAGATAATATATAACTGTTACCTAGCTACATAATATATAACTGTTACCCAACAACATAATATATAACTGTTACCTAGCAACATAATATATAACTTACCTAACAACACAACATATAACTGTTACCTTACAACATAATGTATAACATAATACATAACAGTTACCAAACAACACAATATATATATAACTGTTATCTAGCAACACAATATATAACTGTTACCTAGCAACATAATATATAACTGTTACCTAACAATATAATATATAAATGTTACCTAGCAACACAATATTTAACTGTTACCTAGCAACACTATATATAACTGTTACCTAGTAACATAATATATAACTGTTACCTAGCAACACAATATATAACTGTTACCCAACAACACAATATATAACTGTTACCTAGTAACATAATATATAATTGTTACCTAGCAACATAATATATATAACTATTACCTAGCAACACAATATATAACTGTTTCTTACCAACATAATATATAACTGTTACCTAGCAACATAATATATACCGGTAACTGTTACCTTGCAACATAATATATAACTGTTACCTAGCAACACAATATATAACTGTTACTTTGCAACACAATATATAACTGTTACCAGCAACATAATATATAACTGTTACCTAGCAACATAATATATAACTGTTGCAAATGCAATTGAATATAGTTGCCTAGTTTGGTGGCGTCTAATTTATGATCCAAAAATCAAATGGTTATGACAGAACTGGTAGACACATGCCTGGTTGTGATGTCATAAATATGGATTTCTATAAATTTGGTATGAATTACTGTCATATCATTGTCCATACATCATTGAAATTTCTAGGAATATAATTTGCTATAAACCAATCCACAATATTTATATAATCTCCATTCTAATAAGTCATTATTTTAATATTGTAACATGGCTTGGCATTTTGTCTGACAGACTGCATAGGAATTTACCGTGTTTAAATTGCAATAAAACATTGCTTAGCGAATGACGCCAAACGTGACATCATTTTAGTAGCATTTTTGTAATTTTATGACGTCATTTATACCCTCTAAAGATAACACCAACTATATTTGCTCTTGTTAGATAATTTGGGCATGTTAGAATTGAAATAATATTTGTATTTGCATTATTTTTAGTCCAATAAAACATGGTTTGGAGTTCTGATTTGTAAGATTTAATAACGCAGGCTGTAGAATTTTTCTCCTCAAAGTCATCGACCGGAACCACTCGGCCACTGAATATTAGACAATCAACACTATCAATAGGCTTTACCTCTAGGTGGGGTGCTCATATCTGAATCCGACGACCTTCTAGTGTTTGGAGGTCCTGAAGGAGGTCCAGTCACCTTCATAGGTGAAGTTGAGCTCCTTGCATTCTGTGCTGGTGGAGGGGAGGAGTGCGTCTGGATTTCCTCGGGCACGGGAGAGCTGTAAGTGAAATCAAAGGCGAAATGCGAAAGCCCCGCATTGGGACTGGATATGGGTGGAGCAGTGAATGGATGTGCAGCGTGACTGTGCAAATGTGGTTTGTAAGTAGGCGAACTAGGACTGGAGTTGTTCTTAATGAAATGTGGAAGAAGTGAAAGAAACTTTGTAGAAGAGTTTATAATAGATGGGACGGTGGACGGGGGCGGGGATAGTGGATGTGATGGAGTGAGGTGCATAGAACGCCGGTGCAAGTGAGACTGGCTGTGATTGGTGGTCATGTGTGACATGCTGAGGTAAAGTGCTGGCACAAGTGGTCGCTGATAACTGAAAAGAAAAGAGAAAACAACACTGCACTAAATACATAGAGTTAGTACATTACACAGCAATAAAGTAGGTTAGGGAATTAATATAAATGAACAGTGTATATCAACCCTTTGCATGCTAGTGGCAGATAAAATTACTTTTGCAAACAGCATAGAGCCTGATCAGAGTGCTGTTTGCTATTCGGATAGTGGAGCTGAACCACTTGGCTGAATAGCAAACAACATAGATCCTGATCAGACGCAACACAATGTTGTTTGCAAATGTGATTTTATTTACTAGGCAGGTAATGGATTAAGAGTCTGAGAATATTTGTTTGTTTCAGTGAATGATCGAATTATATTTCCCCGAATAAACGCTAGCCACTTGTGATAATAATAGCTTTCTATATTCATGAGTGAAATATTATACGATCATTCACTTAAACAAACAAATATTTTTATGATAGAAAACAATGCAACCGAGAGCTAAATGGCACTAGAACATCATGCTTAGATGACCATAAATGACGACAGACAGGACTTCACTGATCGCTTGATTCCGTAAACATTCGCGTTGACAAAATTTCAACATGCTGTGGCTAGTACCACACATGCATGCAAAACAGTGATAAATAAAATGTGTTATTCCACTGCTTAATAACACATTTTATTTCACTGATAAATGTCTATATTTCATTGGAAAGCATAAAATAAAATTTGTTCATTCACTGAAACGAACAAATATCATTTTAATACATGTATATATACAATGTAGGCATATAGTTGTCTGCTATTTTAGTGAATATGTCGAACGGAAAATGTGTACAGGTTTTGGTTAATTAACAAAGAAAAACTAATCTGTATAATGTAACAGGTGACTAAACTATTCCCTGAGGGACTTCCTGGTTCGTTGAGAAACAAAACATTTTTTACATTTTCCATAACATTGATATAATTAATTTACAGTTTTAAATTAAATAGTTTGGTCTTTATTTCCAAGTGGTTTCCATTTTTTCAATCTGTTTATACATAAAGATTGCCTTATTTATATATTCGAGAATGGACAGTGGTGATTTTCGCTTGTATGTTATTATACATATATAGATATTAACTGTACGCAATATTTATGCACTGAAACAATAACTTCATAAATTCACATGCCAGTTTACAGTATAAAGATAGTAAATCTAGACTATATTTTCACCAAATTGACGTTTAATTAAAGGAATACATATATGGAATACATAAACGGAATATGTCATGGTAAACATATACATGTATATCACTTCTATGTTTATGAATAATTACAACTTTTTGCAATATCGCCATTCTGATTGGCTGATTCAGCACATGTGATCGCCGTTCATAACCCAATGAACCGTAAAAATATTCTATTCTCTAAGTATTCAAGGTGATTATTAATGTACAACTGCCCAAACATATAGTTGCAACACTAAAGGATGGCATGCAAATCTTTAGCTGTGTTTCAGTATGAAATTTCAGTTTTTAACCGAAGTACGAAATGTCAGTTTTATTCACCTTCGGTTTTTATGCAAATTTGGTGTACAAGAAACTTGACATTTCATACCATGATCGATGCAGTGCAAACAAGGAACATTTAATTGTTAATAAATGTTGTCTCTCTTAGCTCGATTGGGAAATAAGTTTTTACAAATATTAGATTACCGGTACTATTAGTTTCGTCGCTCATGAGACCTAAGTCCTAATGGAATCCATCGCCATGAGGGAGAGAGAAGAGGCAATGTGAATCTAAATCTCATGGTTAAGGACGTCATCACAGTGATGTTTCTAATGGGGTAGTCTCTTTTGTTTTGTAAAGTGGCATATTTATGAATTTCGCATACATATTCCGTTTACCTTTTATGTTTATGTATTGCGTTAAGTTAGACAAGTCTATTTAGAAGAAAAGAAATAAAAATTAGTGAAAGTTAATGAAACACATGCGTTGTTACACTACAAACACAAACATTGGGTAGAAGTTTGAAATAGAGGTACAGTAATATAATATAGTTGTGATTTATCTACCAGAAACACATTATATATCAGTAGAGAATATAAACCCACTAATATCAGAATTTTAAAAAAAATAACAAAAAAGTCATAGGTACAGATATCGTTCATTTATCAGCATAGTATGTATACAGCAGTGTTTTTAAAGAATAATCTCCAGTCAGGAGATTTGCTTTGACCAATGGGATTGCAGGTTCGATCCCTCCTCTCAACCTAATAATATTAACAGTCTTTCAAACAGAGGTATCAGGAACCAGCAATGCCTCTGGAATTGGAGCATTTTTGTATCCTCTATTATCCTACAAAATATAAAATGACTAATGACTGGAGGCATGGCCCCGATTAATACATGTATAAAAATAAACGTTTGGTTATATGGTACAGTATCACATGTGATGTGTAATGGTGCAAAGTATGAAGTCTCACATGTTGTGACATAATACTGTATTTCCTAATCTATGTATATTAGTGGGGTTCCTTAGGGATATTTGTATATATGTGAACTGTACTAACATGCATTTACAAATGTCTGTGTTAGTCTGTCATATCTTCGGGCGTCTATTAGCGTGAAAGAATCACACGTGAATCGCTAAGGTAGCATATATACACCAACAGTTGCTATGGAAACGCTTGCCATTACGAAATACAGGTGTGCTGTAATCTTAAGACATCTGTGAGGTAGTCCAAGTAAAGTTTAGAAAAAATATATTTTCATGGTCAATTTTACATAATTTCAAAGCTGGATATGTGATGTAGAAGGCAACAAAAAAGGCTACCTAGATCCTAACCCCTAAACTAATTTAGGAATTTGATGTCCCCAATTGGATTCGAACCTACAGCAGTGAGAGGAAAGTGATCGAAAGTAATCAACATTAATCACTCGGTAACAGAGACCCACAAATGAACTGTAATATGAAAATCTTAACATTTCCATGACGTGAATCAATTTAATATGAAGCACAAAATTCTATCAGAATTAGTTAAGGAAATAAGAAGTATATGACAAATAACCACCCTTTTGTGACATTGCACATCACAGATAGACACCATTGGGGTAGAATACCAAGACAAATTTGATTCTGAATCATAACATAGACAAATATTATAAATACACCTTACAGTAATGTCATGGCTATCACAGCTGAATGGACTTACAGAGCCACAAAACACAACAATGTACTTACAGAGCCACACAATACAACACTGTACTTACAGAGCCACAAAATACAACAATGTACTTACAGAGCCACAAAATACAACAATGTACTTACAGAGCCACAAAATACAACAATGTACTTACAGAGCCACAAAATACAACAATGTACTTACAGAGCCACACAATACAACACTGTACTTACAGAGCCACAAAACACAACAATGTACTTACAGAGCCACAAAATACAACAATGTACTTACAGAGTCACAAAATACAACAATGAACATACAGAGCCACAAAAAAACAAATTGTACTTACAGAGCCACACAATACAACAATGTACTTACAGAGCCACAAATAACAACAATGTACTTACAGAGCCACAAAATACAACAATGTACTTACAGAGCCACAAAACACAACAATGTACTTACAGAGCCACACAACACAACAATGTACTTACAGAGCCACAAAACACAACAATGGACTTACAGAGCCACAAAACACAACAATGTACTTACAGAGCCACAAAATACAACAATGGACTTACAGAGCCACAAAACACAACAATGTACTTACAGAGCCACAAAACACAACAATGTACTTACAGAGCCACAAAACACAACAATGGACTTACAGAGCCACAAAACACAACAATGTACTTACAGAGCCACACAATACAACAATGGACTTACAGAGCCACAAAATACAACAATGGACTTACAGAGCCACCAAAATACAACAATGTACTTACAGAGCCACAACATACAACAATGTACTTACAGAGTCAAACTATATAACAATGAACTTACAGAGCCACAAAACACAACAATGTACTTACAGAGTCACAAAACACAACAATGTACTTACAGACTCACAAAATACAACAATGTACTTACAGAGCCACAACATACTACAATGAACTTACAGAGTCACAAAATACAACAATGAAATTACAGAGCCACAAAACACAACAATGTACTTACAGAGTAACAAAATACAACAATGAACTTACAGAGCCACAAAACACAACAATGTACTTACAGAGTCACAAAACACAACAATGTACATACAGAGCCACAAAACACAACAATGTACTTACAGAGTCACAAAATACAACAATGTACTTACAGAGCCACAAAATACAACAATGTACTTACAGAGTCCAAAAATACAACAATGAACTTACAGAGCCACAAAATACAACAATGTACTTACAGAGCCACAAAAAAACAAAATGTACTTACAGAGCCACACAACACAACAATGTACTTACAGAGCCACAAAACACAACAATGGACTTACAGAGTCACAAAACACAACAATGTACTTACAGAGTCACAAAATACAACAATGTACTTAGAGCCACAACATACTACAATGAACTTACAGAGTCACAAAATACAACAATGTACTTACAGAGCCACAAAATACAACAATGAACTTACAGTGTCACAAAATACAACAATGAACTTACAAAGCCATAAAACACAACAATGTACTTACAGAGTCACAAAATACAACAATGTACTTACAGAGCCACAAAATACAACAATGTATTTCCAGAGTCACAAAAATACAACAATGAACTTACAGAGCCACACAATACAACAATGTACTTACAGAGCCACAAAAAAACAAAATGTACTTACAGAGCCACACAATACAACAATGTACTTACAGAGCCACACAATACAACAATGTACTTACAGAGCCACAAAATACAACAATGTACTTACAGAGCCACAAAACACAACAATGTACTTACAGAGCCACACAACACAATAATGTACTTACAGAGCCACAAAACACAACAATGGACTTACAGAGCCACAAAACACAACAATGTACTTACAGAGCCACAAAATACAACACTGTACTTACAGAGCCACAAAACACAACAATGGACTTACAGAGCCACAAAACACAACAATGAACTTACAGAGCCACAAAACACAACAATGTACTTACAGAGCCACAAAACACAACAATGGACTTACAGAGCAACAAAACACAACAATATACTTACAGAGCCACACAATACAACAATGGACTTACAGAGCCACAAAATACACCAATGGACTTTACTGAGTCACAAAATACAACAATGTACTTACAGAGTCACAAAATACAACAATGAACTTACAGAGCCACAAAACACAACAATGTACTTACAGAGCCATAAAATACAACAATGTACTTACAGAGCCACAAAATACAACAATGTATTTCCAGAGTCACAAAATACAACAATGAACTTACAGAGCCACACAATACAACAATGTACTTACAGAGCCACAAAAAAACAAAATGTACTTACAGAGCCACACAATACAACAATGTGCTTACAGGGCCACAAAATACAACAATGGACTTACAGAGCCACAAAATACAACAATGGACTTACAGAGCCACAAAATACAACAATGAACTTACAGAGCCACAAAACACAACACTGTACTTACAGAGCCACAAAATACAACAATGTACTTATAGAGCCACAAAACACAACAATGTACTTACAGAGCCACACAATACAACAATGGACTTACAGAGCCACAAAATACACCAATGGACTTACAGAGTCACAAAATACAACAATGTACTTACAGAGTCACAAAATACAACATGAACTTACAGTCACAAAATACAACAATGAACTTACAGAGCCACAAAACACAACAATGTACTTACAGAGTCACAAAATACAACAATGTACTTACAGAGCAACAAAATACAACAATGTATTTCCAGAGTCACAAAATACAACAATGAACTTACAGAGCCACACAATACAACAATGAACTTACAGAGCCACAAAACACAACAATGTACTTACAGAGTCACAAAATACAACAATGTACTTACAGAGCCACAAAATACAACAATGTATTTCCAGAGTCACAAAATACAACAATGAACTTACAGAGGCACACAATACAACAATGTACTTACAGAGCCACACAAAAACAAAATGTACTTACAGAGCCACACAATACAACAATGTGCTTACAGGGCCACAAAATACAACAATGTACTTACAGAGCCACAAAATACAACAATGAACTTACAGAGCCACAAAACACAACAATGTACTTACAGAGTTACAAAACACAACAATGTACTTACAGAGCCACAAAATACAACAATGAACTTACAGAGCCACAAAACACAACAATGTACTTACAGAGTCACAAAATACAACAATGTACTTACAGAGCCACAAAATACAACAATGTACTTACAGTCACAAAATACAACAATGAACTTACAGAGTCACAAAATACAACAATGAACTTACAAGAGTCACAAAACACAACACTGTACTTACAGAGCCACAAAATACAACAATGTACTTACAGAGCCACAAAATACAACAATGTACTTTCAGAGCCACAAAATACAACAATGTACTTACAGAGTCACAAAATACAACAATGTACTTACAGAGCCACAAAATACAACAATGTACTTATAGAGCCACAAAACACAACAATGGACTTACAGAGCCACAAAATACAACAATGTACTTACAGAGCCACAAAACACAACAATGGACATACAGAGCCACAAAAAAAAACACTGTACTTACAGAGCCACAAAATACAACAATGTACTTACAGAGTCACAAAATACAACAATGAACTTACAGAGCCACAAAACACAACAATGTACTTACAGTCACAAAATACAACAATGGACTTACAGAGCCATAAAACACAACAATGTACTTATAGAGCCACACAATACAACAATGGACTTACAGAGCCACAAAATACACCAATGGACTTACAGAGTCACAAAATACAACAATGTACTTACAGAGTCACAAAATACAACATGAACTTACAGTCACAAAATACAACAATGAACTTACAGAGCTACAAAACACAACACTGTACTTACAGAGCCACAAAATACAACAATGTACTTATAGAGCCACAAAACACAACAATGGACTTACAGAGCCACAAAATACAACAATGTACTTACAGAGCCACAAAACACAACAATGGACATACAGAGCCACAAAACACAACACTGTACTTACAGAGCCACAAAATACAACAATGTACTTACAGAGTCACAAAATACAACAATGAACTTACAGAGCCACAAAACACAACAATGTACTTACAAGAGTCACAAAACACAACAATGTACTTACAGAGCCACAAAATACAACAATGTACTTACAGAGCCACAAAATACAACAATGTACTTTCAGAGCCACAAAATACAACAATGTACTTACAGAGTCACAAAATACAAAAATGAACTTACAGAGCCACAAAACACAACAATGTACTTACAGAGTCACAAAACACAACAATGTACTTACAGAGGCACAAAATACAACAATATACTTACAGAGCCACAAAATACAACAATGTACTTTCAGAGCCACAAAATACAACAATGTACTTACAGAGTCACAAAATACAACAATGAACTTACAGAGCCACAAAACACAACAATGTACTTACAGAGCCACAAAATACAACAATGAACTTACAGAGCCACAAAACACAACAATGTACTTACAGAGTCACAAAACACAACAATGTACTTACATAGTCACAAAATACAACAATGTACTTACAGTCACAAAATACAACAATGAACTTACAGAGCCACAAAACACAACAATGTACTTACAGAGTCACAAAATACAACAATGTACTTACAGAGCCACAAAATACAACAATGTACGTACAGAGCCACAAAATACAACAATGAACTTACAGAGCCACAAAACACAACAATGAACTTACAGAGTCACAAAACACAACAATATACTTACAGAGTCACAAAATACAACAATGTACTTACAGAGCCACAAAATACAACAATGTATTTCCAGAGTCACAAAATACAACAATGAACTTACAGAGCCACACAATACAACAATGTACTTACAGAGCCACAAAAAAACAAAATGTACTTACAGAGCCACACAATACAACAATGTACTTACAGAGCCACAAAATACAACAATATACTTACAGAGTCACAAAATACAACAAAGTACTTACAGAGCCACAAAATACAACAATGAACTTACAGACACAAAATACAACAATGAACTTACAGAGCCACAAAACACAACAATATACTTACAGACACAAAATACAACAATGAACTTACAGAGTCACAAAATACAACAATGAACTTACAGACACAAAATACAACAATGTACTTACAGAGTCACAAAATACAACAATGAACTTACAGAGCCACAACACACAACAATGTACTTACAGAGTCACAAAATACAACAATGAACTTACAGAGTCACAAAATACAACAATGAACTTACAGACACAAAATACAACAATGTACTTACAGAGTCACAAAATACAACAATGAACTTACAGAGCCACAACACACAACAATGTACTTACAGAGTCACAAAATACAACAATGTACTTACAGAGCCACAAAATACAACAATGTATTTCCAGAGTCACAAAATACAACAATGAACTTACAGAGCCACACAATACAACAATGTACTTACAGAGCCACAAAAAAACAAATTGTACTTACAGAGCCACAAAATACAACAATGTACTTACAGAGCCACACAATACAACAATGTACTTACAGAGCCACAAAATACAACAATGTACTTACAGAGCCACAAAACACAACAATGTACTTACAGAGCCACACAACACAATAATGTACTTACTGAGCCACAAAACACAACAATGTACTTACAGAGTCACAAAATACAACAATGTACTTACAGAGCCACAAAATACAACAATGTACTTACAGAGCCACAAAACACAACAATGTACTTACAGAGCCACACAACACAATAATGTACTTACAGAGCCACAAAATACACCAATGGACTTTACTGAGTCACAAAATACAACAATGTACTTAAAGAGTCACAAAATACAACAATGAACTTACAGAGTCACAAAATACAACAATGATCTTACAGAGCCACAAAACACAACAATGTACTTACAGAGTCACAAAATACAACAATGTACTTACAGAGCCACAAAATACAACAATGTATTTCCAGAGTCACAAAATACAACAATGAACTTACAGAGCCACACAATACAACAATGAACTTACAGAGCCACAAAACACAACAATGTACTTACAGAGTCACAAAATACAACAATGTACTTACAGAGCCACAAAATACAACAATGTATTTCCAGAGTCACAAAATACAACAATGAACCTACAGAGCCACACAATACAACAATGTACTTACAGAGCCACACAAAAACAAAATGTACTTACAGAGCCACACAATACAACAATGTGCTTACAGGGCCACAAAATACAACAATGTACTTACAGAGCCACAAAATACAACAATGAACTTACAGAGCCACAAAACACAACAATGAACTTACAGAGCCACAAAACACAACAATGTACTTACAGAGTCACAAAATACAACAATGTACTTACAGAGCCACAAAATACAACAATGTACTTACAGTCACAAAATACAACAATGAACTTACAGAGCCACAAAATACAACAATGTACTTACAGAGCCACAAAATACAACAATGTACTTACAGAGTCACAAAATACAACAATGGACTTACAGAGCCATAAAACACAACAATGTACTTATAGAGCCACACAATACAACAATGGACTTACAGAGCCACAAAATACAACAATGGACTTACAGAGCCACAAAATACAACAATGAACTTACAGAGCTACAAAACACAACACTGTACTTACAGAGCCACAAAATACAACAATGTACTTATAGAGCCACAAAACACAACAATGGACTTACAGAACCACAAAATACAACAATGTACTTACAGAGCCACAAAACACAACAATGGACATACAGAGCCACAAAACACAACACTGTACTTACAGAGCCACAAAATACAACAATGTACTTACAGAGTCACAAAATACAACAATGAACTTACAGAGCCACAAAACACAACAATGTACTTACAAGAGTCACAAAACACAACAATGTACTTACAGAGCCACAAAATACAACAATGTACTTACAGAGCCACAAAATACAACAATGTACTTTCAGAGCCACAAAATACAACAATGTACTTACAGAGTCACAAAATACAAAAATGAACTTACAGAGCCACAAAACACAACAATGTACTTACAGAGTCACAAAACACAACAATGT
This sequence comes from Archivesica marissinica, assembly GCA_014843695.1. Classification (NCBI taxonomy): domain Eukaryota; kingdom Metazoa; phylum Mollusca; class Bivalvia; order Venerida; family Vesicomyidae; genus Archivesica; species Archivesica marissinica. The sequence goes on from CM026390.1 coordinate 20,997,257, forward strand.
ACTTACAGAGGCACAAAATACAACAATATACTTACAGAGCCACAAAATACAACAATGTACTTTCAGAGCCACAAAATACAACAATGTACTTACAGAGTCACAAAATACAACAATGAACTTACAGAGCCACAAAACACAACAATGTACTTACAGAGCCACAAAATACAACAATGAACTTACAAGAGCCACAAAACACAACAATGTACTTACAGAGTCACAAAACACAACAATGTACTTACATAGTCACAAAATACAACAATGTACTTACAGTCACAAAATACAACAATGAACTTACAGAGTCACAAAATACAACAATGAACTTACAGAGCCACAAAACACAACAATGTACTTACAGAGTCACAAAATACAACAATGTACTTACAGAGCCACAAAATACAACAATGTACGTACAGAGCCACAAAATACAACAATGAACTTACAGAGCCACAAAACACAACAATGTACTTACAGAGTCACAAAACACAACAATATACTTACAGAGTCACAAAATACAACAATGTACTTACAGAGCCACAAAATACAACAATGTATTTCCAGAGTCACAAAATACAACAATGAACTTACAGAGCCACACAATACAACAATGTACTTACAGAGCCACAAAAAAACAAAATGTACTTACAGAGCCACACAATACAACAATGTACTTACAGTCACAAAATACAACAATGAACTTACAGAGCCACAAAACACAACAATGTACTTACAGAGTCACAAAATACAACAATGTACTTACAGAGCCACAAAATACAACAATATACTTACAGAGTCACAAAATACAACAAAGTACTTACAGAGCCACAAAATACAACAATGAACTTACAGACACAAAATACAACAATGAACTTACAGAGCCACAAAACACAACAATATACTTACAGACACAAAATACAACAATGAACTTACAGAGCCACAAAACACAACAATGTACTTACAGAGTCACAAAATACAACAATGTACTTACAGAGCCACAAAATACAACAATGAACGTACAGAGCCACAAAATACAACAATGAACTTACAGAGCCACAAAACACAACAATGTACTTACAGAGTCACAAAACACAACAATATACTTACAGAGTCACAAAATACAACAATGTACTTACAGAGCCACAAAATACAACAATGTATTTCCAGAGTCACAAAATACAACAATGAACTTACAGAGCCACACAATACAACAATGTACTTACAGAGCCACAAAAAAACAAAATGTACTTACAGAGCCACACAATACAACAATGTACTTACAGTCACAAAATACAACAATGAACTTACAGAGCCACAAAACACAACAATGTACTTACAGAGTCACAAAATACAACAATGTACTTACAGAGCCACAAAATACAACAATATACTTACAGAGTCACAAAATACAACAAAGTACTTACAGAGCCACAAAATACAACAATGAACTTACAGACACAAAATACAACAATGAACTTACAGAGCCACAAAACACAACAATATACTTACAGACACAAAATACAACAATGAACTTACAGAGTCACAAAATACAACAATGAACTTACAGACACAAAATACAACAATGTACTTACAGAGTCACAAAATACAACAATGAACTTACAGAGCCACAACACACAACAATGTACTTACAGAGTCACAAAATACAACAATGTACTTACAGAGCCACAAAATACAACAATGTATTTCCAGAGTCACAAAATACAACAATGAACTTACAGAGCCACACAATACAACAATGTACTTACAGAGCCACAAAAAAACAAATTGTACTTACAGAGCCACAAAATACAACAATGTACTTACAGAGCCACACAATACAACAATGTACTTACAGAGCCACAAAATACAACAATGTACTTACAGAGCCACAAAACACAACAATGTACTTACAGAGCCACACAACACAACAATGTACTTACAGAGCCACAAAACACAACACTGTACTTACAGAGCCACAAAATACAACAATGTACTGGGGTGTGGCAGTATGTTAGACTAAAGAGGCGAGTACGGATAGCACTCAGAAAAATGAATTGCGACGAACTTCTTGATCAGTTGATGGATGCCGGAACCGCGGCCCCGATTGACGGGACGATGGTCGTCGGAACGACTGCAGAGACGCCGGGAGACGAGAGCGCCCGTCAATACGACAAGCTTCAACGACTTGCAGGGGGACAGACTAAACAATATCTAGGGCGATAGCTCACAGCCAACCAGGTTGACAATATGGCAGACAATGACGTCGAGAGGCTCTACGCGCGCCATGAAGCGAAGCTCGGGGCCGCGATGACAAAAACCTTAGGGGCCGCAGCCCTTCAGTTCTATGCAGCAGTAGCAAGTATGTTTCTACCCATAGAACCAGAAAATCAACCGAGACTAGTTGCCAACCTCGAAGCTGACCCGTTCGTCAGCCATGCGTTAAGCAAAGCCACGTGCGAGCTATAACACAGGTATGGTATGTACCTTGCACCGCTCACCGCGGCGTTAACCACTGCGAAGCATTACCTATTTGGACACGTATGTCCGTTTACCATAGCTGACGATGTCTACACCGGAGAGAGTGACAGATCATGTAGTTCTGACACCAGAGGCCTGTCCTGACGGCGAAGCTGCAAACAGCCAAGGCCAAGGAAGATAAAATACGTGCCGACCTCAGAGATGCCAAAGCCACGCTGCAAACATCGAAACTCGAGAATCACAAACCCTCAGTCGTGCTGACACTCGTCAGGGCAATGCTGGACAACAAACGGTTGTCGCCCCGCAGCATGTTTCAGCGGCGGAAACCACGACGGAACACTGGTACCAGTGTAGCAGCAGTGAGGTCTGGACCCCGTGGATCATTGGCGGTCTTGCATGCGCCTTATGGGTTGTTGTGAAAAGTAGGCGGGAGGCGTTAACGCATAAACCTATGCCCGCCCGAGCTAACATTGTCGTTCCGACAGCGATACCAGCGGGTCATCTAAAGACTTCGCTTGACCCATTCTATATGCAATAGTCGCGCAAAGAAAAACAATGTCTACTGACGGAAACATGTTGGCCAATGCGGCGTATCATTCGGTTGTGGTATCTGGCCTGGCTGTGGGCTATGCACGCCTGGATAAGATGGCCTTCAAAGCAGCTACCCCCAAGCTGGACTTCAATGGTTATGACGTCGGCATGGTAGTTCTTGATGTGGGCCTGGCCATGGCCACGAAAGACATGCTAATTAAACAGGGGGTCATACCTGCAGATATCATGAAGTAGACGTATGTATAACAATGATGGCCACGATCGCAATGCTAGTTGAGGGCGCCCTGGTCAACGCCCTGGCCTTCAGGCGGTAGCAACTACCTATTCTCGAAGCTGCGAAGCTCGGGTGACGAGGAGCGCAAACGGCACGACACAGCTGTAGAACATCTCCGGGCTGAGCGCCTTGATTGGATTAACGAAGAACTCCGCCGTCAGGGTCATGCCGTGCAAACTTTCCGGAACGTCGACACGGCGATCCGTGAGGTATTTCCGCATGTCGCGCCGCTGGTGTCGGAACGACAGCCCCGGCTCTCAGACTTCTGGGGATGACCGCGACAGTCCTCGTGGCATATAAACTCGCCAAGTAATTGTCGCGCTTGAGATTTTTTTCCTTTCTATATAGATATGGGTTTACCAGAGGAGCTGTACTTTGCAATGCTTGAGGTCGGGTACTGTGCCAAGCGACACAAACATCCTGGCCCCCTTGGTCATACTATGATAAACACGGCGCGGCGATTCCTGGAGTCGTGGCATACCGATCACGCTACTGTGCAGAAATTCGCTACCAGGGTCCTATCAGGCCCAACTGACCTTAGAGCTGCAACGGGGTTGCTAGATCCGATGACACGCAGGGGATGTTGGAGACTCATAGGCTTATTAGAATACATTCGCGCGCTGGAGAACTAAACAGCCATGTCACAAGCTTAGCATATATATATACCATGACCGACAGTAATCTTAGCTTGCTATACTACAGTCCCCGCGGTTACTGGAAGGGGCTCGCAGCCATATAAAACCTCGCCGCGTCCGCTAAGGTCTCCGAAGATGTGACACGGGGTTGGCTGAAGAAGCAGGCCATCTGGCAGATCTACCTCCCCGCCCCACGACACATACCGCGACCCAAGTTCGATGTACCGGTGCCAAACGACGTCCACCAGGTCGACCTCCTATTTCTGCCTCACGACAGGGTGGGTCGCAAAACGTTCAAGTACGCCCTCACCATCGTTGACGTGGCCTCCCGGTACAAAGAGGCAGAGCCACTCGCCACGAAAGAGGCTAAGGAGGTCTCGGCCGCCCTTGAAAGGATTTACAGGCGGAGCCCCCTGAAATGGCCAAAGTTGGTTAAGACCGATCCGGGGCGCGAGTTCATGGGTGCGGTGAACCAACTGCTGGCCAAACACGGCGTCTGTCAGGCGCGGCCGTGTGGATATCCATCGAGACCAAGGGATTGTGGAGCGTTTCAATCGCACCCTGGCAGAGCGGCTCTTTGGGCACCAATACGCCCAAGAGATGAGACTTCCGTCTGGAGAATGATCGGCCGAATGGGTCGCTCGGCTGCCTGCTGTGATATCGGCCTTGAACGGCGAAGTGACCAGATTGACCGGCAAGAAGCCTTCTAATGCCATCAAGGCCAAGAGTGTGGCGCAAAAGCCCTCATCCGGGGTCGCAGCTTCGTCGCACCGCCCCGTTGGCTCGTCGGAGCGAAAGCTCCCCTCGGGTGTTGGCATTCGCTACCTCTACTCTACCAACCCGGCGAACTAGAGGGTGGCCGTCGTCGTGCGACCGACCCTGTGTGGTCCCTCCGGGTATACCGGCTTGGTCGCTCGGTTACCAAGCCTGAAGAGCCCGTGCTCTACTATCTGCTGGATGGCCCTCAGCAGGGATTTGTCCGGGAGGAGCTGCTTGTGGTGCCTCCTGATACCGTGCTGCCACCTGATGGGGTTCTTAAGCGTTGAGGACAGCGCAACCCCTTTTTCTGTTGCATTGCACGTCAGCCGGATATTGTCACGGGTATGGCCTCGGGTGTTGTCCAGCCGGTCGACACTGAACTGCTGGGTATCTTTGGGTTGGTATACCCAGAGGAGCTCGATATTGCATGCCGCGCAGAGGTTCTGCTGGCCGTCTTTGAGTGCGAGGATGTGATCGACCTTGAGGTCAAACCGCAAACCTTTGGCCGTATCCTGGCGCTTGTAGGCAACAAGCTTCCTCTGGATGACTTTGCGGTGCTGCTGCTCGTTGAGTGGCTCTGCCACATCGGAACCCTCCTCCGGTGGGCAGGCTACTCTTTCGAGCTGGTGCATGTACTCCATGCGGCTGACGGCGAGGTATGCGAGGTTCGACCATTGGAGATAGTCGTCGATAATCCAGACTTTTGCGTATTTCGGATTGTGAGCCCCTGGCTCGAGTGGACCGTCCATAACTTCTTGGGCATAGTGGACAGGCACCTCAACGATGTCATTGAGGACGAGCTCTTCCTGCTCTGGCCCGCCATCATGTGCTATAGGCCCCGGGATGGTCACCATAATGTTTTGTCTTCGGGTGTCTTTGGGGCGATAGAGGAGGGGCACTGACTCGTCAGGGAAGCGCTCCTTATGGTAATGGAATAGCAGCTCCTGCGCGCGGTTGCGCACCTTCTGTCTCGAGGTCAAGATAAGGTCGCCCGGCTTCCAGGCCTCCATGAATCAGCCCCAGCCGAGGCAGGTGGGTAGGGCCTTTCTCATGGCAGAGCACTGTACCTGATCCGGCCGGAGGCGGATCTCCCGTTTGAGGGCCTTGAGGAGGGGGTCTTTGGCCCGGTGGTCGACCATAACCTCTTCGTAGTAGTCTGTTATTTGTTCCAGCCAGTCGTGTGGCATCTCGCCGGCGATGGGTGGGGGCTGACCCTGGTCGCCGCAACAAATAACCTGGACACCCCTCTCATCGAGCCAGTTAAGAAACAATCTCCAAGATAGGCTTTGACAGGGTGCAAACCTCGTCCCAGATGATAATGCGGGGAATGTGTTTTTGACCCATCCTTTCCGGCGTCCACTCCGCCTGGCCACTCCACCGGAAGACGCTGTGGTAGGTCTGGGACTTGACCCCCCTAGATCGCATTTCTTTTGACGCAAAAGAGCTCTATAGCTTGCGTGGTTTTACCACTTCCGCCGCCGCCATTCAGGTAGCTCAACTTATGCCTCGACAGCGGGTCATTGAAGCGGGGTGCGGTGCTGTCTGGGAAATGGTCCCTCGTTCCTTCAGAACTCTTGTATCCGGGCCTGGGGACATATGCGGCATGTTCCTGCGGCATATACAGTGTCTCACCCTTATCTCTCCACTGGGCCGGGGCCACATGGTATCCCAGGCACATTCTGCAGTACCCCTTCGGATGCTCGTCATGCGGGACGTAGGCGTCAACACCCTCGAGCTTATGCAGTGCCGTCTTCCGGATGTATATGCTGTCGGTCGCGACCCTGACAGCCTCATCTGGCGTGAACCTTGAAAGCATGTTGAGGAGATTGATGTGGGCGTAAGCGAGCATGCTCGCCCTCAAGTGAGCGTACTGCGGCTGGTTTCTGTCATAGTATGTGAGAACGTGTCCGAGGGGACACTTTTGTGGCGCTCCGACCAGCGTGCCGCTTTGGCGAGTGTCCCTCACCAGGTAATCCAGCTCTCCCTGGTCAGTCACGAGGCGCCATGTCAGTCGCTTGCCTTCGGCTTTGGCGCCCTGGGTGAACTTACCAATAATGCTGCATCCTTAGATGGGTGCAGGCCTCCTGGAGCCTTTGGTGGTCCTCCTGAGTTCTGTAGGTGCGGCCATCCTGCAGGACAAACTGATCTACACTCAGCTGCTTGTCTTGCCCGCCACCCAAGAGCCAGACAGCGATTGGCTCATCCTGGGTTGTGTGTCGGATCGCGTCCCACACATCGCCTTCATAGATGCGAACCTGCCTGGACTGCGGGAAGCGGAGGTCTTTGGGCCAGGCGTGGCCGTTGTGACAGATGAGTTCTACTCTCCCATAACTTCTGGTACCCCGTCTCTGGTACTAGCCACTGTTATATATGTCCTCGCCGGCGATGTCCTTCAAGATGATTGCAGGCTGGAGAATACTCTCCAGTCCGGCCACATCGTCGACCGTGGCACCAGACTCATGGACTTTGTCCTCCCACTCCCGGGTTTTTCTGGCGTCTGGTTGGGTGAGACCCTGGCCCCTCAGGGCGCCCTCAAAATGCTCCATGACTCGCTGGGCCACGCAGTTAAGATCGCCGTCTCTTAGCGGGGCGAGGTTGGCAGGATCCGGGACTCTGAGGGGATAGACGCCGTAGACAACCGCGATGACGGGGTATGCGTTCTGAAAGTAAGGCTTGTCGATTCCTGCGAGGGCACCTGGCTTTGTGTCCCGATCAATGGTTACAACTGACTGACCTTTCTTCCTCTCTGACCTCACCTAGGGTCAAATTTGTCCTCGACCACCCAGTCACCTTCATCCCGCTCTCGCAGGTACTTGAGCCTGAGGATATGCTCGCCCTCGGGGAGCTCTCGCAAGAGCCCCGCAGCTCTGACATCTGTCATAGTGGCATCCAAATCTTCTACCTCCATCTTCCACGTGGAGAAGGCCGCCGTGGCGCCATCGACTTGAAACTCGTCTTTAGCATCGTTCAAGATCCCTACCCACGGTTCATCAGCCGGGAACCTTACCGGGGGAGGGACCGGGGGATGTCCAGGTCGAAGGTATATCCCGCTAGCTTCGCGAGAAGAATTTCGGGACCTTCTCTCGCGATCGCGCGGGTCAGGGGTTCTTTCGAGCCCTTGGTCAGGCCGTGTAGATGCGACCTCCTCAAGCGTTCCGCGATCTTGCGGTAGGCGCTCTCGCGGCCGCCTCGCGACCCGGGCGGCGTACTTCCCGGCCCGCAGCGCTGCATCGACCTCGTCCTCGAGCTGCCTCATCTCGCGGACACTCTGGGCCTTTTTGTGGGGGTTATACCTCCGGAGCGCGGAGAAATGCCCCGTCTTCGCCGCTCGCCGGAGACGTTTCGTGTACTCGGCGGCGCGAACTTTAGCAATCGCATCTCGGAGGCCTCGCTTCTTGAGCCTCGATCTCCCGCGGATATCCTGGCTTTGAGCCGCAGTTCCGCGACCATATTACTCTGACTATATATAGGCCACTATGCAGGGCGTTCACTAGACTTTGAAACTCAAGAGTCAATGACTCAAACAGGAATTTTCAAGTCAAGCTGGAATTTTCAAGAGTCAAATATATGCATGTTGGTACATTACGTACATGGAATTTTTGTAGGTTCGTGCTACCACTGTTAGCGAAGGGATTTTTCTTTTTAGCATCTCTACACCAAGTACAATAAAACAGAATCTGATCGTCAGTTTGTTTCATTTCCAGCCAGACCTGAATTTTCTTTTCACTTTAGACTTAGGAGTGTCACAGTCTACTTTATGGCGTTTAGGTGTCCCAGGTTCAATAACACTATCACTCAGCTTACGTTTGCTGGGTGTGCTAATTCCGAAGTGACTAAGGCTTTTCTGAACCATATTTAAGATTTAATTTCTAAAACTGATACTCTTTAATTTTTTATCTCCGATCTGATTGAAAATATAACTAAGAATGATTTAGGAATATTCTCCAGAAAATGAAGGAATAATATAGAAACAATGAAATGATTAATGGGTGGTGCACACAATGAATACCCCATAGAAATCTGTAACAAACAATAGCAAAAGTACTTTTACTCACCGACATCATCAAACGATTCCGGCGTATAATTTCTATATCAGTGGCCCACTATAAGCTTCTCAAATAGCAGACAACTTATTATTGACAATACACGTGCTACAAAAACACCGTTTTATCTATGCCGATTGTACATTGACAATACACATAATGTCAACACCTACTTAAACTTCTCAGTTCTCATGATTAGCAGCACATATGATGGCAAACAACACAAACGGTAATTGATTGTTTGCAAAACTTGCTAACGGTGTTTATTGTGACAATCAATAATAATTGTCTTTTGATCAAAACTAATTTTTACCGGAAAAATACCAAGCCGTACAGGTATTAGAGAAACGTTATTACAGATTTATTTCCCTTTGATACTAAAGTTTGGGTAAGCCTTTTTTCTCAACCACCCAACTGAATAATGACATCAACCACGCGTTTTGAACCTAACCCTGGGCGGCGCAAGTGATGAAGGCGCTTTATGCGTGGTTGATACTATATTCTGATCGGCTGGTTGAGATAAAGATTTTACGTAAAGTTTGCCTAGACGCCATTTGTCACGATCGTGTTCATAACGAAATGCAGCAGACTTTTGATGAAAATAACTGCGTTTTATATATGAACGATTACGGTCTTCGACCTCGTAGACAGACATATTTTGATAATTACTCCGCTGAGAAAATATTTGATGACGCATGACCGATCAACGCCCCGGGTCAAGTTGACTCTCAGGGCATTTTCACCAAGAGTCAAACATGCGTCTTTATCAATTTTCGTGCGTCAAAACCCGGGAGCTCGGGTCAAATGAACGCCCTGCTATGTATGGGTATATCTCAATGTACACTATTTCTCTAATTCTGAAGTAGACTTACATATGATAATATATCTCAATGTACACTATTTCTCTAATTCTGAAGTAGACTTACATATGATAGTATATCTTAATGTACACTATTTCTCTAATTCTGAAGTAGACTTACATATGATAGTATATCTTAATGTACACTATGGATAGGTATATTTTAATGTATATATTATTTCTGAAACAAACCTACTCAAATTTTATTCGTGTACTCCGAAGTTGGGCCAAGACCTTCGCAAATTTTATCCGGGCACGATGCTCGGCGTATGCCAATTTATGCTTGATTCGTTCGCCCCCGCAAGGCTGACACAGCTTACCCTCGCTCTGGGTTCCCACCCCACACTTCCTACAGGGCACAGGTTTGACCGGTCACCGGCGGAGCTGGGCGCGATGTTGCTTGCAATGTTCGAAGACACAGCTCTTTCTGCAAGAATTGCGGGAGCCAATCACTATCCACCTGCAATTGTTATGACCTTGAGGCATGATCGCTGTTCTCTTCTGGTATATATTCACCGGGACAATTCTTTAATTGGTAGTTTGTAGTGGAGAATCCAGGCTGGCTTGGGTTCTCTTCTGATATATTCGTCCAGACAATTCACTAATTAGTAGTTTGTAGTAGGCCCGCAGGGGGGCTCCACTGATCGTTCATCAGACTCTCCGTTCGGGCGCTTGAGGAGCCCCCCTCCTGTTCGGGTCGCGACGTGTTTTTTATATCCGATCGATGTCCGCCCGTCCGCGGGTTCCCGGATTGGCGGCGATGGGGGCCGTCGACGGACCCTTCGGCGGGCTCCCTGGCCGAGTATACCCCTGTTGTTGTAAGGTGGTCCAGACCCAGCCTTGTGTATACTACCTTTTTTATATCCGATCGATCGCGGATCCGAGATGGTGGTGGGGGACGGCAAAAGACGCTGGGCACATGTGAGGGGCTTAATATCCAATGTTACTCACCCACCCTGCTGCTCCAGTTTTACAAACAAGAAAAACACATTAATGAATTGTCGTCTGCTACAATTATTTGAACTATTTATAGCTGTTATTTTGTTATTTTCACAGCATGCATAGATTTATGTAAATATATCTGAATATTGATATAAAACATTAGATGCTTCAAAATAAAATAAGCCACGAAATCCTCCATCTGGCCTGGAGCACAGGGATTCGGCACGTTTGGGGGTACTAGTATATATATTTAAGTACAGGGATTCTACTCTGTGGGATGTCAGATTTCGCATCGATCAGTAAAATGGCCCTATCTGAGACAATTTTGTACAAAGCTGTCCAAATATAACGCCTATCCCGAGTCTTTATATTGTTCTTCAAATAAAACACAACTTTAAGCTGCATGCATGTATACTTTGCAAACAATTGCCACAAACATTGGCCATAGCAGGTCACATTTCCGTACTAGGACACGGGTTCTGTCAGCAACAAAAATAAATCTTCGACGGGAGAGTTTTAACTGTGAATAACATTATCAATAAATTGTGTTTCCACTAACGTGTAGGTTTATTCGGCAAAAATGTACGTCAAAAAGAGATTTCGTAGCATTTTCAATTTGTTTTGAAAAATTCTAAAGCGGCGCAATTCGCATTGAAACGAGCGTTGAAACGAGCGTTCCGATTGGATTATTAGAATGTAACAAGATGTTTTTTTATATATGAAGAATAATCATAATCCAATTTGATCTGATAATAGGCACACTGTACTACATACTTAACCCATTCAACACCAAGTAACTGACATTGAACTGGTGCATGATATTCTTACACCAATAAATTAATACGAAAATTACATTTGGACTAGTTCATTTATCAAAATGGATAATTTTGTTTAAAAATAGTCATATTACTGGCAAAAAGTACAGATCCTGATACGACACAAGTCGGCTCGTCACAAGTCTGGATCTACACTTTTTGCAAGCCTATTTAGAGGTTTGTCGTGTTGAAAGGGTTAATAACCCATATCTATGGGACTAGATAACTGTGTGGATGACGGTTATATGCAGGAAGCGATACAGCTGTTATAGTGTTTATGTGTGGATGATGGTTATATGCAGGAAGCGATACAGCTGTTATAGTGTTTATGTGTGGATGATGGTTATATGCAGGAAGCGATACAGCTGTTATAGTGTTTATGTGTGGATGATGGTTATATGCAGGAAGCGATACAGCTGTTATAGTGTTTATGTGTGGATGATGGTTATATGCAGGAAGCGATACAGCTGTTATAGTGTTTATGTGTGGATGATGGTTATATGCAGGAAGCGATACAGCTGTTATAGTGTTTATGTGTGGATGATGGTTATATGCAGGAAGCGATACAGCTGTTATAGTGTTTATGTGTGGATGATGGTTATATGCAGGAAGCGATACAACTGTTATAGTGTTTATGTGTGGATGACGGTTATATGCAGGAAGCGATACAGCTGTTATAGTGTTTATGTGTGGATGACGATTATATGCAGGAAGCGATACAACTGTTATAGTGTTTATGTGTGGATGACGGTTATATGCAGGAAGCGATACAGCTGTTATAGTGTTTATGTGTGGATGATGGTTATATGCAGGAAGCGATACAGCTGTTATAGTGTTTATGTGTGGATGACGGTTATATGCAGGAAGCGATACAACTGTTATAGTGTTTATGTGTGGATGACGGTTATATGCAGGAAGCGATACAACTGTTATAGTGTTTATGTGTGGATGACGGTTATATGCAGGAAGCAATACAACTGTTATAGTGTTTATGTGGAGTAAAGGGTTAAAGTGACACTACATCAGTGAAAACACAAATTTATACAGAATGTACAGAATGCGTATCCTGAATAACACGAGTTATGGTACAGATTTACCGTTATATCTCATATGTGTGTCTCTGCATATTTATTTGTAGACTAATCTTAGCTAAATTATCTCTAAACGACATTATCTTGTGTTTAGTATTGACTCCGATGATTGCAACTCTATCCGTTCAATCACATGCTTATTATTTATTGCAATATTATGGAAATCTGTTTGACTCTGTAAATACTGTATTATATTTATACAAATTTATTTTAGCTCGATTGCGAAACAAGTTCATACAACTTATATTAATCACTCTCGAGACCTCATTCCTGATGGAATCCATCGCCACGAATACTGTATTATATATTGATATAAAACAAAGCCGCAGAGCTTCACAAACGAAAAATTTAAAAAAGAATATTATGGAGGCATTCGGCTATATTCCATTTATTCTGCACCCTTTTCGCATTTTCATTAGTCATACTCACTCTTTCATTGGTGAGACTCCGAGTGGGGACACCTGTGGGTCTCTCAGCTTGGACAATGTCACAGCTGTACCGATGCCCCTAATAACAATTCCAGATTCTCCTTCCAGGTCAAAACATTGCTTGTAACTGAAATGCAGCAAGTAAATACGATGAATTGATATACCCTGTCGATCTGAATTGATATACCCTGCCGATCTGAATTGATATCCGATGCTGATCTGAATTGATATCTGATGCCGATCTGAATTGATATACCATGCCGATCTGAATTGATATACCCTCCCGATCTGAATTGATATCTGATGCCGATCTGAATTGATATACCATGCCGATCTGAATTGATATACCCTCCCGATCTGAATTGATATCTGATGCCGATCTGAATTGATATCCCCTGCCGATCTGAATTGGTATCCCCTGTCGATCTGAATTGGTATCCCCTGTCGATCTGAATTGATATACCCTCCCGATCTGCTTCGAGAAAGAACAAATTAGTTGTTGTTTTAGTCAATTAAAGGGCAATAACTCTGGTTTACTGGGTGGATCTCAATGAAAGTGCAAGTGCAGCACCTCACTAAGGGGATAAATATATGCTAAGCTTCATAATTGTCCACCCATTAAAGTCGCATACATAGCTTAGGTCATACGGCGATTCTTCAGCTATTATTAGTGGATGAAGACCCTGGGTGCCCCTATAGGTTGTATAGGTTGTATATGTTGTATAGGTTGTATAGGTTGTATATGTTGTATAGTTGTATATGTTGTATAGGTTGTATAGGTTGTATATGTTGTATATGTTGTATAGGTTGTATATGTTGTATATGTTGTATATGCTGTATAGGTTGTATAGTTGTATAGTTGTATATGTTGTAAGGTTGTATATGTTGTATATGTTGATAGGTTGTATATGTTGTATAGGTTGTATATGTTGTATAGGTTGTATATGTTGTATAGGTTGTATAGGTTGTATATGTTGTATATGTTGTATAGGTTGTATAGGTTGTATATGTTGTATATGTTGTATAGGTTGTATAGGTTGTATATGTTGTATATGTTGTATAGGTTGTATAGGTTGTATATGTTGTATATGTTGTATAGGTTGTATAGGTTGTATATGTTGTATATGTTGTATAGGTTGTATAGGTTGTATATGTTGTATATGTTGTATAGGTTGTATAGGTTGTATATGTTGTATATGTTGTATAGGTTGTATAGGTTGTATATGTTGTATATGTTGTATAGGTTGTATAGGTTGTATATGTTGTATATGTTGTATAGGTTGTATAGGTTGTATATGTTGTATATGTTGTATAGGTTGTATAGGTTGTATATGTTGTATATGTTGTATAGGTTGTATAGGTTGTATATGTTGTATATGTTGTATAGGTTGTATAGGTTGTATATGTTGTATATGTTGTATATGTTGTAAGGTTTATATAGTTGTATATGTTATATGTTGTATATGTTGTATAGGTTGTATATGTTGTATATGTTGTATATGTTGTATAGGTTGTATAGGTTGTATATGTTGTATAGGTTGTATATGTTGTATAGGTTGTATATGTTGTATATGTTGTATAGGTTGTATATGTTGTATAGGTTGTATATGTTGTATATGTTGTATATGTTGTATAGGTTGTATATGTTGTATAGGTTGTATATGTTGTATAGTTGATAGGTTGTATATGTTGTATAGGTTGTATATGTTGCATAGGTTGTATATGTTGTATAGGTTGTATAGGTTGTATATGTTGTATATGTTGTATAGGTTGTATAGGTTGTATATGTTGTATATGTTGTATAGGTTGTATAGGTTGTATATGTTGTATATGTTGTATAGGTTGTATAGGTTGTATATGTTGTATATGTTGTATATGTTGTATATGCTGTATAGGTTGTATATGTTGTATATGTTGTATAGGTTGTATATGTTGCATAGGTTGTATAGGTTGTATATGTTGTATATGTTGCATAGGTTGTATATGTTGTATATGTTGTATAGGTTGTATATGTTGTATAGGTTGTATATGTTGTATATGTTGTATAGGTTGTATATGTTGTATAGGTTGTATATGTTGTATAGGTTGGCTCGCCCAAAGGCATCTGTTGAGGCTTATCATATTTTTTTAAAACATTTTTACAACTTAAAAAAAAAATAATTGCAAAATGGCAGGGCTAAAAAGGGGTAGGGGGACGTGCCCTGCCATTCCGCTCTAGAAAAAAGTCTAGATGCACTACGGTAATATATGGATTTTTAGTCAATTAAACTCATGTTTTATTTTAAGCTTCATACAAGTCCACCCTTTGGATATCTAGAACTGGTTCAGGACAGACGTACTCATGCATGGACGACGATGCCAAATCAATATTCCTCGAGGAGAAAAATTATGTAATAAAGAATTATGTAACTTTGCAGCCATACATCTCGAGTACATCTCTGGTTAGACAGTAAGCAGGATGACGTATATACCCGGTAACCCTAACTTCAGTAATATATGTCTATAATATACATATATAGGACATTATACAAGTGATGATTTCATACCAGATTTTTGGAATTTAGCTATTAAGCAAGTCTTTTTGGCCAATGTAAGATCCTTTTTATCACATTATCATAACGCGCTTGTTTTAATAATTAATGTTGCTACATTCACTTTGGTGCAAAGCATCAGTGCAAATTGTCATGATGTCACTACATTGTCATGACGTCACTACACAAAGCAGCGTTATATTTATGTTTGTAAACAGAATTATAATTACATCACGACTTCTTCTAAATCGTAGTTTACATTACCATTAAAGTAATGTACCACTTCAACTAGAAATATGCATAATTTATAGTTTTATTTACAAATTATATGATTTATTCTCTCAACCAATCAGAATCCTTCCAGGTTGTATTACATACAAGAAAATATGTGATGGCTGTGTGAATCTAAATATAAGCAAAGTTATATTGTTGAGTTCCAGTGAGTAAGGGCCCACCTTACTGTCGTGGTAGTGTGCATAGGGTGTTCACGTGGTCCCTACTCAGCACTGGAGCACTTCTCTAGCTAGTGCTCTCCTTGCAGATATTATGGTACTACAATGCATTGATTGCACTATATACGTGCTGTATATGTGCGTGGGTATGAAGAGAATGTACTATGAGATAAGTTAAAGATGAGTTTACGCTTGAAAGTATATAATAACACGATTAGAGACCTCCAATGGTTCTATGCGAGAGAGATGGTACGACACTACCGACGCCGTAAAACAGTGACACCGTATATTATAATTATATAATGTTACAACCACTCGCATTCAGTACCACACAGTACTAGTTATCCGTCCCGTTTAGATGCTATGTACAGTACTTTGATAAAATCCCCCAATAATTCTAATAATAGCCGTTAATAAATACAGCAGAGTGTGATCCCAAAGAAGTCTAAAATCGCCTCATTTAAAGTGCCGTTCGTCTCTTGTTGAAATAATAAAATAATGATAATCGATCCTAACACATATAAAATAATATATGTCCCTCTCGAACGAAAGCTAAAATCATATTGATCTCCGACCCAAAATCGGTCGTTTCTATACCCCACGCTGTTCGGACTACGAAAGTATGGTCGACCCAACCCAAAATTGGTCGTTTCTATACCCCACGCTGGTCGGACTACCAAAGTATGGTCGACCCGACCCAAAATTGGTCGTTTCTATACCCCACGCTGGTCGGACTACCAAAGTATGGTCGACCCAACCCAAAATTGGTCGTTTCTATACCCCACGCTGGTCGGACTACCAAAGTATGGTCGACCCGACCCAAAATTGGTCGATCGACCCAAAATTGATCGAAAGTTCTAAAGTCGCTAGGCGACGTCACCTTAGCGATAGAACAAAAATGGCAGCTACTAAAAATCTGACATACAAGCAATATTAAATGGCCTACTATTAAACTTAATATGGTAATACATTTAACGGTTCAAAGGTTATCGATCTCTTCATAGTTCAATGTTCTACGATGTGCCTTGCTTAACTATAACGCATCAATAAATCTACCAGAATACAATGTTAAAGATGGGATCCATGGTTCCAAAACTGGTCAAAGAGAAATTATCTTTTACGATTTACAATGGGTGGTTCTCAAGCGAATTAAACAATACCACTTGGCATAAATGTAGACAATGTGCTACATTTCACATATACATTTCACAGTACAAGCATAAACATAGTCAAATTAATAGACATCGTGGAAACATGAGACATAAACCGGACACAAGCGCAGGGAAAATTGCTTCAAAAGGCGACTTAATAGATTGGATTTGAACGGGCAAGCATTATGTGTTTCGTGTGTAAGCTGGCCTGAAAATATAACCAGGTCGGCATACATATTTATCGTATGGTGACTTGTCTCATGCTTCACACAAAATCGCATGACCGCGGAAGTCTTGGATTATCGCACGACACGGTCTATACAAACATACCAAAGGTACACACTTTACCTCAATAACATATAAATGCAACCTCCTATATGCGGTGCATATCATGATGCTAAATAACAATGCAAGATCCAGAATAACTTCAACATGTATTTTCTGTACTATAATTAATTAAGCATGTCATACCCTATTACTGAGCCGCCGCCCATTTCCAGAACCTTTAGACCAATCTTCCTAGCAAGCTGTCCTGAAAATGAAACGGTATATACAAATATCTGAGCCTGCTAAAATCTCCCATGGAAGATATTAAATGAACAGAAATAATCTGTCCGAGGCACATAAATATCTCCCTGGACATTAAACATAAATCAGATCTAGCCAGAAATAGTGTCTGAGCATCCACTAGGAGCAGTGTCATGTAATGGCAATACACAGTTATTAACCATTTCCATCATAGAGATTTAGGTTAATATACTATTATATCTCCATACAAACGACAGTCATTTAGCTATCATGCAGTGGATAAGTAGTCACCATATCTTCCCACCTCCATAGATATTACTGGGACTACATAGAGATTTAGGTTAATATACTATTATAACTCCATACAAACGACAGTCATTTAGCTATCATGCAGTGGATAAGTAGTCGCCATATCTATCCCGCCTCCATACAAACGACAGTCATTTAGCTATCATGCAGTGGATAAGTAGTCGCCATATCTATCCCACCTCCATAGATATTACTGGGACTACATAGAGGTTTAGGTTAATATACTATTATATCTCCATACAAACGACAGTCATTTAGCTATCATGCAGTGGATAAGTATTCACCATATCTATCCCACCTCCATAGATATTACTGGGACTACATAGAGGTTTAGGTTAATATACTATTATATCTCCATACAAACGACAGTCATTTAGCTATCATGCAGTGGATAAGTAGCCGCCATATCTATCCCACCTCCATAGATATTACTGGGACTACATAGAGATTTAGGTTAATATACTATTATATCTCCATACAAACGACAGTCATTTAGCTATCATGCAGTGGATAAGTAGCCGCCATATCTATCCCACCTCCATAGATATTACTGGGACTACATAGAGGTTTAGGTTAATATATTATTATATCTCCATACAAATGACTGTCATTTAGCTATCATGCAGTGGATAAATAGTCGCCATATCTACATGAGATTCTGGCCTTAATTATGAACATTGGTTTGGCTACAACATTGTCAATGTATGTCGTATTGTTAATGGTGTCAAGAGGTGCTTCTATGAGTAAAATGGTTAAATAAGTAACCATGTACACAACCTTAATTCATGGCATTATAATATTGAAGCTTTATGGACGAGAACTAACTCGTGCATAGATCGTAAATTCGCAATCCTAAATTTGCATACTAGTCTAACACACGATGGCTGTATAGCTGTGATTTAGAATTATTTCTGAACTTCAATACTGTAAGCAGCTTCTTCTGTGATTACCAGCGTACAAGTAGATTTATATACCAACTGATTCTAACTAAGCAAGACTACTTCCACTGTGCAATGCACCCTTTAGTTTATACAAATGTATTAGCTCGATTGCGAAACAAGTTCTTACAACTTATATTAATCACTCTCGAGACCTCATTACTGATGGAATCCATCGCCACGAGGGAGAGAAGAGTCAACGTGGAATTTAAATGCCTTGCCTAAGGGCACAATCATAACTGCTCCAGCGTGACTCAAACTTCGGACATATTGCACCTGAAGCGACCGCGCATCCACTGCGCTATCACGACTTTGAACAATGTGAATCAGAGAATTAGTGTGTATTAAAACATCATACACATGCTTACAAATATGTGTGAACATGGCAGCTTTAGTCACCCGCCCATCTACCTGGATGTTATGCATAGCGCCAACAATCGATAAATTCAACAGATTGCATGTGCTATCTAAATGCGATTGATGGCTACAGTGATTGACAGGTACAGAACAGGTCCCGCAGACTTTTCTATTTCAATTTTACCACGCAGATTTATGTTATGTTATATTTCGGGTTTTACGCCTGCATCAGCACCATTTCGGGCTATATCGCCGGCGGGCAGTTTACCTAACAATACCTTTCCTGGGCAGGCTCCAGCGGTTAACCAGTACTTGGGTGCACCAACCTCCATAAGAAACTGCCAACTTTCTCATATAAATGAGACACGGCCTGAGCGGGGCTCGAACCCGTGACCACCACGCAGATTTATCTCATAGTAGAAAATCACGGTGGGTACTCTCTTTTTTTTCCGCAGGGGAGGTGCATTTCCCGCAGATCGACACCACGGACAAAATATATGAGAGTATCCCCTGTGGTCCTTGGTGGAAGAATACGTATGGTACACGGAGGAACATCGCAAAAGATTGTTCTTGTCGATATCTACCTGGATGGTGAAAAACTTTTACTACAGTACAATGAACTATAAGTTTTATTAGCTCAATGGTTGCACTCAATAGTGTGTCCGTCAATTAGACTGCATTACTCAATTAGTAACACAAGTATTTGAGCAAACGTGTCATCACATATGCCTTTGTTAATTGGCAAATATTCACACATCCGTAAATGCTATTTTTATGTTCGAATACGATGCATTGCCATCCTGAATTTAATTTCGTTATTGGATTCCGAACCGATTCCTCATTTACTAAGCACATTGTTAAGTAATGTACATGTGTGTATAATCGACAATCTGACAGCGACAAATTGCATGCAGTACTGCGGAAGCAACTCCATAATCTTAAGCGAGAAATTGAATGCAGTACTGGGGACGCAACTCCATATTGACGACATTGACATTTCACACAGCTTGGAGAAAATGGTACAAGAGACATAATAGTTAGATTTAAGTCTAGATTAATGCGTGACAATATATATAGGTAGAAAAAGCTGTTAAACGGAACAAATATCTACATTACTGAAGATTTAACCTATACAAACCAGGAGGTATTAGCATGTGTTTGAAGGAAGGCCCAGTATCACAGTGTATGTACACAGAATGGCAGGATTATGTATAGAAGACTGTGCACTAGTGAGACCACAAACGATGTAAAATGGAATGACTACCAGAAATGGATAGATAGGCCATGGCCAACACAATAAGAGACATATTCATCTACTATATAATATAGGATTAACAGTGTTACTGTAACAACTATATGGGTAATGCATTTATATGTTAAACACTTATAGGGGTAATTAACTTATATGGAAAATAATTTATAAACATAATAGATTTATGTGGTAAACAATTATTATAAGTGTAATGCATTTAGGTGGTAAACAATTATTATAAGTGTAATGCATTTATGTGGAAAACAATTATTACAAGTGTAATACATTTGTGTGGTAAACAATTATTATAAGTGTAATACATTTGTGTGGTAAACAATTATTATAAGTGTAATACATTTGTGTGGTAAACAATTATTATAAGTGTAATACATTTGTGTGGTAAACAATTATTATAAGTGTAATACATTTGTGTGGTAAACAATTATTATAAGTGTAATACATTTGTGTGGTAAACAATTATTATAAGTGAAACATTTGTTGGTAAACAATTAGTATAAGTGTAATACATTTGTGTGGTAAACAATTATTATAAGTGTAATACATTTGTGTGGTAAACAATTATTATAAGTGTAATACATTTGTGTGGTAAACAATTATTATAAGTGTAATACATTTGTGTGGTAAACAATTATTACAAGTGTAATACATTTGTGTGGTAAACAATTATTATAAGTGTAATGCATTTGTGTGGTAAACAATTATTATAAGTGTAATGCATTTGTGTGGTAAACAATTATTATAAGTGTAATACATTTATATGTAAAATTACAAATGTAATACATTTATAAGGAACACAAAGGTGTAATACATTTATAAGGAACACAAAGGTGTAATACTTTTATATGGAAAACAATTAGTATAGGTGTAATACATTTATACGACAAACAGTTTATTATAGGAATAGTGTGATTAAACCCTTGTTAAAGAAGAAAGGTCTCCCAACTGGAACTGAATAACTATCGGTCGGTCTCAAATCTAACATTCCTCTCCAAAATTCTTGAAAAAGCTGCACTAAACCGATTCAATAAACATATCGAAGCTAACAGTCTCCTTCCAGATTACTAAAGTGCATATAGAAAATATCATGGTGTTGAAATGGCTATGGTCAAAATGTATAGTGACCTCTTAGAAACCATTGATAAAAATCAAGTCACAATCGTGGTCATGGTGGACTTGAGCGCAGCATTCGATACCATCGATATCCCGATACTGATCAAAATACTGCGGACGATTTGGTATTCAAAGCACTCCCTTGAAATGGATCGAGTCTTATCTCACAAACAGAACAATGAAAGTCATGGTCGAACAGTCAGCATCCGAAACTGAGCCATTGAGGTTCGGTGTTCCACAGGGTTTGTGTGCTGGACCGGTGATCTTTACCCTGTATATATCAGCCCTGAATCGCGTGGTGCAGAAATATCCAGTCGATCTGTATGGATATGCAGACAATCACAAGATTGCATTCAAAATTCAAGCATGCAATTCTCCAAACGAGGCAATTGTTCTACAACAACTTGACAGTTGCCTCAATGAAATAATAACATGGATGACAACTTTCAAACTGAAGATGAATAACTCTAAAACTGAAGTAATCATTTATGGAACTAGGCAACAATTATCAAAATTAAACATTTCTAGTATCAACGTTGGCGGTTGTGACGTAAAATGCGTTGATCATGTCAGAGATCTGGGTGTTCACATGACCAGTACACTCAACTTCGACCATCACATCCAAAAAAGTGTCATATAGCACGTGTGCAGTTACGAAATCTTAAAGCTATACGTAAACATCTCACAAAAAAGTCTACTGAATCATTAGTGCACGGGTTGGTTCATTCGCACATCGACTTCTGCAACGGTCTGCTTACCGACATTCCAGCCTACCAAGTCGACAAACTACAGCGACTCAAAAATCATGTCGCTAGAGTAGTCCTTAATGCCTCGTTTGAAAAACCAAGTGCAGAACTTCTGAAAGAACTCCACTGGCTTCCAGTTAAAGCCAGAATCATTTTCAAAGTTCTAGTGATGGTATTCCGTGTCAATAATGGAACAGCTCCAGTATATCTGGGAGAAATGTTTGTACCCATTCGAGGAAGGTACAGACTAAGATCATAAAGTGACATTAACTTTAACATCCCAAGACGACGAACAAAATTAGCCGATAGATCTATGGCAGTCGTTGGACCCAAAATGTGGAACGATCTACCTAGTTATCTGAAAAACATTGAGTCGGAGGCCAGATTCCAATCAAAACTGAAAACCCATCTGTTTAGGCAATTTTATGTACGATAAGTTTGTGCTCTTGGTACAAAAATAACATCTGTGATGATATAAAACAGTTTAAATACAATATCTGTGTTCAATAAGATCAAAGATCGACTTGATAAGTATTGGATTGACGAGTGAAGTGTTGTATGGGCATTCTCTTGGGTTCGAGCTCTGTCGCGTGGTGATGGGCGGATCACTGTACCGGCCCAATCACTGTACTGGCCACATCATGGTTGTCATTCTTACGGCGGTGTTTGGGTCTATGGTTTATACTGCCATTTTTATCGCTAATCCAATCACTCACTTATATACTGTAATGGTGTAGATATTATGATAAAATATATTCTTATCCAATTACTAGAATCCTAGTTATATCTATATATATATCAATTTTTATTTATATTTCCATATATTATTGTTATGTGTAAATGTTTAAAATTGCATCTGTAATTGTGAAGTGCAATAGAATAATTTTTGCGCTATATAAATGCAATGTATTTGTATTTGTATATTTAGTGCATTTATACAGAAAACAATTATTATAAGTGTAGTATGGAAAACAATTATTACACGTCTGGTGCATTCATACGGAAAACAATTATTATAAGTGTAATACATTATATACGGAAAACAATTAAAAAGGTAATACATTTGTAAGGAATACAAAGGTGTAATGCTTTTATGCGGAAAACAGTTATTATAAGTGTAATACATTTGTACGGAAACAGTTATTATAAGTGAAGTGCATTTGTACGGAAACAGTTATTATAAGTGTGATGCATTTATATGGAAAACAATTATTATAAGTGTAGTACATTTATATGGAAAACAATTATTATAAGTGTAGTACATTTGTACGGAAAACAATTATTATAAGTGTAGTACATTTGTACGGAAAACAATTATTATAAGTGTACTACAATTACAATTATAAAATGTAATATATTTTATATGGAAAACAAATATTATAGGTGCAGTTTATTTAAGCGGAAAACAACTACTTGTAGTGCATTTGGGTGGAAAACATACATTATAAGTGTAATACATTTATACGAAAAAACCATTATAGGAAAAAAATTATTAAACGGGTAATACCTTTTAACAGAAAACAATAATTATAAGTGTTGTACATTTATATAAAAAATAGTATAAATGTTATACATTTATGGAAAACAATTATTAAAGTGTTATATATATATATGCGGAAAAGAATTATTAGGTGTAACGCATTTATACGGAAAACAATTACAAGTGTTAGAAATGCAATACATTTATACAGATATTTATTTATACAGATATTTATACAGATATTGATATTATAACATTTGATCGAACGTTTGTATGGATGAAGTCGACCCATGTATGGATTGGGTCACTCGAGTGGCATCAGGTTCTATGTGTAACTCGGACGACCTAGGCCATCCCCGGGTTGGCACGCGTCTTTAGCATGGGTAATTGAATCGACCACATTCACGCAGTGCAATATCAACCTATATCATGTACATTATACTAGAACATAAGTTAAATAGAATAATATTATCTAGACACAGTCGCGCTTAAAATATTAGGACAGCGTTCATTTACTCTTTGCAACAAAAGCAAACAATGTAAACGTATGTGTAACATAAATATTTTAGTGAAAGAAGTGAAGCAGGAACATGTCTATGCTGATTATATAGCATTATTTAAAGTATGCATCATGAATGTCCAAAATCTGGCTTTAATTGGCTGTTCTGTTAGGCACTTCAGCTGAGTGCTGTACAATGCTGGTACGCTGGAATGATGGCAATTGCTAGCGACGACATTGTGTATACATACTCTTTTATTCAGTTTCGTTTTCATAGAATAAAAGATTACGATAACTTCTTTAGATGATATGATGTTGCACTGTGTGAATGTTGAAAGATAAAAATAACTTTATCTTTATTTTTACTGTGTGCTGTATGCCTAGTGGAAAAAAGTTATACATTGACGATTGTATGTAGGATGATGTTATCTGCTTTTCTCTTGCCTAGTTTTCGCTTAAGTGGGTTACTTATAATGAGTGGGTTGGGATCGCTGAATTAAGAATCATACTATAATAGAATTTTTTTCTTAGTATCTATCTGTGCATGGTTGTATAGATATACAGCCTGTGGCTTCACTGATTTCAGCTATAACAGCTCCATGGATATATTGCGTGCGTGCGTGTGCGTGCGTGCGCGTGCGTGTGCGAATGTATGTATGTATGTATGTATATATACTGAGTCAAAAAAGAAACGATACCTGGTGTTTATGTGTCTATAATTTCAACATTTATTAAGAAAATTCTTTGAAAATTCATAAGATGATAGTCCAACATGTTTGAAAGAGGAGCACATAAAGCATAATGAGCCTCCGAAACTGTCTGCTGCGTGATGACGTAATTCGTCGGACAGGGGTCTAATGGAGTTTTCACACAGACGTCAATACCGAGTATGGGCACCATTTGCGTCTCTCACTGCAATGCACCGCCGTCGCATCGAACGGAAGAGTGTCTGAATCTCTTGCTGGTCAATATTTGTCCACTCCTGACGCAAAACATCCCTCAGTTGGTTTAACGTTACCGTCTGACGCGGCGGTCTAACGTATCCCACAAATGTTCTATGGGTGACAAGTCTGGTGACAAAGCAGGCCACGGCAGGGTTTCAATATTGTTCTGCTCCAATAATGTGGTGGAAATCCGAGCAGTATGACACCTGGCGTTGTCCTGTTGGAACAGTGTGACGTTTCTGTTGGCGTTAAAGAACGGCACAACAACTGGCGCAAGGATCTCATCACAGTACCGCTGGGCGTTTAGGTTCCCGTCCACCACTAACAGTTCAGTGCGACTGCCGAAGGTGATACCGCCCCACGCCATAACGCTTCCGCCCCCGAACAGATCGACCTGACGTACACATGCGTCGGCGTAACGTTCACCGCGTCTGCGATATACCCGCTCTCTGCCATCCGCTCGACGCAAACAGAACCGCGATTCATCGCTAAACATCACCGAATTCCACTGTAACCGAGTCCAGCGAGCACGTTCCGTCGTCCATTCCCGCCGTACGTCACGGTGACGTCGTGTCAGGATGGGTCCAACGTATGGCCGATAGGCACGAATGCCACGTTCACCGAGCCGGTTCCTGACTGTTTGTGCACTGATGCGATTGTTGGTCATCCCAGGAGTAACGGCAGCTGTGTGCGTAGCAGGTAGGAACCGGTCACGTAAATGTGACGTCCGAATGTGACGGTCCTGTTCACGCGTCGTCACACGTGGTCGACCAGATCTTGGACGGTCGTCCACCGATCCATGTGTTCGATAACGTCGAAGTAGACGTGTTATCGTGATCCGCGTAACCCCCGAGTCGATTTGCGACGTCACACTGACGTAAACCGCCGTCAATCATGCCAATGGCACGCATTCTCTGATTGCGGTTTAGCCTAGGCATTTTGTTAGAGGTAACAATGGGTATGTAAGGTGTTTTTCCTCGATGATAATGCAATACCAGTACAATAAACCGGTTTTCCGATTTGTACATGTGTAGGAAGTTGTCTTTGTTGAGGAGCACGTGCAAATCAGAAATTCGGCGTTCCAGGATTATCGGGTGTTTATTTACCTGTGTTTATGGTTGGCTGACGTTGCAATAAGATACCCGGTACTGATACGTAATAATATATTAAACTTTTCTATGGTTTTATCCGTTTTACGTCATTTTTAGTTTGGTATCGTTTCTTTTTTGACTCAGTATATGTATGTATGTGGGTATGTATGTGCGTATGTATGTATTGGTGCATGTATATATGGTAGGGATATAAATGCTATATGTATGGGTACATATTTGTGTATGTTTAGACGCCTGATATGTATGTGCCGTCAGCATACACAGATACCATGGCGTAGGGAAGATATAGGTTATTCGAATTACGCTATATGTTTATCTATGATGTTTCCTACGTACACGTCTACAGTTAGCGTAATATACAAGGATCCAAAATATGTTTGTTTCTAAATATTTTTTGTCTGTATGTCATTGATCTTTGTATTGTACATAATATGGTGGTAATCTACAGATCATTAATATTGTAATAATAATTATAAAATAACTGGAAAGATACTCAAAAAATACTATATTTTATTATTATTATAGTAAGAAACTGCCAACTTTTTCATATAAATGAGACACGGCCTGAGCGGGGCTCGAACCCGTTACCATCAGTGATGATAGGTTACAGTGGTATACAAGTCAGTGACCTTAACCACTCGACAACGGAGGCGGACCCAAAAAATACTATTGTTAAAAACAACACATTGAAACTGTTAGGATACCACTGCTAGTTCATAAGTCTTATTTATTTTATAAATATTTGATAGCATAATGAAATATAATTATGAATTCGGATTAGCTAAACGTAAAACAACAAAACATAAACTAGCATATCGATTATTTAATTTATCACGACCCGAGACATTAATAAAGAAGATAGACTTGGTACATATACTTGGTCTCCGTGGCCCAGTGGTTACGGCTACGGAGCGGGAGGTCGAAGGTTCGAATCTCGTCAGGGGTTCGTTCTGATATGGCCGGTTGGTGAGCCGCCAGCTAGTTAAATAATGGTTACCGATTGCCTACCAGCCTGGCGCCTGGCATACAAGCATAGGATTCGGGAAGTACTGATGTTCATAAAAAGAGGTGTCTCATAAGTCAGAAATGACTGGCCCTTTAAATAGGGGTGACACTATAATAAGCAAACACTTTACTTTTATACTAAATGGTGATTAAATTGTGTAGCTTTAATGTTAGAGGACTGTCGTCAGTACAAAAATGGTTACATATGTTTGAATATCTTAAGCAAAGTAAATTCGATATATGTTTTCTTCAAAAAACACACTATACTGACTCTAATAAAATAAGCTGGGAAAAGCAATGGGGAACCAAAATATATTGTAGTGGTGATACCGTAGTTCAAACAGTAAGGGATTCTTCATAAATACGAAACATAAACATAACATTCTTGAACATAAAGAAATTATTACTGGAAGATTAAATATATTGAAGCTTGAAATACTGGATACAGAATTGGTGTTAATTAATATTTATGGACCAAACAATGATGATGTTACCTTCTTTGATACATTGGATAAATTAATTATAGAAAATAGTGATGAAACACTTATTATTGGTGGAGATTTTAATAGGATATTAAACATAACATTAGACAAGAATAATGGCAGTATCAACAGAAATAAAAAATCTACAGAAAAACTTCTTCATATTATCGAAAACAATGACTTGTATGATATATGGCGAAAGTCGCATCCAAATAAGAAGACATATACATGGTATTCTAACAATAGTCCTCCAATAATGTGCAGACATATACATGGTATTCTAACAATAGTCCTCCAATAATGTGCAGACATATACATGGTATTCTAACAATAGTCCTCCAATAATGTGCAGACATATACATGGTATTCTAACAATAGTCCTCCAATTATGTGCAGACTTGACTATTTCTTACTATCTTCTAACATTTTAAATACAATTACAAATTGTGATATAAAACCTGGATTTCGATCTGATCATTCAATAGTTACTTTTAATCTTGATATAATAGAACTAAAAAGAGGTCCTGGAATGTTAAAGTTAATAATAGTATTATTTTAAATACTGAATATCAATCAATTATTCGAAATGCAATATCGGAAGTAACTAATATTAATAAAGAAGCCAATCATAATACTCTCTGGGACTAATAAAAGGAAGAATCAGAGACGAATCAATACAATTTTCAAGTAAAAAAAAAACCAGAAAGACATAACTGAAAAGGAAATATTAGAAAATATTAAACGCATAGATACAGAACTAATGTTAAACCCAACAAATAATGACACATTTGTAAACCTTAAAAATGAGATGGCAAAATACAATAGACTTCAAGAAGATAAAATAAAAGGGATTTTACTGAGAACTAAAGCTGAATGGGTCGAAGGTGCAGAGAAAAACACAAAATATTTCTCAAATCTTGAGAAGAAAATAGCCGAAGAGAAATCTATCAAACTAATGGAAATCAATGGAAACCTCGACTCGAACCAAACTAACATTTTAAGCTATGCGAAATCATATTACGAAAAACTACACAAATGATAGTACTATACAATATAATGATGCATACTTTCGTGATAAAAGTAATTTAATAAATAATGAAGATAAAAATAGTTGTGAAGGTAAAATAAATGATTATGAATGTTCTATTACACTAAAAGATATGAAAAACAATAAAAGCCCCGGAACCGATGGAATGTCAGTAGAACTGTATAAGATATTCTGGAATGATATCAAAACGTATGAAAAATGTGTTATCAACAATCATTAGTAGTGACCAAACAGGTTTTTTAAAAAACAGATACACTGGAGAGAACATAAGAACTTTGCAAGAAGTTATTGATTATACAAATCAAAACGATAACAAAATGTTATTATTCTTTGCAGATTTTCAAAAAGCGTTTGATAGTTCATTCATGTTTAAATGTCTAAAACACTTTAACTTTGGAGATGATATAATAAAATGGATAAAGTTGTTTTACAAAGATGCAAACGCCTGTATTAGTATCAATGGACATTCATCACCATTTTTCAAAATAAAAATGGCATTAGACAAGGTTGTCCTCTTTCTCCATACTTATTTTTAATATGCTTGGAAATTCTAGGGAAAAAAACAAAAACGATAATATTAGAGGGATTGCATTATACAACACAGACGGCACAAAGGTATTTTGAAACATTAATAGAAACAATAGAAAAATTTGGAAATGTCTCGTGTCTCAAATTAAATATTAAGAAATGTACAGCTTTAAAAATAGGTTTACTAAAGACATTGAATTTTGTAAAGAGAAACATTTTTCATGGTCTTCAACGACTGCTTCAACACTTGGAATCACATTTACAAACAACTTCAGAAACGCAATTGAAATAAATCTAAACCCCAAAATAGCAGCATTAAAACATTGTCTAAATGAGTGGAAATGTTGGAAGCTATCACAGATTGGCAAAATAACAGTTCTAAAAACATATGCCTTTCCTAAACTTGTTTATTCCCTTACCGTTCTAAACAACCGATATGCAGTCATTCTCAAGGATATTAACAAAATAATGTTTGATTTCTTTATGGGATTTTAACCGGACAAAATTGCTCAAAATACTATAATACAGGATTATAAGAATGGTGGACTGAGAATGATCAACATAGAATCTTTTATAACTTCTTTGAAAATAAATTGGATTAAACGTTTGTTAAACACTACTAATGCAAAATGGAAACACATATATAATAATCAGCTAGAATCCTTCGGAGGAACACTTTTATTTAGAAGCAATATAAATGAAAAAACATGCGAAAACATAAATATAAAATCACTCTTTCTAAAGGAAATGATACAATCAATCATGGTCAAAAGCCAATTTTGATAAAAATAAAATATCCATCTCTAAACAATTGTTATGGAATAATGAAAACATTAAGGATTCAAGAAAGAAAACCTTCTTTTATAATGATTGAATTTTCCAGTTTTTTCCAGACTTTATAATGTAAAAAACAGCGATTACCTTAACCCTTTCCTTCATACAGATTTAGGTTAATATACTATTATATCTCCATACAAACGACAGCTATCATGCAGTGGATAAGTAGTCGCCATATCTATCCCACCTCCATAGATATTACTGGAACTACATGAGATTCTGGCCTTTATTATGAACATTGTCAATGTATATGGCATCAAGAGGTGCTTCTATGAGGGAAAGGGTTAAACACCATAAATTATGTGACCCACCATGACAAAATCAGTCTTAAGTCGAAAAAAATAATAATCAGTTAACTATACCATCATAAGCTTTCTAGTGATATCAGTATCATTCATGTAGCTCGTTCCAGTCCAAAGTTATGACCATTTGAATAATGGACTTCACGCGATTAATATTCCGAGAAAACAGCTGTCAAAGATTTTCAGAAATTCTGACTTATTTTAACAAAATTTGGAGACGCAGTGAAATCAAAACACCATAGCAACCAATATGTTCCACATGACACAACTAGTCATGTTTGGTATCAAATTAAAGGTAAATGTCCATCTTTAAAATGCCACTTTGCTGAACTTAGTAGTATCCATAGTGGTTCAGCTGTTCTAGAATAAATACAATAATAATAATTAATAAAAAAATAATAATAAAAATAAATTTAAAAATATTTTTTATTGACTTAAATTTTATTTACTTAAACGAATATATCCTGAAAGGATTATTCTGACTTTTCAGAGTACATGTAGCAATCTCCATGTGTTTGTAGATATTCTAGTTTTATGGCCCCTGTATATTGACTCCTTTGATTAGTCTGATCTGACAGTGCCTAGGGCATAAGTGGGACACCTGCTGTTATATAATCCTGTTAATTGGATCATAGTACACAGTAGCAGTGTTTCATTGATCAATTAAAATGTTTAATGCACAATTCCCTTATCAGTTGTGTTGTTTTAGGAAAGGATTAGGGGTAATTTATGGCTTTTTGTGGGAAGTAAAGTAACCTTGTATATTGTGCAGCTCTGAATTAGAAAAGGGTGAAAAGCTGGTTCACAGTGAAAAGTAAAAAATTCTTTTGTAATATTATGAAACATAAAAGCTGAATTCAGTCACAGTTATAAAAGAATGAATGAACTTTTGGATTCAGGTGAAGTATTATTTTAGAATTTATATTAAATACATGTACGTCCGAAATACTGGGTTACACAGAACACAGGTACAGATAAACGGTGTGTTAAAATTTCACACAACAAATCAGCAGATAAAGGTTCTACACTTGTCTAGGTTTACCATTTACCTATATATGACTGATTTGCATCGAAATAAATCTAAATATTAAGCTATATAATGAATAATCGTCATGAAATCACACCGAAAATCGTTTTGTTTCTATCCAATCGTCTGTGAACATAGGAACAGGTGCGCACTTTATCACGTGGTGTTTATCGGCCGTTTGTTCCCACTTTCCCAACCTTTTATTTTCACACATACTAATTATCCCCAATTATCTCTTATCCTCAAACTTACCTGTATTTTCTATACTGTTCAAAAAATAAATGAAAGGCACACATAAACTTGTACTTGCAGTGTACTATTTCAATGTTATTTATCTTGTTCCATCTGTTAAAAATACTTACTTATTCTAGAATAAACTATTTTTTTGTTATTTTTGTTTCCAGTGCATATGCATATCTTTAAGGAGAAAAGAGTTCCTTTAATTGTGTATAAATTAAAATTGTCAGTATGTACGTTTAACATTAATAATTCAGATAAAGGTTCATAATAATAAATAGCAGACATATTTTAATTTTGAAATGTGAACTATAAAGATACAAACAATTAACAATATGTATCTATTATTTATTTATGATTATAACAGTTATACTAGGTAATTACATAATTATATATCAACACTATTTTTAATTAGCAATTATGAACTGATTGCAAATTAGTCTGAGAACAACAATAATGATTAATGAAATTAACAATTTACTTATAACTAACTGTTGAAACTAAGAAAAACAGGTCACTAACTGTAAGTCATTCTTTAACATAGTATAAAATGAAGGTCAGTTTCCTCTGTAATCATAAATCTCTAAAATGCAAATGCGCTAGTCAATATACGGTTCATAGAGAATAGCAGAGGAAGTCAGACTCTAGTTCTAAATGGTTACATGTACAGCCTGAAAACCAGAAAACGGAGTGTCGCTACTGGAACTGTGTCAACAAAGCATGCAATGCTAAAATTAACACTAAGAATGAGCTTCCTACCAAAATCGCTGATGAACACAATCACCCAAGAGATGACAGCAGAATTGTTGCTGCGGACATCATGAGTGGTGTCCGAAAGCAGGTCCGAGGGTCAACACAGCCGGTTCCCTCCATCTATAACGATATGCTGGCAGACACAAGATCGATCGAATGGGACAATTCCACCCAAGAGGTTGTGGCTAATCTACCCACTTTCTACGAAGCCAAATCCAGTTTATATAGACAGCGGTCTAAGACTAGACCAGTTCTGCCAAAGACAAGGGCGGATGTCAACTTGGAAGGGAAGTGGATAGAGTCGCTTGCAGGGGAGACATACCTAATCCCCTAGCCTCTGTCGAAGATGTGTGGTTCCAAACTCTGGAAGAATGTGACAATGACTCAGTGCCGGTGTCTAAGTTTAAGGACTATGTGACTGAGCAGTGGGTAGAGGGAGACCGCCGCTCCTGGAATCATTACGCACTACCAATCATGTTGAGGGTTGGCACCATAAAACAAACAACCAACTACGACACTGCCATCCTAATATTTATACATTGATAGACCTGGTCCAGAAAGAGCAGGCTGCTAACGAGGCGAAGCTGTTTCAGCACGCCAACGGTGGAAAGCAGCGACCAAGGAAGCGGGTATACCGTGAGCGTGAGCAAATGCTCATCAGACTGAAGCACCAACTGCGAACTGGCGACATGGACATCATGACGTATGTTGATGCTGCTTCTCACTTAGTCAAATTAAAGTGAATATGTACAATAAAAATATTTCAAGATTTATATCTATTATGTGCTATGCATGTTCATGTGTTTGTCTTATCCATGTAAATATCTATGTTTTCGATTTAATGCTTATAACTCAAAATAAAGAATATCTATCTATATGAAACTTATATTTATGAACAACTTTCCCAAATTTAGAAACACAAATTTTCAGTACAGTATAGCAATTTTCGCCAATTATCACCTTTCAACTCTATTGTTACACCGAACAATACATTCCCCCAACACCTACCTCAATTTCTATAGGACTAATAAAAGGTTGGGAAAGTGGGAACACACCTTATCGGCCAATGGACGAGTGGGAATCACGTTTACTTCGCAACCGAAGAGATTTTTGAAAAAATTTGATTGCTTTAAAGCCGTTGATTAGTTGGAAGCATATAAGATCTTAGTTCAAAAATAGCATCAGCTGAAAATACGTCATCTATAGTTTATTTCGGTACCAAATACATGGGGCCAAACCGCGGGACAGTATCATTGACGGCCATCGGAAAACACCGTCTACACGGATTAGATCTTTTGTTTCACTGCGATTAATAACAATGGCAATTAACACCAAGCTAAATAAAATGTGTTTTTAATGCCTTAACTTACACAAATACAAATACTATCACATTTATTATAAAGATAAATGATTATAAAATGCCATTATACAATAATCTGAAAATGGTTAAAATACCATTTTGTTGACTTATAATGTAATTATCTGCCTTACGATAATCCCGACTTACGACTGATTTTGATATGGCTGGTCACATATATTAATAAACAATATACCAAAGAAATGGAAAGATGATATGAAAATGAAAATATGATGTATAACCCACCACTATATTACTTGATAAAATTCACACAATAAAGAAAGTGAATAAATTTATTTGTGATATTTTGATAAAACAAAGAACACTCGCAAAAAGAAAAAATCACTGCAAATGGGAATATGAAATTGAAAATTTTAATCCAAACTGGGATGAAATATACACAAATTATTCTAATTATACAATTGACACAAAATTACGTGCATTTCAATACAAACACATAATAAGAATTATACCTAACAACTGTTTAGACTGTCGTGTGACCAGTAGTCTGTCGAATGACCAGTAGTCTGTCATGTGACCAGTAGTATGTCGAGTGACCAGTAGTCTTGTCATGTGACCAGGAGTCTGTCATGTGACCAGCAGTCTGTCGAGTGACCAGTAGTCTTGTCAACTGACCAGTAGTATGTCAAGTGACAAGTAGTATGTCATGTGACCAGTAGTCTGTTGAGTGACCAGTAGTCTGTCATGTGACCAGTAGTATGTGGTCTGTCGTGTGACCAGTAGTAAGTTGAGTGACCAGTAGTCTGTCGAGTGACCAGTAGTCTGTCGTGTGACCAGTAGTCTATCGAGTGACCAGTAGTCTGTCGTGTGACCAGTAGTCTGTCGTGTGACCAGTAGTCTGTCGTGTGACAAGTAGTCTGTTGAGTGACCAGTAGTCTGTCAAGTGACCAGTAGTCTGTCGAGTGACCTGTAGTCTGTCGAGTAACCAGTAGTCTGTTGAGTAACCAGTAGTATGTCGAGTGACCAGTAGTATGTCGAGTGACCTGTAGTCTGTCGAGTAACTAGTATGTCAAGTGACCAGTAGTCAGTCGAGTGACCAGTAGTCTGTCGTGTGACCAGTAGTCTGTTGTGTGACCAGTAGTCTTGTCATGTGACCAGTAGTCTGTGGAGTGACTAGTAGTCTGTCGAGTGACTAGTAGTATGTCGAGTAACTAGTGAGTAACTAGTAGTATGTCGAGTAACTAGTAGAATGTCAAGTAACTAGTAGAATGTCGAGTAACTAGTAGTATGTCAAGTAACTAGTAGTATGTCGAGTAACTAGTAGTATGTCGAGTAACTAGTAGTATGTCGAGTAACTAGTAGTATGTCGAGTAACTAGTATGTCGAGTAACTAGTAGTATGTCGAGTAACTAGTATGTCGAGTAACTAGTAGTATGTTGAGTAACTAGTAGTATGTCGAGTAACTAGTAGTATGTCGAGTAACTAGTGAGTAACTAGTAGTATGTCGAGTAACTAGTAGTATGTCGAGTAACTAGTGAATAACTAGTAGTATGTCGAGTAACTAGTGAGTAACTAGTAGTATGTCGAGTAACTAGTGAGTAACTAGTAGTATGTCGAGTAACTAGTAGTATGTCGAGTAACTAGTGAGTAACTAGTAGTATGTCGAGTAACTAGTAGTATGTCGAGTAACTAGTGAGTAACTAGTAGTATGTCGAGTAACTAGTAGTATGTCGAGTAACTAATGAGTAACTAGTAGTATGTCGAGTAACTAGTGAGTAACTAGTAGTAT
The DNA here is from genome assembly GCA_014843695.1 of Archivesica marissinica. Taxonomy (NCBI): domain Eukaryota; kingdom Metazoa; phylum Mollusca; class Bivalvia; order Venerida; family Vesicomyidae; genus Archivesica; species Archivesica marissinica. The sequence goes on from CM026390.1 coordinate 21,032,883, forward strand.
GTCGAGCAACTAGTGAGTAACTAGTAGTATGTCGAGTAACTAGTAGTATGTCGAGTAACTAGTGAGTAACTAGTAGTATGTCGAGTAACTAGTAGTATGTCGAGTAACTAGTGAGTAACTAGTAGTATGTCGAGTAACTAGTGAGTAACTAGTAGTATGTCGAGTAACTAGTGAGTAACTAGTAGTATGTCGAGTAACTAGTAGTATGTCGAGTAACTAGTGAGTAACTAGTAGTATGTCAAGTAACTAGTAGAATGTCGAGTAACTAGTAGTATGTCGAGTAACTAGTGAGTAACTAGTAGTATGTCGAGTAACTAGTAGTATGTCGAGTAACTAGTGAGTAACTAGTAGTATGTCGAGTAACTAGTGAGTAACTAGTAGTATGTCGAGTAACTAGTGAGTAACTAGTAGTATGTCGAGTAACTAGTAGTATGTCGAGTAACTAGTGAGTAACTAGTAGTATGTCAAGTAACTAGTAGAATGTCAAGTAACTAGTAGTATGTCGAGTAACTAGTGAGTAACTAGTAGTATGTCCAGTAACTAGTGAGTAACTAGTAGTATGTCGAGTAACTAGTGAGTAACTAGTAGTATGTCGAGTAACTAGTAAACAAACGAGTAACTAGTAGTATGTCGAGTAACTAGTGAGTAACTAGTAGTATGTCGAGTAACTAGTAGTATGTCGAGTAACTAGTGAGTAACTAGTAGTATGTCGAGTAACTAGTAGTATGTCGAGTAACTAGTAGTATGTCGAGTAACTAGTAGTATGTCGAGTAACTAGTGAGTAACTAGTAGTATGTCGAGTAACCAGTAGTATGTCGAGTAACTAGTGAGTAACTAGTAGTATGTCGAGTAACTAGTGAGTAACTAGTAGTATGTCGAGTAACTAGTAGTATGTCGAGTAACTAGTGAGTAACTAGTAGTATGTCGTGAGATTGCATTGATGTTGCAATATTTTTCGGGAATGCAATCAATACATCAGACATGATCGGTAACTGATATGTTACCTTGACCCACAAATACGACAATAACCTTGATGTTATATGACCTTGACCTTGTAAGTAACACACAAGAGACACCTGACATTTTTACGAACATGAGATGTTAATTAGCCTGATATTTCAACTAACCTGACATTTTAGAGAAGAGTCTCTGTCTGGCCTCATTTGATGATCTTGGTGTACGAATTTTGTCAATCCACTGGTACTCCGGATCATCGTTAACAACCAGTTCTTCCACAAACCCATGCACATACTGAAGCCGGTAACCAGACGGTACTTCTGCAGCTAAAATTGCAAGTAAACTTTATATGAGCCGGTAATCAGATGGTAATTCTTCAGCTAAGTTAGCAAGTAAACGTGACATCTTGGAGCAGGTAACAATACAGTATTTTGGGAACATTAATAGAAAGTAAAATTTATAGGAGCTGGTAATCAGAGAGTATTTCTTCAGCTAAAATAGCAAGTAAACATAACCTCTTGACGCCGGTAACCAGACAATATTTTGGCAACTTTAATTGCAAGTAAAACTTATAGGAGCCGATAATCAGACAGTATTTCTTCAGCTAAAATAGCAAGTAAGCATAGCCTCTTGGAGCCAGTAACCAGACAATATTTTGGCAGTTACAATAGCAAGTAAGCATAGCCTCTTGGAGCCAGTAACCAGACAATATTTTGGCAGTTACAATAGCAAGTAAGCATAGCCTCTTGGAGCCAGTAACCAGACAATATTGTGGCAGTTACAATAGCAAGTAAGCATAGCCTCTTGGAGCCAGTAACCAGACAATATTTTGGCAGTTACAATAGCAAGTAAGCATAAGATCCTACCTTCATGCGCAATAATGGTCAAAAACAGCCTAATAGGGCCTAATAAACTTTGCTTTATTACGTAGGGCCTAATAAACTTTGCTTTATTACGTAGTGCCTAATAAACTTTGCTTTATTACATAGGGCCTAATAAACTTTGCTTTATTATGTACGTACAGCCTAATAAACTTTGCTTTATTATGTAGGGCCTAATAAACTTTGCTTTATTACGTAGTGCCTAATAAACTTTGCTTTATTACATAGGGCCTAATAAACTTTGCTTTATTACATAGGGCCTATTAAACTTTGCTTTATTACGTAGGGCCTAATAAACTTTGCTTTATTACGTAGGGCCTAATAAACTTTGCTTTATTACATAGTGCCTAATAAACTTTGCTTTATTACGTAGGGCCTAATAAACTTTGCTTTATTACATAGTGCCTAATAAATTTTGCTTTATTACGTAGGGCCTAATAAACTTTGCTTTATTACATAGTGCCTAATAAACTTTGCTTTATTATGTACGGCCTAATAAACTTTGCTTTATTACATAGTGCCTAATAAACTTTGCTTTATTACATAGTGCCTAATAAACTTTGCTTTATTACGTAGGGCCTAATAAACTTTGCTTTATTATGTACGGCCTAATAAACTTTGCTTTATTACATAGTGCCTAATAAACTTTGCTTTATTACATAGTGCCTAATAAACTTTGCTTTATTACATAGGGCCTAATAAACTTTGCTTTATTACGTAGGGCCTAATAAACTTTGCTTTATTACATAGTGCCTAATAAACTTTGCTTTATTACATAGTGCCTAATAAACTTTGCTTTATTACGTAGGGCCTAATAAACTTTGCTTTATGCCTAATAAACCATATATATATATATATCTATCTATCTCTTAAAAATGTCATTTTCATAAGATAGAATAAATAGAAATATCAGGTTACTGTCATATAAATTTAGGCTCATCTCAGAAAAAATACAAGGCTCCGCAGAGTCACCAACTCTCGTAATAAATTAAGATTTACAAGACAGTAACCTAATATTCTCTCCATGTATCAGCATTTACTTGTAAGTAACTTTCACCGACTGCAATTAGTGAAACCATGTTTAGTCGAGGTTTGAAGGGTATAGGAATTATTGTATGTAGAAAAGCTTACCACAGAACCAGTGTACATCAACCCAACATTTGTTTCATCTTTGATTTTTAGAATTATGAAATTACAATAGCCAATAATTTGGCGTGTATGAATACCTTATGAAAGGAAGAATACAGTCAAAGCTGTCCTATACAGCCAGCCATGGATGGGAATCACAGAAAGTGGTTACTTAGAACAGGTGGCTGCTTAATACAAGTCAAATGAGTAATAAAACAACATTTGACTGTATTTCCAGGTATTTCCGGTCAACTTTCAGTTGAAATACATGTTTGTAGAAAATTTAGTGTTGAATTTCTTTGATATATTCATGAAATCCCAAAGTATTGACAACAAATATCACTTGGAGAAATGCAAACTCCCATGCTCTGCACTTAATTTATAATAGCATCTATTCATAATAATTGTCAGTCTTGCATAGTGCATGGTTTTGCACAACATTAAACATTATTTACAATGCTGCCATTGATTCCTGTAAGCAAGCTTGCATGATTCTACAACTGGCTATCAATTTATATACACTGCATGCATGAATGCTACCTTGATTCGAGTAATTTTCTTCAAATAGCTTTGGGACTTTCAAATTTCCAGCGAATTGATTTTTTATTAGTCAATTTTTGCACATATTTTCGACAATAGCTAAATTGGCGATTGCTAGTTCAGGCTACGATTTTAGCACTTACTTGTATTTGAACACTGATTGTTATAAATTGGTATCTAGTGTCATACAACATCGAATAGGTTCGATCCCCCGTCTGACCTAATAAAATTAACGGTCTTTCAGATGGGACCTTAAACCGAGGTCTCGTGTCAGTGCTTTACACCGTGCACGTAAAAGAACCAGAGGAGACTCTGGAATGGGTCTCTGTCTGTATCATTGCACTATCCTCCAAAATCTAAAATGACTAATATCTTCAGGAGGCGTCGCTCATATGGGTAACCGGTAGCGACGATAAATAAATGTAAAACACACACAACATCGATAATTTGCAAAATTTCATCCAGCTATTTATGTGAATTAAGCCACAAATTATGTAAATATGTTTGTTCGGCGTCGCTAATTGGCTATGCGTATTATGGTATTAAGTTTATTGGATTACGACAAATATCCGGATGTCAAGGGGAGATTAGCTTATGTCTAGCGGCGTGTATTTCGAGACTGTCAAATGACAAACGGATTACCATCAATTACAAAATATACCCTCCAGAAATAATGGGAAATGGATGTATATGTGCATTAATCATACTTATTACAGTAGAATTTTATGCCGACATTAATCATACCTACTACAGTAGAACTGTATAGGGACATAAATCATACATACTACTGTAGAACTGTATACAGACATATATCATACTTACTACAGTAGAACTGTATACCGACATTAATCATACTTACTGCAGTAGAACTGTATACCGACATTAATCATACTTACTACAGTAGAACTGTATAGGGACATATATCATACTTACTGCAGTAGAACTGTATACCGACATATATCATACTTACTACAGTAGAACTGTATAGGGACATAAATCATACATACTACTGTAGAACTGTATACAGACATATATCATACTTACTACAGTAGAACTGTATACCGACATTAATCATACTTACTACAGTAGAACTGTATAGGAACATAAATCATACTTACTGCAGTAGAACTGTATAGGGACATAAATCATACTTACTTCAGTAGAACTGTATAGGGACATAAATCATACTTACTGCAGTAGAACTGTATAGGGACATAAATCATACTTACTTCAGTAGAACTGTATAGGGACATATATCATACTTACTACAGTAGAATTGTATACCGACATTAATCATACTTACTACAGTAGAACTGTATAGGGACATATATCATACTTACTATAGTAGAACTGTATACAGACATTAATCATACTTACTACAGTAGAACTGTATAGGGACATAAATCATACTTACTACAGTAGAACTGTATAGGAACATAAATCATACTTATTACAGTAGAACTGCATAGGGACATAAATCATACTTACTACAGTAGAACTTATGTTATATGTTATATTTCGGGTTTTACGCCTGCATCAGCACCATTTTGGGCTATATCGCCGGCGGGCAGTTTACCTAACAACACCTTTCCTGGGCAGGCTCCAGCGGTTAACCAGTACTTGGGTGCACCAACCTCCGTAAGAAACTGCCAACTTTTTCATATAAATGAGACACGGTCTGAGCGGGGCTCGAACCCGTGACCCTACAGTAGAACTGCATAGGAACATAAATCATACAGACTACTGTAGAACTGTATACAGACATATATCATACTTACTACAGTAGAACTGTATACCGACATTAATCATACTTACTACAGTAGAACTGTATAGGGGCCTAAATCATACTTACTACAGTAGACCTGTATAGGGACATAAATCATACTTATTACAGTAGACCTGTATAGGGGCATAAATCATACTTACTATAGTAGAACTGTATACCGACATATATCATACTTACTACAGTAGACCTGTATAGGGACATATATCATACTTACTACAGTAGAACTGTATAGGGACATATATCATACTTACTACAGTAGAACTGTATAGGGACATATATCATACTTACTACTGTAGAACTGTATAGGGACATAAATCATACATACTACTGTATACAGACATAAATCATACTTACTACTGTAGAACTGTATACAGACATAAATCATACTTACTACAGTAGAACTGTATAGGGACATAAATCATACTTACTACAGTAGAACTGTATAGGGACATAAATCATACTTACTACAGTAGAACTGTATAGGGACATAAATCATACTTACTACAGTATAACTGTATAGGGACATAAATCATACTTACTACAGTAGAACTGTATAGGGACATATCATACTTACTACAGTAGAACTGTATAGGGACATATATCATACTTACTACTGTAGAACTGTATAGGGACATAAATCATACATACTACTGTATACAGACATAAATCATACTTACTACTGTAGAGCTGTATACAGACATAAATCATACTTACTACAGTCGAACTGTATAGAGACATAAATCATACTTACTGCAGTAGAACTGTATACCGACATATATCATACTTACTACAGTAGAACTGTATAGGGACATATATCATACTTACTACAGTAGAACTGTATACCAACATTAATCATACTTACTACAGTAGAACTGTATACTGACATAAATCATACTTACCACAGTAGATCTGTATAGGGACATATATCATACTTACTACAGTAGAACTGTATAGGGACATAAATCATACTTACTACAGTAGAACTGTATACCGACATAAATCATACTTACCACAGTAGAACTGTATAGGGACATATATCATACTTACTACAGTAGAACTGTATACATACATAAATCATACTTACTACAGTATAACTGTATACATACATAAATCATACTTACTACAGTAGAACTGTCTAGGGACATAAATCATACTTACTGCAGTAGACCTGTATAGGGACATATATCATACTTACTACAGTAGAACTGTATACCGACATTAATCATACTTACTACAGTAGAACTGTCTAGGGACATATATCATACTTACCACAGTAGAACTGTATAGGGACATAAATCATACTTACTACAGTAGAACTGTCTAGAGACATATATCATACTTACTACAGTAGAACTGTATAGGGACATAAATCATACTTACTACAGTAGAACTGTATACCGACATTAATCATACTAACTATAGTAGAACTGTATAGGGGCATAAATCATACATACTACTGTATACAGACATAAATCATACTTACTACTGTATAACTGTATACAGACATAAATCATACTTACTACAGTAGAACTGTATAGGGACATAAATCATACTTACTACAGTACAACTGCATAGGGACATAACTCATACTTACTACAGTAGAACTGTATAGGGACATAAATCATACTTACCACAGTAGAGCTGTATAGGGACATATATCATACTTACTACAGTAGAACTGTATATGGACATATATCATACTTACTGCAGTAGAACTGTATAGGGACATACATCATACTTACTACAGTAGAACTGTATACCGACATTAATCATACTTACTACAGTAAAACTGTCTAGGGACATATATCATACTTACTACAGTAGAACTGTATAGGGACATTAATCATACTTTTAACTCATACTTACTACAGTAGAACTGTATAGGGACATAAATCATACTTATTACAGTAGAACTGTATAGGGACATAAATCATACTTACTACAGTAGAACTGTATAGGAACATAAATCATACTTACTTCAGTAGAACTGTATAGGGACATATATCATACTTACTACAGTAGAACTGTATAGGGACATATATCTTACTTACTACAGCAGAACTGTATATGGACATATATCATACTTACTGCAGTAGAACTGTATAGGGACATAAATCATACTTACTTCAGTAGAACTGTATACCGACATATATCATACTTACTACAGTAGAACTGTATAGGGACATATATCATACTTACTACTGTAGAACTGTATACAGACATAAATCATACTTACTACAGTAGAACTGTATAGGGGCATATATCATACTTACTACAGTAGAACTGTATAGGGACATATATCATACTTACTACAGTAGAACTGTATACCGACATTAATCATACTTACTACAGTAGAACTGTATACAGACATAAATCATACTTACTACAGTAGAACTGTATAGGGACATAAATCATACTTACTACAGTAGAACTGTATACGGACATAAATCATACTTACTACAGTAGAACTGTATAGGAACATAAATCATACTTATTACAGTAGAACTGCATAGGGACATAAATCATACTTACTACAGTAGAACTTATGTTATATGTTATATTTCGGGTTTTACGCCTGCATCAGCACCATTTTGGGCTATATCGCCGGCGGGCAGTTTACCTAACAACACCTTTCCTGGGCAGGCTCCAGCGGTTAACCAGTACTTGGGTGCACCAACCTCCGTAAGAAACTGCCAACTTTTTCATATAAATGAGACACGGTCTGAGCGGGGCTCGAACCCGTGACCCTACAGTAGAACTGCATAGGAACATAAATCATACTTACTTCAGTAGAATTGTATATGGACATATATCATACTTCCTGCAGTAGAACTGTATAGGGACATAAATCATACTTATTTCAGTAGAACTGTATACCGACATAAATCATACTTACTACAGTAGAACGGTCTAGGGACATATATCATACTTACTGAACTGTATAGGGACATTAATCATACTTACTAGAGTACAGCTATATACCGACATAAATCATACTTTTAACTCATACTTACTACAGTAGAACTGTATAGGGACATAAATCATACTTATTACAGTAGAACTGTATAGGGACATAAATCATACTTACTACAGTAGAACTGTATAGGAACATAAATCATACTTACTTCAGTAGAACTGTATAGGGACATATATCATACTTACTACAGTAGAACTGTATAGGGACATATATCTTACTTACTACAGTAGAACTGTATATGGACATATATCATACTTACTGCAGTAGAACTGTATAGGGACATCAATCATACTTACTTCAGTAGAACTGTATACCGACATAAATCATACTTACTGCAGTAGAACTGAATAGGGAAATAAATCATACTTACTGCAGTAGAACTGTATAGGGACATAAATCATACTTACTACAGTAGAACTGTATATGGACATATATCATACTTACTGCAGTAGAACTGTATAGGGACATAAATCATACTTACTTCAGTAGAACTGTATACCGACATAAATCATAATTACTGCAGTAGAACTGAATAGGGAAATAAATCATACTTACTGCAGTAGAACTGTATAGGGACATAAATCATACTTACTACAGTAGATCTGTATACCGACATAAATCATACTTACTACAGTAGAACTGTATAGGGACATAAATCATACTTATTACAGTAGAACTGTATAGGGACATAAATCATACTTACTACAGTAGAACTGTATAGGAACATAAATCATACTTACTTCAGTAGAACTGTATAGGGACATATATCATACTTACTACAGTAGAACTGTATAGGGACATATATCATACTTACTACAGTAGAACTGTATATGGACATATATCATACTTACTGCAGTAGAACTGTATAGGGACATAAATCATACTTACTTCAGTAGAACTGTATACCAACATAAATCATACTTACTGCAGTAGAACTGAATAGGGAAATAAATCATACTTACTGCAGTAGAACTGTATAGGGACATAAATCATACTTACTACAGTAGATCTGTATACCGACATAAATCATACTTACTACAGTAGAACTGTATAGGGACATATATCATACTTACTACAGTAGAACTGTATACCGACATAAATCATACTTACCACAGTAGAACTGTATAGGGACATATATCATACTTACTACAGTAGAACTGTATAGGGACATATATCATACTTACTACTGTAGAACTGTATACAGACATAAATCATACTTACTGCAGTAGAACTGTATATGGACATATATCATACTTACTGCAGTAGAACTGTATAGGGACATAAATCATACTTACTTCAGTAGAACTGTATACCGACATAAATCATACTTACTGCAGTAGAACTGAATAGGGAAATAAATCATACTTACTGCAGTAGAACTGTATAGGGACATAAATCATACTTACTACTGTATAACTGTATACAGACATAAATCATACTTACTACAGTAGAACTGTATAGGGACATAAATCATACTTACTACAGTACAACTGCATAGGGACATAACTCATACTTACTACAGTAGAACTGTATAGGGACATAAATCATACTTACCACAGTAGAGCTGTATAGGGACATATATCATACTTACTACAGTAGAACTGTATATGGACATATATCATACTTACTGCAGTAGAACTGTATAGGGACATACATCATACTTACTACAGTAGAACTGTATACCGACATTAATCATACTTACTACAGTAAAACTGTCTAGGGACATATATCATACTTACTACAGTAGAACTGTATAGGGACATTAATCATACTTTTAACTCATACTTACTACAGTAGAACTGTATAGGGACATAAATCATACTTATTACAGTAGAACTGTATAGGGACATAAATCATACTTACTACAGTAGAACTGTATAGGAACATAAATCATACTTACTTCAGTAGAACTGTATAGGGACATATATCATACTTACTACAGTAGAACTGTATAGGGACATATATCTTACTTACTACAGCAGAACTGTATATGGACATATATCATACTTACTGCAGTAGAACTGTATAGGGACATAAATCATACTTACTTCAGTAGAACTGTATACCGACATATATCATACTTACTACAGTAGAACTGTATAGGGACATATATCATACTTACTACTGTAGAACTGTATACAGACATAAATCATACTTACTACAGTAGAACTGTATAGGGGCATATATCATACTTACTACAGTAGAACTGTATAGGGACATATATCATACTTACTACAGTAGAACTGTATACCGACATTAATCATACTTACTACAGTAGAACTGTATACAGACATAAATCATACTTACTACAGTAGAACTGTATAGGGACATAAATCATACTTACTACAGTAGAACTGTATACCGACATAAATCATACTTACTACAGTAGAACTGTATAGGAACATAAATCATACTTATTACAGTAGAACTGCATAGGGACATAAATCATACTTACTACAGTAGAACTTATGTTATATGTTATATTTCGGGTTTTACGCCTGCATCAGCACCATTTTGGGCTATATCGCCGGCGGGCAGTTTACCTAACAACACCTTTCCTGGGCAGGCTCCAGCGGTTAACCAGTACTTGGGTGCACCAACCTCCGTAAGAAACTGCCAACTTTTTCATATAAATGAGACACGGTCTGAGCGGGGCTCGAACCCGTGACCCTACAGTAGAACTGCATAGGAACATAAATCATACTTACTTCAGTAGAATTGTATATGGACATATATCATACTTCCTGCAGTAGAACTGTATAGGGACATAAATCATACTTATTTCAGTAGAACTGTATACAGACATAAATCATACTTACTACAGTAGAACGGTCTAGGGACATATATCATACTTACTGAACTGTATAGGGACATTAATCATACTTACTAGAGTACAGCTATATACCGACATAAATCATACTTTTAACTCATACTTACTACAGTAGAACTGTATAGGGACATAAATCATACTTATTACAGTAGAACTGTATAGGGACATAAATCATACTTACTACAGTAGAACTGTATAGGAACATAAATCATACTTACTTCAGTAGAACTGTATAGGGACATATATCATACTTACTACAGTAGAACTGTATAGGGACATATATCTTACTTACTACAGTAGAACTGTATATGGACATATATCATACTTACTGCAGTAGAACTGTATAGGGACATCAATCATACTTACTTCAGTAGAACTGTATACCGACATAAATCATACTTACTGCAGTAGAACTGAATAGGGAAATAAATCATACTTACTGCAGTAGAACTGTATAGGGACATAAATCATACTTACTACAGTAGAACTGTATATGGACATATATCATACTTACTGCAGTAGAACTGTATAGGGACATAAATCATACTTACTTCAGTAGAACTGTATACCGACATAAATCATAATTACTGCAGTAGAACTGAATAGGGAAATAAATCATACTTACTGCAGTAGAACTGTATAGGGACATAAATCATACTTACTACAGTAGATCTGTATACCGACATAAATCATACTTACTACAGTAGAACTGTATAGGGACATAAATCATACTTATTACAGTAGAACTGTATAGGGACATAAATCATACTTACTACAGTAGAACTGTATAGGAACATAAATCATACTTACTTCAGTAGAACTGTATAGGGACATATATCATACTTACTACAGTAGAACTGTATAGGGACATATATCATACTTACTACAGTAGAACTGTATATGGACATATATCATACTTACTGCAGTAGAACTGTATAGGGACATAAATCATACTTACTTCAGTAGAACTGTATACCAACATAAATCATACTTACTGCAGTAGAACTGAATAGGGAAATAAATCATACTTACTGCAGTAGAACTGTATAGGGACATAAATCATACTTACTACAGTAGATCTGTATACCGACATAAATCATACTTACTACAGTAGAACTGTATAGGGACATATATCATACTTACTACAGTAGAACTGTATACCGACATAAATCATACTTACCACAGTAGAACTGTATAGGGACATATATCATACTTACTACAGTAGAACTGTATAGGGACATATATCATACTTACTACTGTAGAACTGTATACAGACATAAATCATACTTACTGCAGTAGAACTGTATATGGACATATATCATACTTACTGCAGTAGAACTGTATAGGGACATAAATCATACTTACTTCAGTAGAACTGTATACCGACATAAATCATACTTACTGCAGTAGAACTGAATAGGGAAATAAATCATACTTACTGCAGTAGAACTGTATAGGGACATAAATCATACTTACTACAGTAGATCTGTATACCGACATAAATCATACTTACTACAGTAGAACTGTATAGGGACATAAATCATACTTACTACAGTAGAACTGTATAGGGACATAAATCATACTTACTACAGTAGAACTGTATAGGAACATAAATCATACTTACTTCAGTAGAACTGTATAGGGACATATATCATACTTACTACAGTAGAACTGTATAGGGACATATATCATACTTACTACAGTAGAACTGTATAGGGACATATATCATACTTACTACAGTAGAACTGTATAGGGACATAAATCATACTTACTACAGTAGAACTGTATAGGGACATAAATCATACTTACTACAGTAGAACTGTATAGGGAAATAAATCATACTTACTGCAGTAGAACTGTATAGGGACATAAATCATACTTACTACAGTAGAACTGTATACCGACATAAATCATACTTACTACAGTAGAACTGTATAGGGACATATATCATACTTACTACAGTAGAACTGTATACCGACATAAATCATACTTACCACAGTAGAACTGTATAGGGACATATATCATACTTACTACAGTAGAACTGTATAGGGACATATATCATACTTACTACAGTAGAACTGTATAGGGACATATATCATACTTACTACTGTAGAACTGTATACAGACATAAATCATACTTACTACAGTAGAACTGTATAGGGGCATATATCATACTTACTATAGTAGAACTGTATAGGGACATATATCATACTTACTACAGTAGAACTGTATACCGACATTAATCATACTTACTACAGTAGAACTGTATACAGACATAAATCATACTTACTACAGTAGAACTGTATAGGGACATAAATCATACTTACTACAGTAGAACTGTATAGGGACATAAATCATACTTACTTCAGTAGAACTGTATACCGACATAAATCATACTTACTGCAGTAGAACTGAATAGGGAAATAAATAATACTTACTGCAGTAGAACTGTATAGGGACATAAATCATACTTACTACAGTAGATCTGTATACCGACATAAATCATACTTACTACAGTAGAACTGTATAGGGACATATATCATACTTACTACAGTAGAACTGTATACCGACATAAATCATACTTACCACAGTAGAACTGTATAGGGACATATATCATACTTACTGCAGTAGAACTGTATAGGGATATATATCATACTTACTACAGTAGAACTGTATAGGGACATATATCATACTTACTACTGTAGAACTGTATACAGACATAAATCATACTTACTACAGTAGAACTGTATAGGGGCATATATCATACTTACTACAGTAGAACTGTATAGGGACATATATCATACTTACTACAGTAGAACTGTATACCGACATTAATCATACTTACTACAGTAGAACTGTATACAGACATAAATCATACTTACTACAGTAGAACTGTATAGGGACATAATTCATACTTATTACAGTAGAACTGCATAGGGACATAAATCATACTTACTACAGTAGAACTGCATAGGAACATAAATCATACTTACTTCAGTAGAATTGTATATGGACATATATCATACTTCCTGCAGTAGAAATGTATAGGGACATAAATCATACTTATTACAGTAGAACTGTATAGGGACATAAATCATACTTACTACAGTAGAACTGTATAGGAACATAAATCATACTTACTGCAGTAGAACTGTATATGGACATATATCATACTTACTACAGTAGAACTGTATAGAGACATATATCATATTTACTACAGTAGAACTGTATAAGGACATATATCATACTTACTACAGTAGAACTGTATAGGGACATATATCATACTTACTACAGTAGAACTGTATACCGACATTAATCATACTTACTACAGTAGAACTGTATACAGACATAAATCATACTTACTACAGTAGAACTGTATAGGGACATAAATCATACTTACTACAGTAGAACTGTATACCGACATAAATCATACTTACTATAGTAGAACTGTATAGGAACATAAATCATACTTATTACAGTAGAACTGCATAGGGACATAAATCATACTTACTACAGTAGAACTGCATAGGAACATAAATCATACTTACTTCAGTAGAATTGTATATGGACATATATCATACTTACTACAGTAGAACTGTATACCGACATAAATCATACTTACCACAGTAGAACTGTATAGGGACATATATCATACTTACTACAGTAGAACTGTATAGGGACATATATCATACTTACTACAGTAGAACTGTATACCGACATTAATCATACTTACTACAGTAGAACTGTATACAGACATAAATCATACTTACTACAGTAGAACTGTATAGGGACATAAATCATACTTACTACAGTAGAACTGTATACCGACATAAATCATACTTACTACAGTAGAACTGTATAGGAACATAAATCATACTTATTACAGTAGAACTGCATAGGGACATAAATCATACTTACTACAGTAGAACTTATGTTATATGTTATATTTCGGGTTTTACGCCTGCATCAGCACCATTTTGGGCTATATCGCCGGCGGGCAGTTTACCTAACAACACCTTTCCTGGGCAGGCTCCAGCGGTTAACCAGTACTTGGGTGCACCAACCTCCGTAAGAAACTGCCAACTTTTTCATATAAATGAGACACGGTCTGAGCGGGGCTCGAACCCGTGACCCTACAGTAGAACTGCATAGGAACATAAATCATACTTACTTCAGTAGAATTGTATATGGACATATATCATACTTCCTGCAGTAGAACTGTATAGGGACATAAATCATACTTATTTCAGTAGAACTGTATACCGACATAAATCATACTTACTACAGTAGAACTGTATACCGACATAAATTATACTTACTATAGTAGAACTGTATAGGGACATAAATCATACTTACTACAGTAGAACTGTATAGGGACATAAATCATACTTACTACAGTAGAACTGTATAGGGACATAAATCATACTTACTGCAGTAGAACTGTATATGGACATAACTCATACTTACTACAGTAGAACTGTATAGGGACATAAATCATACTTACTACAGTAGAACTGTCTAGGGACATATATCATACTTACTGCAGTAGAACTGTATACATACATAAATCATACTTAATACAGTAGAACTGTACATGGACATATATCATACTTACTACAGTAGAACTGTATAGGGACATAAATCATACTTACTTCAGTAGAACTGTATACCGACATAAATCATACTTACTGCAGTAGAACTGAATAGGGAAATAAATCATACTTACTGCAGTAGAACTGTATAGGGACATAAATCATACTTACTACAGTAGATCTGTATACCGACATAAATCATACTTACTACAGTAGAACAGTATAGGGACATAAATCATACTTATTACAGTAGAACTGTATAGGGACATAAATCATACTTACTACAGTAGAACTGTATAGGAACATAAATCATACTTACTTCAGTAGAACTGTATAGGGACATATATCATACTTACTACAGTAGAACTGTATAGGGACATATATCATACTTACTACAGTAGAACTGTATATGGACATATATCATACTTACTGCAGTAGAACTGTATAGGGACATAAATCATACTTACTTCAGTAGAACTGTATACCGACATAAATCATACTTACTGCAGTAGAACTGAATAGGGAAATAAATCATACTTACTGCAGTAGAACTGTATAGGGACATAAATCATACTTACTACAGTACAACTGTATACCGACATAAATCATACTTTTAACTCATACTTACTACAGTAGAACTGTATAGGGACATAAATCATACTTACTACAGTAGAACTGTATAGGAACATAAATCATACTTACTTCAGTAGAACTGTATAGGGACATATATCATACTTACTACAGTAGAACTGTATAGGGACATATATCTTACTTACTACAGTAGAACTGTATATGGACATATATCATACTTACTGCAGTAGAACTGTATAGGGACATAAATCATACTTACTTCAGTAGAACTGTATACCGACATAAATCATACTTACTGCAGTAGAACTGAATAGGGAAATAAATCATACTTACTGCAGTAGATCTGTATAGGGACATAAATCATACTTACTACAGTAGATCTGTATACCGACATAAATCATACTTACTACAGTAGAACAGTATAGGGACATAAATCATACTTATTACAGTAGAACTGTATAGGGACATAAATCATACTTACTACAGTAGAACTGTATAGGAACATAAATCATACTTACTTCAGTAGAACTGTATAGGGACATATATCATACTTTCTACAGTAGAACTGTATAGGGACATATATCATACTTACTACAGTAGAACTGTATATGGACATATATCATACTTACTGCAGTAGATTATGTTATGTTATATTTCGGGTTTTACGCCTGCATCAGCACCATTTGGGCTATATCGCCGGCGGGCAGTTTACCTAACAACACCTTTCCTGGGCAGGCTCCAGCGGTTAACCAGTACTTGGGTGCACCAACCTCCGTAAGAAACTGCCAGTGGTATACAAGTCTACTTACTACAGTAGAACTGTATACATACATAAATCATACTTACTACAGTAGAACTGTACAGGGACATAAATCATACTTACTACAGTAGAACTGAATACGGACATATATCATACTTACTACAGTAGAACTATATAGGGACATAAATCATACTTACTACAGTAGAACTGTATACAGACATAAATCATACTTACTATAGTAGAACTGTATACATACATAAATCATACTTACTACAGTAGAACTGTACAGGGACATAAATCATACTTACTACAGTAGAACTGTATACAGGCATAAATCATACTTACTACAGTAGAACTGTATACCGACATAAATTATACTTACTATAGTAGAACTGTATAGGGACATAAATCATACTTACTACAGTAGAACTGTATAGGGACATAAATCATACTTACTACAGTAGAACTGTATAGGGACATAAATCATACTTACTGCAGTAGAACTGTATATGGACATAACTCATACTTACTACAGTAGAACTGTATAGGGACATAAATCATACTTACTACAGTAGAACTGTCTAGGGACATATATCATACTTACTGCAGTAGAACTGTATACATACATAAATCATACTTAATACAGTAGAACTGTACATGGACATAAATCATACTTACTACAGTAGAACTGTATACAGGCATAAATCAGACTTACTGCAGTAGAACTGAATAGGGACATATATCATACTTACTACAGTAGAACTATATAGGGACATAAATCATACTTACTACAGTAGAACTGTACAGGGACATAAATCATACTTACTACAGTAGAACTGTATACATACATAAATCATACTTACTACAGTAGAACTGTATACATACATAAATCATACTTACTACAGTAGAACTGTACAGGGACATAAATCAAACTTACTACAGTAGAACTGTATACATACATAAATCATACTTACTACAGTAGAACTGTACAGGGACATAAATCATACTTACTACAGTAGAACTGTATACAGACATATATCATACTTACTACTGTAGAACTGTATAGGGACATAAATCATACTTACTACAGTAGAACTGTATAGGGACATAAATCATACTTACTACAGTAGAACTGTATACTGACATAAAACATACTTACTGCAGTAGAACTGTATACCGACATAAATCATACTTACTACAGTAAAACTGTATAGGGAAATAAATCATACTTACTACAGTAGAACTGTATACCACACGAAGACTGTCGGAATTTGTTGAAGTCACTAAACAGATCTATTTTCACAAGCACACTTAAGTCACCTCTTATGCCTTAAATAAATGAATGTATTTATTGTAACACTAGAATATTGGGAAATGAGTATCATTTCATACTAATCTGCCCACATTACAAGATATTACCATACTTGAATTTTGGACTTCCGCTTCCGTTGACAAAGTACACAAACATAAAATTTAGAGGGAAAAATATAAATAAACTACAAGCAATCGCAGAAAATGATGAAATAAAGACAGTAACGTAACAGCTAGATAATCGGGAACATAATGGTATGATATGATAAAAACTGAAATGCTGTAATTTTGGAATAAATAAGTAGTACCAATCGCATACAATGAGATGGGTGGGGGTAATGTATGGCAAATAAATGCCTTCTAGGGGTGGCATGATTCAAATCTCATCACGCATGATCAGCTATGAATAGATGTATATACGTATGTTTACCTGTATGATGAACAATGAGTGTGACCAAAAAGATGCATTCATCCACAACAAGTGATTTTGATACTAGTGCGAGTGCATTGGACAGTCCGGTATTTAAAGAAGATATCTCAAAGAGTAAGAAACAATCAGTCAAAAGGTAAAAAAACAGAAAACTATGACTGAATATCTGGGAAACAAGGATACTTCCGACATTAAATCGGACACCAGATCGATTGAAAAAAAGGTAGACGAAATCAACACAATGCTCTCCAATGAGCTAACGAAATCGGATAGAGTCTTTATAAAAGACCTAATCAAGGATACAGTGAATGAAATGAAGGGTCAGATTCTGGCTTGTGTATCCAAACGTCTAGATATCCTTGAAGGAGAAGTACACATTAAATCAGTGGAAAACGAAGCAATAAAAAACGAGCTGAAAAGTAGGAAACATGAAATAGTTGAAATGAAGGAAAAAACAGTAAATTTGAGAGATAAACACAGGGACGAAATTAAATACCATGAGGGTGTAGCAAACGACATGGAACAATACAGTCGCCACAACAACATTCGAATATTCGGGCTTGCCGATGGCGTGCCGAAGCAGACATTACAGATAACGACAGAAAAAGTTGTCTCCGTTTTGAACGAAAAGTTGTCTCTAAATTTGACAGAGGCCGACATTGACATAGGGATTAGCCCATAGGCTAGGTAGTTTCAAACTCGGAAAAAATAGACCAACTATTGTGAAAATTGTCCGTCGTCAAACGAAACAGAATGTTATGAGTAACGGGAGAGCACATAAGAACACTGGGGTATTAATAAGCCATGACCTCACTTGGCTAAATCAGCAAGTGGTAAGCTCCCTACGACTGAAAGATAGATACGCAGTTGAAAGCTGTTGGTACACTGAGGGCAAACTATTTGCAAACTTCAAAGAACTTGCCAGCAATGGAAAAACATTCGTAAGGACGAGATAGATCAAACACAGAGACGTTTGCTATTGGTTGGGTCTGCCATGGCCTAAAAGGCAATGAGAAATCTCCAGTTGCATATGTGGCTCTTGTGAAGAAGATATAACAAGTTTGAATTAATATCGTTTTCGTTCTGCTTGTCGTGTGAGCCAACGATCGATATATTACATGACAAAGCTGCTTTAAATGAATCTAGTGTTTATGGTTAACAGCCACACTCGTACATAAAATATAAGAATTGTTATCAGATCATGTATGGTTTGTTTGCAAGATGGGTGGTAATCGATACATATCCATTATCTGTACTATAGCTGTTCCAGTCTGAACTGATTAAATGTTTTTTATGTTTAGGAATTGCCATACCACACAGCCTTGCAACAGACTACTATTTTAAAAATATGATTGCACCTTTAAATAGTTGTATATGCAAGAATAAATATATGTCCCGATTTTGAATCTCACCTATGTATGTGAAACCATGTGAGCCGTCCAACGGGAAAGCCAAGGTGGGGCTGATAGGCGTTGAATGACTCGAGGGGCTGCTTGAGACTGAGGTGTTGTTTTTCGGTCTCCGGTAGTTCTTAGGTCATTCGGGGGTTTTATTATCATTGCTATGCTGATGTTCTAGTGAAATGGCCCACAAAAACTCAATAGAAGTGTGTACAATCTTTTGATAATGTGCCTGTAAACATCTAGTTTACGTCATTGATTGTGGTCAGGAATGTATATGAAAATTTTGTAATATGTCCTTATGTTCTGTTGTTTTTGTAAATATCAACCTGGAAAACATTTATACATGCTTATAGTACATTCGAAAATCCGCAGAATACATACACACCGTGTGTGATTCATTATACTTGCTACTCATATTATAATAAACGATGCCGAAAGGCTTCCAATTAAAAACACGCTCTGTCATTTATAAAAAGAAAATGTTAAAATGTGCAGGTAAGGCTACAAGCGAGCGAGTGTGTGTGCGTGCGTGCGTGTGTTATATGTGATTTATGTATTATGTATGTTGTTGTATGGTATATGTGATTTATGTATGTTGTATGTTATATGTGATTTATGTATGTTGTATGTCGTTGTATGTAATTTATGTATTATGTATGTCGTTGTATGTTATATGTGATTTATGTATGTTGTATGTTATATGTGATTTATGTAGTATGTATGTCGTTGTATGGTATATGTGATTTATGTATTATGTATGTCGTTGTATGTTATATGTGATTTATGTATTATGTATGTTGTTGTATGTAATATGTGATTTATGTATGTTGTATGGTATATGTGATTTATGTATTATGTATGTCGTTGTATGTAATATGTGATTTATGTATTATGTATGTCGTTGTATGTAATATGTGATTTATGTATTATGTACCGTATTTTCTCGACTATAAGACACAGATTTTTGACTCAAAAATCAACTTCTAAGAAGGGGATGCGTCTTATAAGCGAGGTATACAAAAAAAATTAGTAAAAAATCTGTCCATCACCTCCGAAAATCGAACCCGAAACGATAGAGACGCCATTTTAATGGTCATTTTTCCGACTTTCACTTCTGCAGTCGTCAACAGATTCCATTTTTGCGTCTGTGATGCACAATCATTAAGTTGCTGTTTGGATCGTTCAAAAACGACAACACCTCTTCAAATATGTGTAAAATATCAATAAATACTTTTAAATTGATACGTTGTGACATTTTTATTTATGTTTCAAGACCGTTTTATTTGTTGTGCCACCATTTTGAATATGTAATTGAATCGGCCGTATTCAATTCCGGTATACGGTACACCATAATTAGATTGACTACTCGTGCCCTGTGAATAATGTTCACATATAATATTTAAACTTAATATAGTTTATAGACTTTCGATTATTATCTATTGATTTATTATTATTTACTACCGGCTCCAGTTTATTGTTAACGACTCCGTTCCGCATCGACAGTCTGTCTAATCAGTAATTGAGTAGAACAATTAGCCCCTTGACCTATTCAAAGCTACAAAACTGAGAAGTTTCCAATACAGTCGGCCTCTTAATTAACTCTTTCCTCCACAGATACGCCTTTCTTGTACCCTATACATTACTCCACAGATACGCCTTTTGTGTACCCTATGCATATCTCCACAGATACGCCTTTCTACGCATATACATGATTCTGATACATACGCATTTCTACGCCTGCAGTTTTGGAGTTCTAAAACAAAACCTAAAGATTGCAAATTTTATCTTTATAAGAGCATTATATAATATTTTGGACATTTATATAATGATTTATTTTGAAAAACAATGATGCTTACATTTGAAATTCTATGGCAATTAAAAATATCTCCTACATGTGTTATATAAAATCACCACAGCTGGGTCAATGCTGGCATAATCATGGAAAATTACTGGGGCGTTCTAAAAATAGATATATGTAATAGACAAGACTTTATTACCATGTAGCTGGTTTGATTTTCTGAAATTCCTGAGGTCACAACTTTTATACTTATTTGTTGTTAACATAAAGATCAAAGAGGCATACGTCACAGCTTTGAATGCAGTAAGTCACAGAGTTTAACAAGGAAAATTACTGGGTTTGTTTAGTGATAATTTCAATTTCTGAAAATGTGTGCAAGGGGTGTGCTTTATAATGAGACAACCAATCAAATATAATACATGCATAGATCACAGGCATTATGCCATTGATTGCATAATTGACGCATAATTGACGGTGTTTGACAGCAGCTGTGAAAACACTGGTTTTCTGTTTATTGTTTTATTGCCTGCCAGGGCAATAAATGTTCTGGGATCAAAGTTAAGTGAAACTTGTATATATACAACACTTGTATATTGTACATATGTCAACACAATACACTGGACACATCAAAGCCAATTAAAATTTATGACTTCCAGAATCGGTGTGAAAAATAATCCTGCAGCTTGTGTATTCTGGCAAGTGTCAAACTGGCTTTGATGACTGTTGCTCTCGGGGATCATTTCCCGACAATAAAGAACGATTATTATAATTTTAATGATCCAAATTTCAGTGTGATAAAAAGTTACGCTGATCTATATTGATTTTGTTTGACGCAAACATTCTGAGCAATTACGAGGTGTTTTGGTTATTAATTTACTAAAAAAATTTTTTTAATTGTTTGGTTCTTCAAAATAGGTACTTTTCTACAGTTTTTGACAGCTTCCTGACCGAAAATTTGACTGCGTCTTATACGAGGGTCTCGGTAAAATCCACCATTTTGACCACCGGAATAGGCGAGGGCGACGAAGTCGAGAAAATACGGTATGTCGTTGTATGTAATATGTGATTTATGTATTATGTATGTCGGTGTATGTTATATGTGATTTATGTATGTTATATGTGATTTATGTATTATGTATGCCGTTGTATGTTATATGTGATTTATGTATTATGTATGTAATATGTGATTTATGTATTATGTATGTCATTGTATGTAATATGTGATTTATGTATTATGTATGTCGTTGTATGTAATATGTGATTTATGTATTATGTATGTCGTTGTATGTAATATGTGATTTATGTATTATGTATGTCGTTGTATGTAATATGTGATTTATGTATTATGTATATCGTATGTTATATGTGATTTATGTATTATGTATGTCGTTGTATGTAATATGTGATTTATGTATTATGTATGTCGTTGTATGTTATATGTGATTTATGTATGTTGTATGTAATATGTGATTTATGTATTGTATATGTCGTTGTATGTAATATGTAATTTATGTATTATGTATGTCGTTGTATGTAATATGTGATTTATGTATTATGTATGTCGTTGTATGTAATATGTGATTTATGTATTATGTATGTCGTTGTATGTTATATGTGATTTATGTATTATGTATGTCGTTGTATGTAATATGTGATTTATGTATTATGTATGTCGTTGTATGTTATATGTGATTTATGTATGTTGTATGTAATATGTGATTTATGTATTGTATATGTCGTTGTATGTAATATGTAATTTATGTATTATGTATGTCGTTGTATGTAATATGTGATTTATGTATTATGTATGTCGTTGTATGTAATATGTGATTTATGTATTATGTATATCATTGTATGTAATATGTGATTTATGTATTATGTATGTCATTGTATGTTATATGTGATTTATGTATGTTGTATGCTGGGGTATGGATATAGTAGGTAATGTTATATTTATGTTATATTTCGGGTTTTACGCCTGCATCAGCACCATTTTGGGCTATATCGCCGGCGGGCAGTTTACCTAACAACACCTTTCCTGGGCAGGCTCCAGCGGTTAACCAGTACTTGGGTGCACCAACCTCCGTAAGAAACTGCCAACTTTTTCATATAAATGAGACACGGTCTGAGCGGGGCTCGAACCCGTGACCATCAGTGATGATAGGTTACAGTGGTATACAAGTCAGCGACCTTAACCACTCGACCACGGAGGCGGACGATATAGTAGGTAAGTAAAATGCTAGACATTTATAGCTACTTTTTTTCAATAAAATTATATATATATGGAGACATAAATAATTCACAATTTAATGCAAACGTTTGTTTTTTAAGCAATAAATGACCAAATGCATAATACGAAATGATAAGTAGATTAGTAGCAATGACTAAATGTATTATACAAATTAAAATATATATTTTTCAGATCTGATTTGGTTGACATGGCAACAGATTACGGTGTTAGCTGCGGGTACAGACGTAAAGATGAGCCATTAAGTGTCCAGTGGTACTGAGGGTTTATGTCAAGATGGCCACAGCTTAAACTTATAAAACCTAGAGGCTTACAGATGCAGAGAGCCAAAGCTACATCAGCAGAATGCGTCAAGAAGTACTTCAGTGAGTTAGAGTCTATTTTAACTAAATACAATCTCACAGATAGTCCTGAAAGGATATTTAATGTGGACGAGAAAGGTATATCCACCATGCATAAGCCTCCAAGTGTTGTTGCTGCTGTTACATCAGGGGGGCGAGTAAATGTAACTGTAATTGGATGTGGCAGTGCACTTGGGAATCAAGTGCCACCATTCCTGGTTTTTCCAGGTAGTGAAAGGACCAGCGAAAAGACGAGATCAGAATTGCTAGAGGGTAAGTCACCCGGAGCGGATGGAACGGTCACTGAATCTGGTTGGAGTAACACCCTAGTCTTTAAGAAGTATCTGACAGAACACCTGATCAAATACCTTCCTGAAAGGAGCAAGGAGAGGCCAGTCCTATTACTCTATGATGGTCATAGATCCCATGTTTATATTGAGGTAATAGATTTGGCCCTGAAGCAGAACATTATCTTATTTGTTCTCCCCGCAAACACAAGTCACTGCTTACAGCCCATGGACGTTGGCTGCTTTGGTCCATATGAAAGGATTTACAATGGTAAGGCGCATACGTTCATGAGAAAGAACTCGGGTGTATCCATCTCTCGTACTAACATATGCCTGCTAGCTTGTTCGGCTTATACTAAGGCTCTAACTCCAGAAAACTTACAAAGTTCATTCAGAAAAGCAGGTATTTACCCACTTGATAAGAATGTTGTGGATCCAATCAACTTCCTTCCTGCCACCACTTTAGGTTCTATCTGGTGAGGTATCACATGACAAGGTAAATGATACAGAAAATGACTTCTTTAAACAGAAAGAATACTCTATCAGAAAGAAGAATAGGCCAACAAAAAAGAGAAGAAACATAAGTGACATTATCAGTGGTAGGGCAATAACTGAAGATGAAACTCTTCAGAATATTATTAAATATGCTTCTGTGACTAAGAAACAAAAAACAAATGTGAACCACAGAACCAAAAGGTAGACAATGGAAAACAAAACAAACAAAACCAGTAAACAAAGGAAAACAAAAACGGGTTAAACCAACAAGTGAGGCTCAACCTAGTGTGTTTCACTTTTATGTTTATAGTGAAGGCTCCGAGTCAGATACCAGCTCTATAGCGGAGGAGGAGAAATGCTGCGTATGTCACCTCTTTACCCCCAAAGAAGTCAGAAATAGTGTGAGTCTGGTATTCACAAAGTGGGTGCAATGTGAAAATGGCGAATGTAAACATTGGGTCCATCTGAAATTTTGCACTGACAAAAAAGTGATCAGGAGGGGCGACTCATTTCTGTGTACACATTGTGATAAGCCAGAAGAATAACTTGAAAAATTGAAGAGTAAAAAAAATGTTAAATAACATGTATGTTGAAACTGTTTGTATTACATTATATAGTTACATAGATTTGTTATAGTTTACTCTTGAAATTTCACTTCATTTTCATTTGTCAACAAACTCCAAATATTACTAGTCATTTTATAATACATGCCATGTTACTGTAGATCTCTACAAAAACTCTGTAAAAATGGTTACATTTATGTCTTTGTTTGTATAGAACATGTACATCAACTAGTGTAGCAGGTTGTACCCAGTGAAAGGACCGGAAGTAGTAGCAGGTGCGCGAAAACACAGTACTGCAAACTGTTGTAAACTTCCGGAAGGTCAAGGTTGTGTATTGATTTCGCAGCATGTTTGCAACAGTTTATGGGGGGAAATGTTGTTGCAATAAAATAATGGATAAATATATTGCTTAAATACCAGGTAAGATTTAATATTGCTATTTTTACATTTTTCTGTGGGTCAGTGTAATGCTAGTGTGCGCGAAAACCCATAACGCTAGGATATTATATTTTTAACATCTGTAGAGTGCAGTTTTTCAACATCAGTAGAGCTCAGTTATATAGTCACAGTTGTGGGATTAGTGAAATGGTCAGCATACTTGCTTCTCACCGGGTTCAATCCTCGGATCAGGATGTATGTCAGATAACTACAGGTGGGCTTTCTCCGTGAAGGACCACATATACGCCAACAAGAGTGCTTAATATTAGATGTTAAAACTTGTTTCGCAATCATTGTAACATAAATACAGTTTATACATGTACTTTATAGTCAATAACTTTGAGTTGGTCCCTTGTTACTATCGGTTGCAAAACAGATTAAATTAGACAAATTGATTTAGCTTTCCTTCATTTTTGGCATATAGCTTGACCTTGTACCGGGCTTGACCACATTTAATGTGTGCTTACCGTGCATTGTATCATAAATAGGGAACCAGCCAGTGATGACAGACGGACTCTCCTTCATCAGTAGTGGGTTCAAGTCTATATACACCTTGCCAATTGCATCATGGGCACTATACGTATCGTGGTCCAACACCCTGTCAAAAAATGTAGCCAATTTTAGTGCAATACACTTTGTTGAACAATAAAGAAATCAACTTTCAGCCGTATTGTTGCATAACATTGGCTTTACACCAAATAGTGTTAAGAACTTTTACAACCGAAACTCTGAAATAATATGAAAAATTGAAAACTACATGTAAATGAAAATATTACAAGGCAAAGTGGTGAGACCAACTGCCCCCAGAATAAAAGGTCTGAAGCTCGGATCCAAGATCTGGTCAGTGTCAGCAAATATCGTTAAAATCTCGCTACATATTTAGCAGAAGTAGCCTGCACCAACATATATTCTTTATAAATCTTCAAAGGGCCATAACTGTATGAAAAATTAACACAACTCGGCTAGGTATTGATCATTCCTGTGAATTTTCGTGAAAATCCGACCATTCCCCCCAGGTCATAAAACTCTTCTCAGATCTCAAACTCAAGTGATTTGATTGGTTGATTGTGAGATTTACTGTCAGCTGAAGCAATGAGAAGCTGGAAACTGAGATTGAGTTTTATAACCTGCAGGAGCTTAGAACACAGTGCATTATTTAAATATCTTAAACAGGCCAAAACTGTGCAAAAATAAACTGAGCGATAGATGAATATCACCTATAGACAGGGTTTTCGCGCCGTTTTGGGGATAATCTGTCTAACCTACACTACTTTATGCTAATTAGATATCACGAACAAGTCCGGTAGTTTCCACTTATTTCCACATCCAAATTTACATCATTTCATTGGATAACGGTAAAATCCGAACACTTCCGTGAAGTGATGTCATTATAACAACAGCGATACGTCATCGATGACGCATTCGATGATGTAGCGCTACCATTCAAATGTTGTTCACGTGCCTACTATTACCATTTGACCCACAATGCACTTGCATTGTTTGTAAGCATCCTGCCTCTAATCAGAGTGCGACTGATCTCCATTTAAATATTGTAATTTATTAGTTCCTTTTAGAATGATGGTTAAAGTCATAGATTATTTGAATCTTTACTCCTAGAGTTACAGTTAAGGCTATCACACAGAGCCTTGTTCTTAGCACGCATCTTTAGACCTCGGGTGGGGTTTCCTCGTGGAGCTGCTAGATTCACTTTGTCTCCCACCTCTCATTGGAGACATAAATACAGTATTCCTAATATGTAACAGGACTTGCTTCTTTAAATAAGTGCGAAAGACCCGGAGTTTGAGCCCCGCTGGAGCCGTAATGATTGTGCCCTTAGGCAAGGTATTTAAATTCCCAATAATATAGCCTCTTCTCTCTCCCTCATGGCGATGGACTCCATCAGGAATGAGGTCTCGAGAGTGATTAATATAAGTTGTAAGAACTTGTTTCACAATCAAGCTAAAATAAATTTGCGTACCACTAAATAAATTATATATTGAAATACTAACCTTAATTCGAGTGGTTCATCCTGTAAAACCTCATCCTCTACCTCAAACTTGAACCATTCCGAGTTCCACTGAGGATTCAGGGATCTCTTAAACACATCTGTCTTCTGTACATCACTTCCAAACTTTATCTACAACAAAAACAATCATATACAGGATTAAAACAAAATTTGTCATGTTCCTGCGCGATGTGCTGGATACAGTGTCCTCGATATGTTGTCACTTTGTGGGTTTGAGCCCAGTCAGAACCATGGTGGTGGTGTTGTTAGACAACACACTTGAAATATATAACATTGCCTCTTTCTCTCTCCCTGTATTTCACAAGGAATGAGATCTCAGGAGCGAAATAATCTAATGTTGTAAAAATTTGCTTCGCTAAAATAAATTTGTATAAAACAGACAAATATGTGTTCTGTACCTCAAACTTGATCTACAACAAAGATATAGAGGATATTTGTGTTTATTAGTGTAACATAGGATTTTATTTAATCAAGTGATCAGTGACTAATAAACACAAATCTTTTTCTTTTATGATATCCAATGACTTTGACTAATATAATATTTGTTTTCAAATTTTATTCATTTGACATATATGGTCTATAGTTATTTTCTGTTTGTCAAAATTAAAAACTACAGACAAAACAAATTCAGTAGAATATATTACTGTTCATGATAGTCAAAAAATAGCTAAAATACAAAAGTACATAGTAATAATACATAGGAATACGAAACGTGACCAGTGGCAGGGCATCACAAAATGACTCTTGAATTAACTGCCATAGTATTTATAACCCTACATTGGGGCCTCATTTTCCCATTTTATAGGACGGGGTTTTACAATCAATGAAAACACATATTCCAACATACAGGTATTAAGTTGATCATGTAAGTTTAAGTGGATGTATGGTGATATAAGTTTATCCATACTTCATGTATGTTATAGGGGAACATATTAAAACGTTTCATAGTTCATATCAGCCATGGATAACATAGTTGGGTTTATTGATCTGCAACTGATTGCAACAAACCACATGCCAGGGCCACACTATTATACACTAAATAATCAGCTTATATATATTCCGTGTTTTATGTTGTAGGGCGTGAAACTCCTTGATAAAAAGCAACGCGACCAAGACATATACAGACTCTTAACAGACCCTTGACAGCGGACAAGACAAGGTGACATTTGAGCCACGTGTGTGTGTGTCACCAAAACGTGCATAGCGGCTATACAGTAAGTGGATATTCTAGTGATCGTTTTACTGTAAATTGTTTTACGAATTTTCTAGATTTAATTTTAGGAGTAATTTGGCTACGATTCTCAATGTCAATTATTTGCCAAATTATGCAGAGCATCTCAGATGGTTTTTATGTAATAATTCTACAGACAGTTCTGTCTTTAGTTTCGTACCTGATCACATAAATATTGACCCAGTTATGTTCAGGTTAATTGATTGCAAGTGTTTAGCATACCGTTTACTTTTGCTTGATTGCGAAACAAGTTCATTCTGTAGAAATTATTGACAAAGCTTCATTCATTGTAAATTATTCAATTGGTAACTTAGTTATACAAGCTTAGTTCGCTCGATTGCGAAACACGTTACATTTGTTTAGTTCGCTCGATTGCGAAACAAGTTACATTTGAATGAGGAGTCTACGTCATGTTATAGTGTTACTTACATTGAATGTATTTACTTTATTTGGTCATGTATGTATATAAATGTCACCGTAAGATATAGCCCGTCTGATGTAAGAAACATCCGATACATGATATGGCATCCATCGGTTATAGGCTAATGTAACCATCCACGAACTGGAACGGCATACGTGTACATGTTACCGGTTACAAGGTATCAATTGTTATGTAGATAATCATGTATAATGGAACTTATTTGGTATAAGACATATTTGTTAAATTATCAGATTACTCAAAGACACATTGATATCTTGAATTAAATAATCAATCACTCTATGCTGAAGACACCAATGCAACTAAACTGTATGTACTGGTGCTACAACTTGTGAATTAGACGCGAACGTCAATATGAGGTAGGAACTGAGATTACAACAGGTGGAATAAACTTAGTAAATCAATGGTATGAAAATACAACATTACATGTGTACTATTATTTACTGTATAAGTAGATATATTGGCAGAGGTTTTTTTTGGCTATATTGGCGGTCAGTAACGATTCCACCAAATCTAAACCTCGCCAATATATTGCATCTTAACATATCGTCAATATTTACAACATGAAAGCAAATGCATAGTAGTTTTCAAAATGGAGGTCAATTTGGTGGTTATATCTAAATCCCAGATGAATTCCGTTCTGAATAGAGTGAGAGACACTGGGAGTTTTTATTTTATTTACACACACATATAGCTACATATAGCTACATAATTATTTTTTTAATATTATTTATAAGTATAAACTATTGAAAACATAGTACTAATATATGACGGTCATGCATACATTTTCGTTCTTACATTCCGGCTTTTGCAAATGAATCTCTGATAATCTCGGGTTTTGTTGATAAATTGTTCATAGCATTGACTAGCCATTGTGCATGCAGTGGTTTGATAGCTGATGTTCGCATGTCCACATCAATTTCTGTCAGATCGGTTCCATTACATATTTGTTGTTTAACCGCTTGCAAATATTATGAAACTGTAAACTAATAAACGGAAATCTAATTAGTTTATAACACCATCGAAGGTGAGCGAAAATCATCTCGGGTCTAACAAATATTTAAAGCAGGACAATTGGCGTGTGATTATGGTAGAGAGTTATTTTCAATACAGCGACGCAAGGTGTAAAGGTTTCAATTTCGCGTTTCTCTTGCTTAGTCTTGGATTTAAATTTGGCGGGAAAAGACGAAATGCCAATTTAAGACATCGCCAATACAAAACTCTGTGAAAAACGCTAACATTTGACACCGCAGATATAATGCGCTATACAGTAATATGGCATACGTATATGTAGCCGTTCGCAACCTGGGCGAGGTTGTAATGCCATGGCAAGCCGATAGATACTGCCAATGAGTGGACCAACAGTCAAAGGACGCTAACCACATAATCGTTACATGGGTGATGACAGATCAACAAAAATTGGAAACGTGGATAAAGTGGAACTGCAAACCGGAAATAACACGGAGTTACCACGTGACTGGAAAACTACGAAACCGGCACAACAAGTCAACCCAGAAATCAGACCAGAAGGCTAATATAGCTACCTAAAGTATAGATTAGTTTATGAAAATCGATTAGTGATAGATCAACAATTAACAGTGATACCAAAGTAAATTAAGATAATCAGTACCGCAGCAAAGAACAATCAGGGTGAAGTTATGCGCATATAAAATTAATTCAGTTCCCAGTCATATCATCCATTCTTATATTATTAAAATGTTGTAAATATTGTACACTGTGTTGGGTATTCGAACATAGATTGTAATCACCACCTGAATCATCCTGTGTCACAGAGAAAATGTCATATTTCACTGTTTCAAAGTGGTGTAAGATGGAGTTTTCTTTCACTGAGAAAACTCTTATCATTCATTGGAAAGCATACAAGACAATGCACAAATCTCCTTATAATCATGTTGGCCATGGCTCTTTACAATTCTGTGATTTTTTTTTTAAAACTTTATTTATTTTACAAAGATTGCAAAACAAGTTTTAACAACTTATATTAATCACTCTCGTTGGCGCAGATGAAAGTGTAAATATGGTCATTGGTGCGGGAGGAAACTGCCAATGTTTCTTTACAATTGGCTGACTGAATTGGACTCAATGACAATGGTGCTTCATAATCAGATCACTAGCGATTCACTGGGGCTCTTTAAAATTGGGTACGTTACAATGGCTCTTTATAATCAATGGACTGAATTAAGACTCTTTGTAATCTGGCGAACAACCATGGCTCTTGATAATAGGGTGTGGCTCATTGGAAGGATCTACAAGAGCTCATTCAGATTCTAGAGGGTGATTTGGGTGAAATAATCGCCTTAGGGGGTCGATTCTGCCCCCTGTGGGCCCCACTTCTCCATAAAAAGTTTTTTATTACTACAATTTTCATACCAAATTTTGTCCAGTCATTCTATTCAAATGTAGTATTTAATGGGACATACTGTATACTTTAACCATATTTACTAAATAACATTTCTCCCAAAAATTCAGAGCCCTGACGAGTGACCACAACAAATAAATGCTGCATGCAAAGAAACAAACCTCTACAAAAGCATCAGTAAGATCAGTGGATCTGTCCATGATGGGTAACCCCCTCGCTGCAAGGACCTTCACCTTCACCTTGCCAGGCATCCTGTATTCCTTCAAACATACGTCTGAAAAAACAAATTCATTATAAAATCAAGAGGTGTCAGCAGACATTTGAGATGCAAGCTGTTGTAAGAAATGGTGGAGCCTGCGTGGAAACATCATTCCTGATGGAATTCAACACCACGAGGGAGAGAAGGGGCAATGTCGAATTTAAATGCATTGCCTAAGGGCATAATCATAACAGCTCCAGCGGGGCTCAAACTCTGGGCCTTTCGAGCCTGAAGTGAATGCGCTACCAATGCGATATCACGACGCTGTCAGAACTTTGGTGGGAATGGGGGCAGCATGGCAGTCACCTCTCGCATGACTGTACATTTGGGCCTGCCATAATTGAACAGTGTTAATGCCTGAGATTTTTGAAATCACAAAAACATAGTTAGCGCGTGGTGAAGACAATTCGAAACGAGAAAACCTAACACACGGCGAACAATCAACCTGAAGTTTCTGCAACTGCCACCGCTTTCAGAAAAACACATATTTAGATTCAAACATTCTTGAATAAAAGCCATTGATAAATCCAGGGTTATAAAACTATTTTGCGTGACTAAACACTGCCGTACTGTAAACCTGTGAAAAGTGCACCCATGTATTCGAAGTAAATCTGCTAAAATGAAAATAGCAATAATCTTTTGTTTGACCTGCAATTTTGTTTTAAACTTTATTTATTTTACAACGATTGCGAAGCAAGTTTTAACAACTTATATTAATCACTCTCGTTGGCGCGGATAAAAGCGTAAATGTGGTCATTCGTATGGGAGGAAATAGGAGT
Organism: Archivesica marissinica; assembly: GCA_014843695.1. NCBI lineage: Eukaryota > Metazoa > Mollusca > Bivalvia > Venerida > Vesicomyidae > Archivesica > Archivesica marissinica. The sequence goes on from CM026390.1 coordinate 21,066,353, forward strand.
ACCGTATTTAGCTGTGTATAGTGCGCTACCGTGTATAGTGCGCACCCACGATCTGGCACGAAAATCGGCGGAAAAACTGAGTTCCTATGTATACTGCGCACGTGAAAAACGCAATTTTCCAAGTCAAAATTTAACATTTCTCAAGAATCGCTAAAAATTGTGCTCCGTGATTTTTACAACTTATATTAATCACTCGAGATATACCTCATCGAGTAACGGTAACGCACTCGGGCACACCTGCTCAAATTTCTCGACACGTTCTCAAACATCTCAACACGTTCTCAAACATGTCAGCAGATGCTCAAACTTCTCAACACGTGAAGCCTACCTAATTAACTGGGACCCATTGTGAAAGGTTTGTCGAAATTAATTATCGCTACAATCAATTGAAATACTGCAGCCAAAAAAGTTTTTTTTTTATGCAATGCATTGTACATTGTACGGCGAAGTACGCGAAAAGTACGGGAAATATTACATACGATAAAACCACGTGATGTTATCAAATCGCCATTTTTTATGCATTTACCTTTTCAATTAAATTCATCAAAGTTTGCCAAAATAAACGAAATATATGCTAATTTTGTGGTCTTATTCATTTGATTTATTTATATAGACTATCGGCAACTGGTTTTAATAGCTAGTTTATAACGATTGTCGAATGTAACAACTTATAGAATGACTGTGGGCCGTTCGGGTCGAATTTCAGTTTTTTCACGAAATTTTGGTCCGGGAAAAAATGTCCTGATGTCTGTACTGGTGTATAATGCGCAGTAGATAAAATGGATGAGGATTTCAGTAAGAAATGTGCGCACTATACACAGCTAAATACGGTACCAGGAGAAAACCCACCTGTTCGATCTGGTGACCACTGTACATCTCACATTGATGAAAAGCGAGATTACAACAGAAATAAATGTCAATGCCGGTGTCATATGATATTTTCACCCCCCTATGAGACTTTCACCCGCCCCCCAATATTTTTGTCAAACGTTGTTGTTGCTGTGTTGCTTCTATCTTATGGTATGTGAGAGTCATCTGACTATTTTATATATGGTGGTGACAAAATTGAAAGATTTGCAGGGGGGGGGATATCATGGCCATGAGATTTTCACCCCCCCCCTAATTGTCTTAAACAACATATCCATTGACATAGCACAGCTTTCAATTGACTGAGTGTGCAGTAGTGGGGAATTGTACTCATTATATAAAGAATTAATAGTTGCACCTACCATTCACCTTAAAATTTGTTGCTTTTTATTTTAGATTTTCCCCTTGTATATCATGGAATATGACTAATTTCATAATTATGCCCACTAAAAACATCATGTTTGATTTACATGACTGAAGTTTTCCATATGTTTTTGGGATGACGGGTGGAAATATCATGGTCATGATATCCACCCCCCACCTGTTGTTTTCCTTTAAGACAATTAGAGGGGGAGGTGGGGAGTGAAAATCTCATAGCAATGTCAAAATATCGGGTCAAAATATCATGGCTATGAGATCTTCACCCCCCAGCAACTTTCAATTATGTCACCATCATGTTTGAAATAGTCATATTTCTCTCCAATACCATGAGATAGAAGCAATTACAGCATCAACATTAGTCATATTCCATGATATACAAGGAATTTAAAAATTAAAAGCGACAAATTTTGAGGTGAATGGTAGGTCTATTAATTCTTTATATAATGAGTACAATTCCCCACTACACTCAGTCAATTGAAAGTTGTGCTATTTCAATGGATATGTTGTTGTATTGCTTTAAGACAATTAATGGCTATGATATTTTCACCCCACCCCCCTGCAACTCTTTCAATGTTGTCACCACCATATATAAAATAGTCATATGACTCTCACATACCATAAGATAGAAGCAACACAGCAACAACAACATTTGACAAAAATATTGGGGGGGCGGGTGAAAATCTCATAGGGGGGTGAAAATCTTTCCAGCTACATTGTATATGGTTCTTGGGGAAAAAAAGTTCATAGAATGTTATGTTATATTTCGGGTTTTACGCCTGCATCAGCACCATTTTGGGCTATATCGCCGGCGGGCAGTTTACTTAACAACACCTTTCCTGGGCAGGCTCCAGCGGTTAACCAGTACTTGGGTGCACCAACCTCCGTAAGAAACTGCCAACTTTTTCATATAAATGAGACACGGCCTGAGCGGGGCTCGAACCCGTGACCATCAGTGATGATAGGTTACAGTGGTATACAAGTCAGCGACCTTAACCACTCGACCACGGAGGCGGACTCATAGAATGTATTTGACACGGGTGAATGGTACAAATAGACATTGAAAACCTCTAGTATGTCAGTGTATGTCTTCTAATAATATGTTCACCCATGGACATAAAAATGAACCTTTCAATATGGGGGAGAGAGATCGGAATATCTGATTTTCACAATACATGTATTAACAATCTGGACCCCATTTTCATGTCATTCTAATATTATTGCGGCCGAGGGTGGAGTAGACGAGGGTACGGCTTGACCGCATACATATATATATGTCAGAGCTGCAATTGGCTGCCTATGATATCAACTCATTAAGTAAGTACGCACTGTGTTGCAAAATCAACTCTCTAGAAACACGGAAATCCAATATATATTTTTAGATATGCACCTATAATTATATCCCATATATAAATCACGGATTGAGAATTTAGTGCCTCGGGGAAAACATGTTTGTTTTAATGTATGGCTTTGGGATTATCGAACAATAGGGCCAATCATCATGGATAAGTCAAGCAGGTCGCATATCGATCTTAGACCGGAAACAGGTGTGAATAAATGTATACACCTTATCAAGAGATTATATTTACCAATTTAAGTTTGTTAGAAAAATGTATTTGGCCGATTTCTTGGCTTTTCAATAATATTTTGGACCGAATTTTTATGACTTTTTGGTTGCTACAACCGGTCTGATAGTTTAAAATTTGGTCCTGGACCAAGAGACCGTCGTTTGGGAGACAGATGTTTGAGAGACCGTCATTTGGGAGACAGGTGTTTGAGAGACTGGCGTTTGGAAGAACGGCGTTTTTAGAAGCTCTGATGTATGACCTCCCTCCTAAGCTAATTCCAGCATGCCTTCAGATCAAAACATAGTTGTGATTCTCAGCTTCACGAAAGAGGTACGGTATATAATTATGACAAACTTAAAAATGGTGAACAAACAGATTCTTATTATTAATTTGTTATGGATTTTAGTAAAGCGTTTGACAAGGTTGATCACAAAAAACTGATATACAAACGAGCTGTATGTCCACCCACTGGCATAACGGTGGATCAAGTCATTCCTAATGGGCTTAAGAGTAGTCAGTTGTGCATGGCAGCACTTCAGAAGTTCAGATGCACTGCCTGTCATATCTGTATTAGACATTTATACAATAATCTGGATCCAATGTTGAGATCGTAATCTGATCAAATGGCAGTGAAATTGAGGGGTCATCTCAAAACAAAAATACATGTGTGATTTCCTGAACAAATGTTGAAGGACAAAGACGATCACAACAGCTCACACGTGCTCACGATATTAATATGTTAACATGTAATATTTGACTTTCTGGACAAAATTGCTTTATTTAGCAGATACTGAAAAAAATTTAGTATGCCCCTATGTTCATGTCAAATAGATCTACTAACATAACATAGCATAACATATTATTGACACAAGAATGCAAGAATGATCACTTTACATAGCAATACCATTTCACCTTCTTTTAAAAGTGATTGACTAGAAGTTATTCACATTCAAACCTTAGGTGACCGAATACCAATGGTACCACTAATGACTGTTTTTAACCTTAGTATGTAGTTCTTTTTATTTGTCTTAATTAGACTTTTAACCACTGTTCCTGACACCCAGTTGTACTTAGCATTGAGAGTAAGATGTAGATCAGGCCCGTGGCCAGCTTTTATTACGGGGATGGAGGTCATATGTAGGTCCAGACGGGATTTGGATGTCCCGAATGGACTGCCCCCCCCCTGAAAATTTGGAAATCTAGATGGTCTGAAACATCATTTCCTGTATTCTGGGCAATGAAGGAGCACAAAATACGGTATAATTATTTGATTTTAATATAGACCATATATGTCAAAGGATGGTAAACTCGGTGAACATGAGTCGTCCACCATTTCGTCACGTTTAAATGCGTACATAACTTCAACTTCAAACTGCCGAACAATCAGTAATGATTATGATTGGCAGGTGCAGTCTAGAACAGTTAGTTAATCTAAAATGTTATGTGCATGTTAAAAAGATAAAAGGATCTACAAAGCTTTAGTTAAAAGCAGAGACAGTACAAGGATTAGAGAGAGTTCGAGTCCAGTCTGCCGATCTTTGTTAGCTAACAAAGATCGGCAGACTGTGACTCGACTGTATATATGTCGGTAGACTGTTCCATAGCCTGATTGTTCTTGGGAAAAATGAGTTGGCATGGTATTGGGTTTTTGACTGTGGGATTAGATTGTTACGGTTTCTTGTGGGTGAAAGGTGATGGTGATCTACAGCAACTACATGTAGTTCATTCCTTATTTTGAAAAACACGAATAGTGAGACTTGGTTTCGTCTATGTTCTAATGTTTTCCAATTGTGTATCTAGTGTAGTTGTACTCATTGAATATATATCTGGCTGCCGATCTTTGGACCATTTCTATTTTATAGGTGAGGTGTTTCTGCCAGGGGTTTCAGAGTCTGGGTTGTCAGGTTTCTTCCCTATAGGGAAAAAACCGTGGTTTTTTCCCGGTTTTTTCCGATACGGAAGAAATACGTTTCTTCCCAACTACTGGGAAGAAATGGAAGAAACCTCCTTTTTGTCAATTTGTTTAGTAATATATGCGCAAAATATAGATAAAATGTATATATTATGATTAATATTGCTTCAACAATAACATCTTTTGATCAAGTCCAATTGACAGGTGTCAATTAGATTGTATAGTGAAGTCCCATAAGCTGGGTCACACCAACCAACCTGTTATAATTACTAGCTATTGTTATATGTTTCAATTGACAGGTTATTGACTTCTAAAAGTGGCAAACATGTGATATGGCTTCATTTTTGTTCAGGGGTTTCCTATTAAAATACAATACACGACAATGGCATGCCCCTTATTAAACAACTTTTACCATGGCTTCATTTTATTCAAAGGCATCCCATTGATTACATTTTCACTATATAACCAAGCGAGAGAAGTAATTTAAATTCAGAAACTGACAGTGCCTTTGCGTTAAACTGGGAACCATTATCACCAAGTTGACATTTATTTTTCTCATCAGTTCTATTTAAATCATAATGTATAGGGGTGGCAGACCTCGTGACACTATTTGGGAACACTTTGTTTCTGTGACAGTGGCTGGAAAAGAGTATGCTAGGTGCAAACTTTGTGAGAACCAGCAGCTTCCTAAAGCTTGCCGTCTAAAACTCCATTATGCGAAATGCAGTGCAGCATACCACTTACCAGCAGAAAAAGAGATCCCTGAGCAGCCTATGTCAGTAAAAAGACGGAGATCTCCATCTCCTCCACCAACCAAACGACAAGCTATCTCAATCCAACCAGACATGGATAGTTGTGTTGTGAAGACATCTCTAAACCAGAAAAATGCCATTGACTTGGAGATTGCCAAATTCTTCTACGCATGCAATATACCATTCAATGCCGCTGACCATCCACAGTACAAAAAGATGATGAGTACACTACGAGCAGGATATCAGCCACCTAACAGGAAGCAGATAGCCGGAAAACTCCTAGACACTGTGTATGATCAACTCCAGGATATGAAGCATGTCATTGGCGGAAAAACTGCAACTCTTGTACAAGACGGCTGGAGTAATTGCCACAACGAACCTATAATTGCAAGTTGCCTCCAGGTTGAGAACAAATCCTATCTTTTAGATAGCCACCCTACTGGATCTATGTCAAAAACATAAATCACAGTCAGTGATGAAGCATGTTGTGGAAGTATAGAAGTATTTTCGCAACCACCATAAGCCATGTGCTTGGCTGTCTGAGTGTGCCGAAAGTAAGAAACCACAGCTCCCTGGAGAAACACGATGGAAGTCTCAACTCACCTGTTTGGACAGCTATATTGCCAACAGAACCAGCTACATGAAGATTGTTCAGGACCATGAGGATGAGATTGACCAAACCATTGCCAAAAAGATACAGGATATCAATATCTATAGGAATTCCAAGGACATGGCAGAGCTGCTTCGCCCTGTAGCAACTGCTATTGATGCTTGCCAGGCAGACTACTCCTCTCTGGCATCAGCGTGCCATACATGGCTGTCTCTTCTGGATAATCCCAATCTTCAGTCACCAGCGCACAAGACCCTTGTCACAAAGCGGTTTAAGCAAGCAATCATACCAGAACACTTTACAGCTTACAAACTACATCCAGCATATCAGGGTGTTAAACTATCTGCTTGGCAATTGGAGATTGTTAATGACTTTATTATGTCCAAGAGTCCTGCCTTCATCACTGAGCTGATTGCCTTTCAAGCCAAATCCACACCATACCCTGCTGCATTTTTCAATGAGGCAGCACTTCGGATGGATCCAGTTACCTGGTGGAAAGCAGCTAAATCCAGTGGTGTAAATTCTGACTTTGTAGACTTTGTGGTATGTCTTCTACAGGCACCAGCTTCCTCAGCGTCAGTAGAGCGTATATTTTCCAACTTTGGACAGATCCACAGTAAAATTAGGAACAGACTAGGAAATCAAACTGCAGGAAAGTTAGTGTTCTGTTTCCGGCTCCTGAGAGGTGATCTTGAGATTGATTATTAACTGCTGTTTTTTTACATGAACAGTGTGCTTATCTACCTGATGTGAAGACTGCTAATTGTGAGAACATTGTGCTAATGTATATATGTAAATATTATTCTCTTATAGTTGCTGACAGTGATGCAATAAAAATATCACACTTTATTCCCAGTTTCTTCCTAGTTTCTCCCATTTCTTCCGGGAAGAAAGGTGTTTCTTCCCTTTTTTCCCATGTTTCTTCCCACGGAAGGGAAGAAATACATTTCTTCCCGGAAGAAAGCCAACCCTGTTTCAGACTGTAGAGCAGTATTCAACCTGTGGGCGGACATAAGTGATATATGTGTTTTCTTTGACCTGTTTGTTATTTGTTTTGACATTCCTTTTGATGAAGCGGAGGGTGTTGTTAGCTTTTGATGTGATATTATTGATGTGTTGGGTCCAGTTTGAGTTAATGTTCTTACTAATGGTGATTCCGAGATATTTGAAATGTTCGGTTGACCTTAATTGTGTGTTATGTAACATGTATGGGTAAATGGTGGGGCTTCTTTTCCTATGGATTCTTAATATTTCACATGATATCAGGATTAAATTCCATTGACCATTCTAAGAGGTGTAGGTCATGTTGTAGAGCTTCTACAGACGGATCTGTAGTCCTGTGGTACCACGCTGGACTGGTAATCCAGGGATCGCAGGTTCGATCCCCCGTCTGGCCCTAATAAAATTAACAGCCTTTCAGATGGGACATTAAACCGATGTCTCGTGTCAGTGCTGTAAAAGAACGAGAGGAGATTCTGGAATGGGTCTGTATCATTGCACTATCTTCCAAAAATCTAAAATGACTAATCTCTTCAGGAGGCGCCGCTCATTTGGGCAACCGGTAGCGACGATAAATAAACGTAAAACACATGTAGAACTTCTGTTGAGGACTGGGATTTGATGGTGAGGTAGACGATGGTGTCGTCGGCAAAGAGGCGGGCCCGACCCTTGGGGGACACCTGAGAGAACTGGTAACCTGTCGGAGCATTTACCTTCGACGAGAACGTGTGACCTGTTTTTGAAGAAAGAGTGTATCCATGATGTGGCTTTATTATTTATACCAAAATGTTTGAGTCTATGGATGAGCTTGTGGTGATCTACTTTGTCAAATGCTTACTGAAATCCATTATGATGACATCAGTCTGGTGACCGAGCTCGAGATTATCAGCTACTCTTGTGATACAGATTCAAACGGTCAGATTTGAGCATTACTACTGAATGGGGCTATTCCAGAGTTTTCAGTTTTGCTGTGTTTGATGAATGAAGGAGTAGAATTTTTTCTTTTCACCTGCATTACTAATGTCAATAAAGATGACTGATTCTAAGTATGACCAATAAGAATGTATGAACTTTTTTTTGTATGATGGATTTCTATGATTTTAATTTGGTGACCATATTTTGATTTGTATTTGATGACCTTTTGAGTTTTTAATCTATCTATCTATCTATCTTCCTTTAATGTCGCGGGGATATAGACATGTTGAATAGAGTTTATCCATTTTTCTAATGAGCTTTACTAATGTGTGTGATATCCACGTGACTTGCTTAACCTAGATGGGATGTACATTTTGGATAACCTATTTATTTCGGCCTTGAGACTGTTCCGAGAGATATTAGCGATACCATCTAGAGAAAGTTCAGAGAAAGCCTCTTATAAACTTAGTCCAAATATTTAGACTTGAAAAATGTGACATTTTACTATCCAGGCATTTTTCTAAGTCTAAACCACAGGCCTATGGTCATATAGTAAGTAATATATAATATAATATATTACTTACTATATGACCATAGGCCAAAAATAAAAAATTGTGTCTGGTGCCTGTGGTCTAAACGCTAAACCTCAATTACGTGTAGCATATTTTATATTCTAAAAAGTCGCTTTTATAAATTAAAATTGTTAACAAGATCAACACACATACCGTTGTTTGAATCATGCCCAGTGTATAACGTCTCTTGACACAATATTATACAAGAAATCAACGTTTAAATTTCATGGTAAAACTTTACAAGTCAATGTCGTCCATTTTGGTTATTTTGCATGACTGATAGCCAATATAGTAATTTCATTAGACGAAATATTATGTTTATACATCTGTCTGTCTGTCTGTCTGTCTGTCTGTCTGTCTAGCTATCTATGTATACTGCCAGACTCCCCTTTTAGGTATTAGCGGCAGGTGCGCGTCAGTGCAAGACAAACATTTAATAGTATGAGAGGAGACTTCACGGTGGTACTACTATTACCGGCACATGCTACCACATATTAGAAACTGGGTCAAGATGGCGTCAGTTATGTGTTTACAGTGATTAGTTTTTGTTGTATATGATTACAGAATAATAGTTTTTGACACGAAATTAGGCTACTTATCTATCATGTGTAACTTTATCTCATTTCATCGATCCGCGGCAAATTACCCGGTGGTAACAATTGTGGTTTATCATTTATGTAATTGTAACTTTCGCGGGAAAATACCTCCCTGTAACAATCAGTAACGTATGTAGCTTTGAATCGGTTGATGTTACAGATCTGCAGGCAAATAGTAATACCTACCTGTGAATGTAACTTTAACTCGGTTTATTTGACCGATTCTCCAGTGACTATTGGAACTTGTGTTATTTTTAATGTGGTTATCTTGCCGATCCGCGGGAAATTACCTACCTGTGACTGCACCTTTTTAAACAGTGTTAAAACATATGAAGATTATCAATTAATTTGTGAAACGAATTACAAAACATAAATCTTCAAACATGCAGCTCGTCATAGTCGGTGACTCGAGGATAAATAGTGTTGACACATACAAGCAGCCAAGATTGAATCACAATGTTATTTATGTAATAAAAAGAGGTGCGCGTATTGACGATTTGAAGCATAAACTGTTAAGCACCCTCTTAAATAGGTAAAATAGTAATGAGTTATCTGAAAACCTTGTTATTATTTTATGTGCTGGAATTAACGATCTCTTGGAACATGAATTTCATTCTGGTGGCAGTGAGAGTAAACCTTCCAATCTTACAGCAGATGAAGTAATCGAGAAACATAAATTATTCAAGACAGATGTTAAATCAAAGTATCCTGTTGCTAGGGTTTGCATTACTACTGTACCACCTAGAGTTTTGAATCATATCAGTCATACTGTATTGAGCATAAATTCTTAAAGAATGCAAAATTTCTAACCAACGATTTGAAAATGTTTCAAAATGAATTGAATGAAAAATTAAATAAATACATGAAATTAATTAGCACTTCCCTGACGAGCCGGTGCCCCTCCTCTATCGCCCAAAAGACACCCGAAGACAAAACATTTATGGTGACCATCCCAGGGCCTGGTAGGCCAGAGCAGGAAGAGCTCGTCCTCAATGACATCGTTGAGGTGCCTGTCCACTATGCCCAAGAAGTTATGGACGGCAAGTGGGAAGACTGGGCTCTCGGCTATGCCATGACAGTCCACTCGAGCCAGGGGCTCACAATCCGCGATCCGCAAAAAGTCTGGATTATCGACGACTATCTCCAATGGTCGAACCTCGCATACCTCGCCGTCAGCCGCGTGGAGTACATGCACCAGCTCGAACGAGTAGTCTGCCCACCGGAAGAGGGTTCCGATGTGGCAGAGCCACTCACTGAGCAGCAGCTCCGCAAAGTCATCCAGAGAAAGCTTGTGGCATACAAGCGCCATGATCAGGTCAAAGGTCTCCAGGGATTCAATCTCAAGGTCGATCACATCCTCACACTCAAAGACGGCCAGCAGAACCGCTGCGCGGCATGCAACATCGAGCTCCTCTGGGTATACCAACCCAAAGATACCCAGCAGTTCAGTGTCGACCGGCTGGACAACACCCGAGGCCATACCTGTGACAATATCCGGCTGACGTGCCTGGAATGCAACAGAAAAAGGGGTTACGCGGTCCTCAACGCTTAAGAACCCCATCAGGTGGCAGCACGGTATCAGGAGGCACCACAAGCAGCTCTTCCCGGACAAACCCCCGCTGAGGGCCATCCAGCAGATAGTAGAGCACGGGCTCTTCAGGCTTGGTAACCGAGCGACCAAGCCGGTATACCCGGAGGGACCACACAGGGTCGGTCGCACGACGACGGCCACCCTCCAGTTCGCCGGGTTGGTAGAGGTAGCGAACGCCAACACCCGAGGGGAGCTTTCGCTCAGACGAGCCAACGGGACGGTGCGACGAAGCTGCGACCACGGATGAGGGCTTTTGTGCCACACTCTTGGCCTTGATCGCATTAGAAGGCTTCTTGCCGGTCAATCTGGTCACTTCGCCGTTCAAAGCCGCAACCACGGCAGGCAGCCGAGCCACCCATTCAGCCGATCGTTCTCCAGACGGAAGTCTCATCTCTTGGGCGTATTGGTGCCCAAAGAGCCGCTCTGCCAGGGTGCGATTGAAACGCTCCACAATCACTTGGTCTCGATGGATATCCACACGGCCACGCCTGACAGAGACACCGTGTTTGGCCAGCAGTTGGTTCACCGCACCCATGAACTCGCGCCCCGGATCGACCTGAAGCAACTTTGGCCATTTCAGTGGGCTCCGCCTGTAAATCCTTTCAAGGGCAGCTGAGACCTCCTTAGCCTCTTTCGTGGCCAGGGGCTCTGCCTCTTTGTACCGGGAGGCCACGTCAACGATGGTGAGGGCGTACTTGAAGTTTTGCGACCCGCCCTGTCGTGAGGCAGAAATAGGAGGTCGGCCTGGTGGACGTCGTTTGGCACCGGTACGTCAAACTTGGGTCGCGGTATGTGTCGTGGGGCGGGAAGGTAGATCTGCCAGATGGCCTGCTTCTTCAGCCAACCCCGTGTCACATCTTCGGAGACCTTAGCGGCCGCGGCGAGGTTTTTTATGGCTGCGAGCCCCTTCCAGTAACCGCGGGGACTGTAGTATAGCGAGCTAAGATTACTGTCGGTCATGGTATAAGCTAAGCTTGTGACATGGCTGTTTTGCTCTCCAGCGCGCGAATGTATTCTAATAATCCTATGAGTCTCCAACATGCCATGCGTGTCATCGGATCTAGCAACCCCGTTGTAGCTCTAAGGTCAGTTGGGCCTGATAGGACCCTGGTAGCGAATTTCTGCACAGCAGCGTGATCGGTACGCCACGACTCCAGGAATCGCCGCGCCGTGTTTATCATAGTATGACCAAGGGGGCCAGGATGTTTGTGTCGCTTGGCACAGTACCCGACCTTAAGCATTGCAAAGTACAGCTCCTCTGGTAAACCCATATCTATATAGAAAGGAAACAAAATCTCAAGCGCGACAATTACTTGGCGAGTTTGTATGCCACGAGGACTATCGCGGTCATCCCCAGGACGGCGAAGACAATCTCACGATCTTTCTGGTCATCGCTAGGTGTATAGAAGTCGGAGAACCGAGGCTGTCGTTCCGACACCAGCGGCGCGACATGCGGAAATACCTGCGCGTACTCACAGATCGCCGTCCCGGAAAGTTTGCACGGCATGACCCTGACGGCGGAGTTCTTCGTTAATCCAATCAAGGCGTTCAGCCCGTGTGTTGGACCATGCTGACTGCGCGGCCTGGAGCTGTTCTACAGCTGTGTCGTGCCGTTTGCGCTCCTCGTCAACACCCGAGCTTCGCAGCTTCGAGAATAGGTAGTTGCTACCGCTGAAGGCCAGCGCGTTGACCAGGGCGCCCCCAACTAGTATTGCGATCGAGGCCATCGTTGTTATACATACGTCTACTTCATGATATCTGCAGGTATGATCCCATGTTTAATTAGCATATCTTTCGTGGCCATGGCCAGGCCCACATCAAGAACTACCATGCCGATGTCATAGCCATTGAAGTCCAGCTTGGGGGTAGCTGCTTTGAAGGCCATCTTACCCAGGCGTGCATAGCCCACAGCCAGGCCAGATACCACAACCAAATGATACGCATTGGCCAACATTTTTCCGTCAGTAGACATTGTTTTTCTTCGCGCGACTATTGCATATAAAATGGGTCAAGCGAAGTCTTTAAATGACTCGCTGTCGGAACGACAATGTTAGCTCGGGCGGGTATTGGTTTATGAGCCTCCCGTCTACTGTGCACAACAACCCATAAGGCACATGCAAGACCGCCAACGATCCACGGGGTCCAGACCTCGCTACACTGGTACCAGTGTTTCGTCTCGGTTTCCACCGCTGAAACATGCTGTGGGGCGACAACCGTTTGTTCTCCAGCGTTGCCCTGTTCCACCGGGGTGACAGCAACTGAGGGTTTCGATGTTTGCAACGTGGCTTTAGCATCTCTGAGCTCGGCACGTATTTTATCTTCCTTGGCCTTCCGAGCCGCAGCCCCTGCCCGTCCTGCCGCTTGTTTTTTAGGATCCTTCCGTCCTGTTATTTGCAGCTTCGCAGGCGTCTCCTCCGGTGTCAGAACTACAGTATCTGTCACTCTCTCCGGTGTAGACATCGTTAGCTATGGTAAGCGGGCATACGTGTCCAAATTGGCAATGCTTCGCAGTGGTTAACGCAGCGGTGAGCAGTGCAAGGTACATGCCATACCTGTGATATAGCTCGCACGTGGCTGTGCTTAACGCGTGGTTGATAAACGGATCAGATTCGAGGTCTGCAACTAGTCTCGGTTGATTTTCTGGTTGTATGGGTAGAAACATACTTGCTACTGTTGCGTAGAACTGAATGACTGCGGCCCCTAAGGTTTTTGTCATCGCGGCCCCGAGTCTCGCTTCATAGCGCGCGTAGAGCTTCTCGATAGTATTATTTGCCATATTGTCAATATGCTCGGTTGTGAGTTGTCGTCCTAGATATTGTTCAGTCTGCCCCCTGCTGCTAGGGCTGCAAGTCGTTGACGCTTGTTGTCTTGACGGGCGCTCTCGTCTCCCGGCGTCTCGGTAGTCGGGACCGATGTTTCCATCGGCCCATCAATCGGGGGCGCGGCATCCATCAACTGATCAAGAAGTTCGTCACAGTTCATTTTTCTTAGTGCTATCCGTACTCGCCTCTTAAGTCTAACATACTGCCACACGAACCAACCCAATGTGGTGGAAATTATGATCTGGGTGATTAGCAGAATTGCTTCCCACATGTTAAGCTGTGAATAGCACTTTATAAGCAGCTGGTTGGTCCGTCTTTAACAGCAATGTGCTGTGTTTTGTTCCTGCAAGCGTTTGCCGTACCTTGGCTCGCTCTTCATACGTAGGAATGACGTCATTCTCTCGAAGGCACTCTTCGAAGGAATCACGATCTTTGCAGTGAAAGACCGCGGCCCAGCGTGTCTGCTCTCGGAGATCCTTCAGAACTGAGTTGTATTTCTGGGTCAACACCCAGACGCTTTGCAGCGCATGCCGTCCGCTGAAGGCCAGCTCTGATAGCATGTCCTTCTTTTTGGTCATAGCTGCCTTGGCCGAGCAGTCGTCAATCACGTACAGGGTGGGCTCACACTGGAACATGGTGTAGAATACCCGCAGCCAGGTAGGTAACTTTTCACAGGGGTCTAGTATGTAGACCTCGGGATCCCTCCAGATCCAAGGGCGGTTCTGGTAAGTTGCGTTATGCGCAATCGTAGTGCAGAGGATAACTATGTGCCGAAAGATCCCGCGGTAGGGGCCCTCGAGCAAGTCCAGTATGAATACAGTTTTACCGCAACCATATATCTGACCGCATATGATGGCCGAGTGGGGGTCGCGGGGTAGCAGATCAGTAGAGCGCACTGACGAATCGACCATCTTCGATGTTGAGCTGTGCATCTGTAATAATGTACAGATACACGTTCAATGCGCCATCGGTGTCTGCTTCTTTAGCTATCTGGATTGTTACACCCTCGCTGGCATTCTCCACTCTGCGCCCATTACCATGGAGTTGGTCATCATCGCTGGTCCGCAAATCGAGCCACAATGCGTATTTCGAAGTTAGGAACTCTGCCAGAGAGACGTCCGAGAGTTGTAGGTCTTTGGCTACCGCAGCAACCTCTGGGGCGCGTTTAGAGCCGCATGCAAACTGCTTTTTGGCTTCATCCCACTGCTGGTAGGCGCGCATGCCTTGGCTGTACAGCTGGTTGGGGAAACCCTCAATTGTCACCTCAACCTTGGTAATTTTGGGATTGTAGAAGCTTTCGGTTTCTCTAGCCCCGGTCTCCTCGAACAGCATCAGGATTCCCTTCATCGAGCGGGCCGGGACGTTGATATTAATGTTCCACAGGGTGTCGTTTTTGTTTTTCGTTATTTTGCGATGACGAAGAACTCTGTCATAAAGGATTGCAAGCCGCCCGGTATACTGCTCTCTAATCCTCCGTGCGAGGTCGGGCAGCGTGACCATGTCGTACTCCAGTGAAATGTTTTCCACCGCATACGTCGAGTTCACGTCTGTAGCGATGAGAACACGGCTATAGTCGTTGAACGTTAGTTCGTATTCCAGGCGGTCTGCCAGTGCGCTTTGATAGAATGGCATGTGGCTCTCCAGCAGCTCAAAGTCGAGTGGGATGTGGTATCGGTTACCGTATGCCGCAGAAATTGCGTTGTGCGCGGCAACGTTATCTGCCTTGTTACCAGCATCGATTCTAAGTCTGGTTACGTTCCGATTGTTGCTAGTGTCAATTCCCTGATAGACCGCATTTTCGCGCTCTTGTGCAGTCTTCCAGAGATCTTGGTAACAGTAGTAGACATCGGAGTCATCGATAGACATAATCTCATTACCACTGATTTTGATAGTCGTTTTCTTGACTATGGCGCGGCCCAGGTTCTGGACGACGGTTCGATTTACGTCTGTCGACGTTAGTGAGATCGTGAAAGCGAGGCGAACGGTCCCTGGCACAATCACGTCGTTAGCTCCGAGGTTGGGAAAGCGGACCAAGAGCTGCTGGTTCTGGTCAATCGTCGAGGGGTTGTTCGTAATGACCACGCTCTGTCGTATGCCCTTTGCCCCGAGGGGCTCCCGCAGCCTGCGGTATGGATTGAGTTTGCGTCCGTATTGAGTTGAAGCCATTACTATATTGAACCCAAATGTGGTAGCCTTCAATACGATGGCAGACTTTGGTATGGATGATTTCGAACGCTATGATGTTGTAGACGACGATGTAGCAGACAATATAGAAGACACTACATCATTCATCGAGTATCCCGATACTTTACCTGTCGGGACGCAGGCGTACGAAAATGTCACTCCTGGGGGGGGGGGTCATCAGGCCTCTTAGTCAGGAACTGCTCGGATCCGCCGTAGATGCCTACTACGGCGAACTGGCAAAACAAGACATGGTCCCGTCGGGTGGTCGTGACTCCTCCAAGTTTGAATTGAATCGGTACGGTAGATTGCAACTGAAATCCGCCACTAACTTCGAGATTGTCAATGCCCGCACCGGCAAGCCACTCGCATTAAGTACCATTGCTGGGACGCGGGGTGGCGGCCAAATCATCAGAGACGAGCTTGGATTCACGGATTGGAAGCGAAGTAAAAAAAATGATATACCCCCCAAGGTAGCAGAGGCCCTCAATACAGTTAGCACTGAGCTAGGTGGATCAGCAACCAAACTAAAAACAGTTGAGCTCAACGAGATCCCGCAAATCGTCATCGATGTTATTAACAAAATGTAGACGACGTTCACCGATAATCAGATAGAAGACATACTCAGCACAATGGATGATCCGCCGTTAAACCTTCGTGAACTCCGCGGGCTTAATAAAACCATGCAGACGGTCCGGGGCGAGCTAACCAACAACCTCGCCAGACTAACGGAGCTCGATAAACATATAGAGCTAGAAAACAGAAAACTAGAAGAGGCCGACACAACACACGATAAGGAGCGGATCACAAATCAATCGGATCCGCGAAACTATATCACGGGCCCTCCATGAGGACACCACGCTCGGCGAGCGTCTTCGCACGTTGTTCAGAGAGCAGGGCGCCACAATTGTAAGCATTATGACTGCACTCGGGTTTATTGTGAGTACGCTTGTGCTGGCTCTTACAGGCGGGGCTGCTAAGGGGGCAGCTGCAGTGGTTCCCGCTAAGGAGGGCATCAAGGAGTGGGCTAAAAGGGTGTTGACATCTTTTGGTAGGGTACTGGCAAAACTCGCCGGAAAGGCTGCGGCAGCGCTTCCTGGTATTATCGGTGGCATTGCCTCATGGCTCCTCACCTTTTTGAGTAAGACGGTGGGGTGGCTCTCAGAAAATATATGGGCACTTATCGTTGCCGTCGGCGGGCTACTGTATGTTGCAGCCTGGCGCGGCCTAGGTTAGTAGCCAAAGAATTGCCAACCCTGAGATGACGCCAGCCACAATGAGCGCATTTTTCTCATCTGCATGCTGTTCTCCATCAGTCGTTACCGCGGGAACCGCTGCCGGTGGGCCTGGTTCCGACTCGGTAATCTTTTGATATAGCCCCGACGCTGTGGAGAAGCTCCCGTGAGTTGTTGGTATGTCAACCACCCCGTTGACATCGTCATTACGACCTAAGGACAGGTTGGAGCTAGCTATCACGATTTCATTGTTGTATCCGGCCTGATGACCGATTCGCAGCAACATATCGCTCGGTGCCATGTAGAGGCTCTGGCCGAAGACGAAATCTACCTGGCTATTCGCATACTGAAGAACGTCTTGGTACCGCACGATTGCCGATGGGATGTCCACCGGGGAGTTTATGGCATTCTCGACATTCACTAGAAACTGCTTCTGTGCATCAAATGCCGTGCTAACTCCCACGATGCAGGACCTCGTCTGTGATTGGTCTCCCAGGAGAGCCCAGACATAGGTCCGGATTGAATCATTCAGGCGGGCAACACCGGCCTGGGTGAACCCGTTTGACTTATCTAGCACAAATGTGCCCCAGACGCCGTCTACGTCCGGATCTTGCAGAATATGGTCAATATGAGCCTTTTTTGGCGGTAGCCAGTTGCAGGATGAAACACCACAGCGACGCCCGCCAGAGACCTCTGCCCCGAATGTCATTTTCGCCGGGTCCCAATTTCCGGCATCCTGGGTGGCAATGTGTTTATCCGGGCTGTCGTTCCTGAAATCGGTCTGCTTCCACGCGGTATGTCCTTTGGTGTAGACATCGCCGAGCCCGTTGCTGTTCGGGAAGCTCTTCTGCCGCCAGTCGGTCATCGGACTCACGTCAAACTCTGCGCATATCCGCTCATAGGCCCGTCTGTCGTACGTATTTGAGAATGGATCGAAATTATTATCCTGCGGTAGCGAGACTCGTAATTCGTCTAAAATCCTCCTAATAGTATAGTAGACGTGGAAGATATAGACCGATTGCATCAGCGGTTCGTTTTGGACACTTACACCGTTCAGATGGTCTTCGAACGACACACCGCAGCCGGTTGTGGCACACCATACGGCGAAGTTGAGCTGATTCTGCCAAAACTGCATCGGTGTGTCGTTCCAAGCCTGCGCCACGGTGTCCGTCTTGACAGGAGGTAGCCTGTATTTTCGCCAGATATTCGTAACCTCGGTCGTTCGGGCCGACCGTGATCATCAGGGTGGTTAGGTTCACGGCCGCAAGCTGGCGTTTATATACACCACCGGTTTTATAAGTAACCGAAGGATTATAGCCGAAAGTTCTATTAAAAGTATTAGCCATATTTTATTATAACTATGTTTCAAACAATCACCGATGTTCAAAGGGGTGAGGCCACAAGCCTCCAACAATATATTGATAACCGCGGCGGGGATCTACGCGTTGGCCTCAGATCAATAACACTTACGGTCGGTTGGTATAATATGAATGACGGTGAGGGGTTCGGGTACATAAAGGACGGTACTGTGGTCGCGGTAAAATTATCACCGGGTTTATGGAATTTCGAGGATTTACAAACATTTATAGATACAGAATTTACCGACTTCGCGAGTATCAGCATTTGTAAATCTAATGGAATCGCAACCCTAAATGTCAAACGCGAAAAAATAACTATGACACCTGGTATGTGTGACATACTAGGTATATTTAAAACGTATAACGCTAATAAAGGTTGGTTGGATCCCGGTATATACGTCGGCGAAAAACCGGTAAGTTTTGCCTTAACTAAAACTATTCGAGTGCACTTAGAACAATTAAATACGTCGTATAACGTATGTGATGGAGCTCCGAGTACACTCCTTAAGATAATAGACGCGGGAAATGCTTTCTTCGGGGAACCCGTTGATATAGATTATCCTAATCCAGAATTCAAACATTTGGAACGCGGTTGTATTAACGAATTGGATATTACTATCAGAGATGATAACGGAAGAAAGTTAGACAATCACGAATTTCCGATCTCCGTAGTACTCGAAGTAAAATGAGTATTTACGGGCCGGGTAGTCATAAAGAATATATTAAAGGTAACGGTAAATTAAATGATCTAGAAAAACGATTAAATAAATTTATAGCCATAACGTCGTCAAATATATTAGATAAATCCGAATCGGCTAAATTAAATAGTATAGAAAAACATGTAGACGGATTAATTGCCGTAACGTCAACTATATTAAATAAACCTAAAAAAGATATTATTACTATATGGGCCGAGGAAAGGGATCCTTTACGCGATGTATTGGGATGGGCATTCGGTAATAGCGCTAATAATAAATATTCCGGATACCCTATGACTATAGCGGGTAGAATTTTACGCATGTCTATTTCTTCCATAAAAACTGGTAGCGGAGGTGATGGTTTAGATACGATTACGGTACATCCCGTAATTAACGGAATTACACAAAAAGAAAGTATTACAAAAATTAAGGACGTTCGATCGGCGTATACAGTTTTTGCTAATCCTATTGAAGTGATGGCGGGTAATGTTATAAACTTTGTAACGACTTCGGCTAGACCGTTAGACGCTATTAGTGTTGTAGCTATAATAGTTGAACTAGATTTATAATATGAAAGAGTAAAAAAAAAGATGGCGTTATACCCAACTATACCTATAACGGAAGAGATTAATGTAGATCCCTCGATTTTTAGAATGGGGAGAATCGTAGAGATTCAAACCTTACTACATAACGAACGTAATAATCGGGTAACTATATCTAAAAAAATATAAACGATTAGCGAATATCGTCGAAGGAGCTAATACAATATTCGCTACGGGTTCTATAGTTAGCGGAGTCGGAAGCGTTACTATAACAACGACGATCGTAGGAACTCCGATAGCTATAGGATTAGGTGTAGCTGCCGCGGCTAGCGGACTTTTATGCATGGTAGGAAGAAAAGTCGTACGCCATCTAGAAAATAAAAGTAAAAAACACAATCGTATAGCGATTGCCGCCCAATCTAAGAAAAACAGTATCGATCTCATAATAAGCGAAGCTATTCGGGATAACGTAATATCCGACCCCGAATTTAAAATAGTATGCGAAGAATGGGATCGATACCAATCCTTAAAAGAGGATATCCGAACTAAATGTAGAGCATCTCCCGATGTTGTATACTGTGTAACAGCCAAATGGGCATATACGCCATATTTGGTCATATCTCCTCCAACTTATGCAAATATTTCAATCGGAAAGCCTTTGCTCTGTTCATACAAGACCTTAATACACGGAAACATGGTTTGGCTTATTATATAGTGCGCACCGTTTTGACCTACTTTCGCCAAAACGAGACTAACAGGTAAACAAACGTAAATATGCATTACTCGTATAGGAATGACATACCCAAGTGCCACATAATCTTGAAATTTACCAGTAGTTAGACGCAATATCTGTTCCTACGAATGTATATGGGTTATATGGTTCAGAGAATTACTTAGTGTGTCGTCCATTGTCCAGTGGTACAGTGTCTTATTTGGATTCAAAGGGTCCCGGGATTGATACTAGTTTGGGCTTAAAAAGTGTCATTGAGTGAGGCATCTCAGTACTGGTTAGTGACTTAAGTCTGCTAAGCCTGTCAAAAAAACATGTCAAGGTCCCCACAAGGTCATTGGCATCAATAAAACATACAATGTACATAAGTAATTGAATACATTAGTAACATTTAGGTCACACGCACCATATTAACTATATTAACGCATGCCATTGGAATGGCCTCCCTCCCCTCAACGAAGGATCACTGCCGGCCCAATGGAAGTCAGCAAATGTTGCTCCCATTTACAAAAAGGGGACAAGTCACACCCCACCAACTATAGGCCTATCTCACTGACATGTGTTCTATGCAAGGTTCTAGAACATATACTTAGTTTCCTCCTCGATAGTAAAACAGTTCACTAACCACAGTATTCTGTACCATTTGCAGCATGGTTTTAGAGAAAAACGGTCATGCGTGACCCAATTAGTAATGCTAATCAATGACATGGTTACCTCTGTCTACAATAAGCATCAGGTAGATCTCATCCTATTAGACTTCAGTAAGACTTTCGATAAGATCAATCACGAGAAAGTACTACTAAAAATGCATGACTATGGAGTCAGAGGTCAAACATGAAGGTGGATTAAGAGTTTTCTAGAGAATAGACTCGTCAGTTGTCCTTAATGGTATTAGTTCAGATGCCATTCCTCTGGAGTCCCACATGGATCCGTACTTGGACCCCTGCTTTTCCTAGCCTATATAAACGACCTCCCACAAAACATCAGTTCCAAAGTCTGTATCTTTGCAGATGATACTGCAGTCTATCTATCATCTGCAGATGAACTCCAAAACGATCTTAAGAGATTAGAAGGGTGGGAGTTGGAGTGGGACATGGAATTTTATCCCTCCAAATATCAAGCTATCCATGTCACCAGAAGGAAACATCCTATTCCCAGTCAATATGAACTCCACTTGAGTCGGTCACCTCAGCCAAATACCTTGGCGTGGATATCTCAAATAACCTGTCGTGGGACACTCACATAAAAAGGTCAACTAACAAAGCAAACCAAACATTAGGATTCCTACGTAGAAACCTCCAGGTCAAATCCGAACGCCTTAAGTCCATGGCTTACCAGACACTAGTGAGACCCCAGCTTGAATATGGCTCCGAGATCTAGTTGCCCCATACCCACACATTGATAGACCATATGAAGGTGTCCAGCGAAGAGCAGCCCGTTGGATAAAGGCTGACTTCTATCGTACATCTAGTGTTACAGACATGCTACATTCCCCAAATATATGCAGACTAGATCAACGGCGTATTGACAATAGGTTATCCCTTCTGTATAAAATTCATAATGATCTTGTTGCTATTCCCATTGAAAATTACCTAGTTCCCCTCTCCCGTCCTGCTCGCCATTGCCATTCCATAAGCTATAGGTTTGTAATATGGCTTATTCCGGCCCATTTAACGGTGGGGTACTTTAAAGAATATCCATATATAGAAACTAATCACTAGCTCCGAGATCCGAGGGTGGGGTTCGTTGATCAGGGACAGGACAATTCACAAAGACAACCAGATCGTAGTTTATAGTATCTATTGTGTACAGCACGGTAAAACTGGTTAACGTACAACAGTCAAGCCCTGAAATGGACAATAGCAAACAATAACTATGTTGTACCAAATAAGTCAATAATACATGTATAGCATATGTCAACAATCGTATTATACCTTATAACCACAAGCTCAACATTATTCTACATGTATATAATCTGCCAACATCACTATACATGTATACAATCTGTCAACAGTATTCTACACATATGAACAAACATGTATCGACAGTATTAATACTAAAATGATCGGATTCGCACGGTCCGTGGTGAATAGTGGCCATTCCAAGTAAAACCTATTAAAATCAATTAAAGACAAGTTAGCTATACAGAAACCATAGACATCACATATACACATGTATTTGCTTACCAATTGTGGATTGGACCTGTTGCTGTACAAACTCCACTATTACACTTTCCCTCTCACGGTGATAATCTGTAAGTTGTTATAGAACAGTGTGAATATGCATAGAGAGAAACAGTGATATAATCCATTACCATTTAAATAAGTAATTAACATATGCCGCCATTTTAAGTTATGCATGTACCTGGTACATGTCTTGAAATGTATATCTCTAGAATATCAACAAATACACATAGCTCATTTATGATTTCTTTTGTACTATAAAACAAACAACAATGACAGCTAACCAAATGAACCAACCTGTTATTCCATGATTGAAATTAACTAAAATAAATATGACTCTACATATTGACATCTGACCACTTCAGATATATGGAAGGCAGTGAAATCAGCTGATCATAAAACTATAGCGCGGGAAACCAACCACGGCTGAATGAACATGATTTATAAACTGTACTCTGGTCAAGGGGAGACAACAAACAACTCTTACCAAACTGCTATATGACAGGGGCTAAATAAACGTAAACCTAAGCATCAACAATTTCCACCTGGTTACAGGTTAATTACAGCAACTACGTACTACTACAGGTCTTCCTTTTTTTCCACGAACAATCTACCATTGGAACCATCTCCCTACCACAGAGAAATTCAATACGACAGTTTGCCATATTGACCATGCTAGTCCCTAGTTGTTCTGCGCAGCTGCTTTTATAAACTGTTACCACAACTTATTTTCATTACTTTCTTAAATTATGCTTTTATAACTATTCATACTGTTAACTTCTTTGTGGGTTTTGACGCGCAACATGTCTACATCCCCGTAAGGGGTTCGACATTAAAGGAAGATAGATAAAGGTAGGTAGATAAGGGTAGGTAGGGTAGGGGGTAGGTAGATTGGTATACGATACTATGTACAGTCCAGCCCCAGCTTTACCATTTTTGCTGAGCTGCTGGCCACTGTACCACTCGGGACTGTTTTTGACCTTAGTATGTGGTTATTTTCAACATTATGTGTCTCAAATGAGATGTTTATCAACGGTCCATGACAAGCGCCACCCTGTCATATTCAGTAGTGTGTGCTGGGAGTAACCAGTATATGTGGATGAATAAGTTACTACCCGAAATCATCGTTAGACGAAAGGGTGTTTTAGACGAAACTAGTACGTGAATTCGTGTTTACTCTCGAATATTCACTTCTGTTATCAGTAGTTATATAAATACGGATATAATACAGTTTCAAAACAACCTAGCAAAGTAAACAGAGTATGTCGAAAGTAGTATATTGCCAAAATACGCTAAACCGGTGATTTTATAACGAACGGTTTTAATGTTTGTTTAAATACCTGTTTATAAGAATCTGGGTCAAGACGGTGTCCAAACCGTGTTTCCGTGTATTATATAGTGCGCACCGTTTTGACCTACTTTCGCCAAAACGAGACTAACAGGTAAATAAACGTAAATATGCATTACTCGTATAGGAATGACACACATGAGTGTCACATAATCTTGAAATTTACCAGTAGTTAGACGCAATATATGTTCCTACGAATGTATATGGGTTATATGGTTCAGAGAATTACTTAGTGTGTCGTCCATTGCCAGTGGTACAGTGGTAGAGTGTCTTATTTGGATTCAAAGGGTCCCGGGTTTGATACTAGTTTGGGGCACATAGAGTGAGGCATCTCAGTACTGGTTAGTGACTTAAGTCTGCTAAGCCTGTCCAAAAAACATGTCAAGGTCCCCACAAGGTGCTTGGTATCAATAAAACATACAATGTACATAAGTAATTGAATGCATTAGTAACATTTAGGTCACACGCACCATATTAACTATAATAACGCATGACATTGGAATGGCCTCCCTCTCCTCAACGAAGGATCACTGCCGGTGTAGCGTGAGTCCCGTAAGTCCGTGAGGATTGTAAGTTCGCTAGTTGCGGCTTACGGGGCTCACGCTACGGGTATAAGAAACGTAAGTTGTGAGAATTGAAAGTCAATAACAATATCTTTCCTCCACTTTAGTTTAAAGATTTTATTTCTCAATTATTTACAGAGATAAATGATAGTAGATAAAGGCTACTAATGAGACTCCAATTTCCAGTGTATGAGGTTTAAAACGCTCGTGTTTGTGTATAACCATGACTTACAGAATACGCGGTCAATTGATGGAACAGCTTATTGTTATCGATCACGACACCTTGTCAATCAAACTATAATGGATAATCCAATCAGCTATCGATATTTCACACATCCTCAAGTAAGCTTGTGTATCCCAATACTGCAGTTTTAAGTTGATTGTAAGATTAGCCAGCTAATTAAATGCAATTATGAAATCGATTATGGATTAATAATCTAGATTTTATCACACAATATGACTGCCGTTGTCATTACCGAAACTGTATTACCGAAACTGTATTAGTTAGGCCACAACTACTAAGTTTACTGCAAACATCAATGTTAACAAGGTTCCATATGAAAATGCTGCGGAAAGTGCAATCGCTTCCAGACCGAACTGCCACTGGAATAGTGTACCTCTTATTAGGAGCCCTGCCGGTGGAAGCAGAAATCCACAAACGTCAGCTGAGTTTTCTGTTCAACATACTAACATGTGAAAACGAAACCATCCAAAAACTAAGCGAAAGGCAAATAGCTATAAACCTGGATTGTCATCTGAGCTTCTACCATAGAGTTGCTGAGGTGCTACTACTATATGGACTCCCAGATATCTCTACACTGAGGGACCATCTAACAACTAAATTGAGCTGGAAAATACAAGTAAAACAAGCTGTTAACAGTTACTGGACAGATAAATTGAATGGTGACATTATCGATAAATCATCTCTAAAGTTCTTGGCCAAAGCAGGACTGCAAATAGGTGTAACCCACTCGGTCTGGCGAACCCTATACTCGACTGTATCGGACGTAAAAAAATGTATTACAAAAGGCCGCATGATGACGGGCACATATATGCTACAAGCTACGAAACATAAATTTAATCAACAAACTGAAGATCCACTATGTAAATGCTGTGCAATGGAAAGTGAAGACATTATCCACATGCTCACCACATGTCCTGTTCTACACGAGGTCCGAAAAGAGGGCTTATCCAAGATGAAACACCTCGTCGCTTCAATGATAGGAGTCGATAACTGGAGGAGATATTTCACCGAAAAAGTTGCCATTACAAAGCTGATCATAGACTGTACTCACTTCAGCCATATTTTCACCAAACCGGAAGATATTGACGCCATAATGAGATTGTCAACGGATCTGTGCCACAAGTTACATACAAAACGGACATTAGCGCTACAGTGTAATATGTGCTGATCTAACTACATGTACCTATGAATACCCACCGATTTATAAACTGTCCCTGCACTGTACAAAATTCACTAGCTGTGCATGAACTATCTACATGTACCTGTATATAGATGCATGGGTGGAGGTCTCGACGTGGTGAAGAGTTATATTTTATTTTTAGCAAGTGACTTTATATTTACGTGTATGATGAATATACCGACCAACATATTCATACTAATACAAGATATGACCAGGGATCATCTTGGTGTTCCATAATTGGAAGGGCATACGGAGGAAAAGAAGAAAGAAAGACTAAGTAGAAATAGTGTGTTGTCGTACTATTTGTATGAAAGTCTGGAGTCTTATGACCTAAGCTGTTGATGCGACACCCCCACAGGGATTCGGCACGTTTGGGGGTACTAGTATATATATTTAAGTATACTTATAAATATATATACTAGTACCCCCAAACGTGCCGAATCCCTGTGGACACCCCTACATGTTCTATTACAATGTGAATATATTAATAATTCACACAATTCTACCAACGGACATAAAATGATTGGGCAAAATCGTATCTGTATATTGTTTATGACCCTTTTGGCTGTCATAAATAATTTAAAGTTAGATACATCAAGATAGATTTTTGTAGTTTAGTTTATACAAATTTAACTTAACTAGATTGCAGAACAAGTGTTTACTACATTATATTAATCGTCCTCGAGGCATCATTTCTGGTAGAATCCATCTCGATAAAGGAGAGAAGAAGCAATTTAAGTCCCTTACTAAGGGACACGATCATAACAGCTACAGCTGGGCGCGAACTCGGGTCCTTTTGTACCTGAAGCGAATGCTCTACAACTGCACTATCACGACTTCCACAATGTCAATGCCACGAGATCAATATTTTAAATATAAAAGATAAACAAGGCCACTAGAAACTCGCTTTTACAGACGGATATGTAGTCTAGCGGTTAACACGCTGGACTGGTAATCCAGGGTTTGCAAGTTCGATCCCCCTTCTGACACTAATAAAATTAACCGTCTTTTAGATGGGACTTTAAACCGTGCACGTAAAAGAACCAGAAGAGACTCTGGAATGGGTCTCTATCTGTATCATTGCACTATCCTCCAAAAATCTATGACTAATCTCTTCAGGAGGCGTCGCTCAAATAAAAAATTATGGGCAACCGGTAACGACGATATATAAATGTACACCCCCCCCACCTGACTCGCTTTAAGTTTGAATAATTATCTTATATAAAGATAAGATTGTGTGTGTGCCTGCCTGTGGGTGTGGTTTTGTGCATGACTGTGTACATAAATACATACTGACTAGGTACTCGACACACGGACGGCTTGTCCCACGATTGCACGGTATAGAGGCCAGACAGGAATATGAATAAAATCCGAGCTCCTGTCCAAGCTACCATGCTAGAGAGTGTAGCGGGTCCAGTGTCTTTCGCTATGTTATATGTTTATAAATACTAACATGCATTACTTTTTGTAATCGTCGCTACTCAGGTTGCATAAGTGAGCGACACCTGAAGAGTCATTTTAGATTTTGGAGGATAGTGCAATGATACAGGCAGAGAGACTCATTCAATAGTCTTTGAGGGACTGATGCATTGGCAGAGTGATTCACTTTGAGAATTGTTTTGTTATTTCATCGCTTTCAATCGCCACCCAATCCCCATTTTGTTAGTTTTTCACTTGATATAAAACTATATTTTCATACACGTATTATATATTTTGGTATTACTACATAATATGTTTATCTCTTAATCGGCGATAGTGCACACATTTATATATTTAATGGAGATAATCTCAATAAGCTATAAGCTTTCGATTTAATCCATTTTCATTTTGTATACAATATGTCACCGACTCGAGTTCACGGGGTTTGAACTTGTGTGCAGGTTAACTCTAAATGGGGAATTAGTGTGGTACAGCAGAGTAGCGTACACAAAGTGGTGGCATATGAAGGGGTCAGTCCACGGTGTATGGTCAATTTGAATTAAACCAATGACGATTCCAGTTACTAATTTAATATATATATAATTGTCCAGCAATAACGATAATTAACACAGATTGAAGTTCACGTTAATTATGTACTAAGGTGGTTTTAATGTGTGTGTGTGTGTGTGTGTTTTATGTGTATTTATCGTGGCTACCGGTTGCCCATATGAACGACGCCTCCTGAAGAAATTAGTCCTCTTAGACGTTTGGAGGATAGTGCAATGATACAGACAGAGACCCATTCCAGTCTCCTGTGGTTCTTTTACGTGCACGGTGTACAACACAGACACGAGACCTTAGTTTAAAGTCCCATCTAGGGTCAGATGGGGGATAGAACCTGCGATACCTGGATTACCAGTCCAGCATGTGTTTTAATGGTGTCCATATATAGTTCATAGACTATTACGGTAGTTACAAATTAACATAAGTCCTGTAGCAGATTTAATGTGGCTAGCATTATGCCACTAAATGATACATTGTATTAACAGTAGCTGCTTTATGCTACTAAAGGTATTTATATCAAAGAAACCATAAATTCTAAATAATGTCAACTATGACAACTCTTCTAAGACATGTTATGGATAATAATATCAGATAACATCTGCTTAAGAAAATGCATTAGTGATGTCCTTTATATAAAATATAATGTAAAAGTCACCATTATACAAAGAAACTAAATGATTGAAATTATAGGAATGAAATAAAATAATAATTATGTAACTAATGAATTTTATTGAAATTCTGACCGTTACATATTTATGTACTGTACATTATGAATGAATAAATATGTTTAAACCAGATCTTCGCTGGTTCTTTTAGTGTCCAGCTTAGGCACCGACACCAGACCTCGTCAGAAAGTCTATTAATATTATTAAGGTCAGACGTGGATCAAGCCTACAATATCTAACCAGGATCCTTTTGATTGATTATCTAACTTACCAGTTGGTCATGGTACCCAGTTTATCCTGTGTTCTTCTATGAATGCATTGGACGCTTGCTTAGGATCGCTGTCCTGTTGAAAATTGTGTGCTGTACATACTAATATCAATGTTGTATTACATTCATATATACAGTGGGCCGTCACATTTACATTACATATTTGTAAAAGCGACATTTCCAGTCTAAGCAACATGGAGGACACCACATGGAGGACACTCATATGTAGCCACACTCATAAACACACATTCCAATATATATATATATATACATTCCGATACATTCATATATACATTATGATACACATATATATATATATTCCGATACATATTTTCTGAAAATGTTAATCCTGTGATAATTGAAAGTTCCAATGAGAGACCTATCAAAGTGACCCACAGGCAACATATGAAGTGGTGAGATATCTACAGTCAAACCTGTGTTAGTGGTCATCTCCATCACAGCTTGGGGAAAAATTCTGAAGCTGTGAGAATTGAAAGTTCCAGTCAGGGACCTTTCTAAAGTGACCCACAGGCATCATATGAAGTGGTGAGATATCAATCTCACCTGACCAGCATGAATACATTATGCCAAGTCTAAATTTACCAATATTAGCTCGGTATTATGCATTTTCTGAGGTGACTTTCAATTTTCACGGCTTGGGAGGAAAATGTTGAAGCTGTGAGAATTGAAAGTTCCCGTTAGGGACCTATCTAAAGTGACCCACAGGCATCATATGAAGTGGTTAGATATCTATCTCACCTGACCAGCATGAAAACATTATGCCAAGTCTAAATTTACCAATATTAGCTCGGTATTATGCATTTTCTGAGGTGACTTTCAATTTTCACGGCTTGGGAGGAAAATGTTGAAGCTGTGAGAATTGAAAGTTCCCGTCAGGGACCTATCTAAAGTGACCCACAGGCATCATATGAAGTTGTGAGATATCTGTCTCAATTGACCAGCATGAAAACATTATGTCAAGTCTAAATTTGCTAATATTAGCTCGGTATTATGCATTTTCTGAGGTGACTTTCAATTCTCACGGCTTGGGGGAAAATTCTGAAGCTGTGAGAATTGAAAGTTCCAGTCAGGGACCTTTCTAAAGTGACCCACAGGCATCATATGAAGTGGTGAGATATCTATCTCACCTGACCAGCATGAAAACATTATGTCAAGTCTAAATTTACCAATATTAGCTCGGTATTATGCATTTTCTGAGGTGACTTTCAATTCTCACGGCTTGGGGGAAATTCTGAAGCTGTGAGAATTGAAAGTTCCCGTCAGGGACCTATCTAAAGTGACCCACAGGCATCATATGAAGTGGTTAGATATCTATCTCACCTGACCAGCATGAAAACATTATGCCAAGTCTAAATTTACCAATATTAGCTCAGTATTATGCATTTTCTGAGGTGACTTTCAATTCTCACGGCTTGGGGGAAAATGTTGAAGCTGTGAGAATTGAAAGTTCCGGCCAGGGACCTATCTAAAGTGACCCACAGGCATCATATGAAGTTGTGAGATATCTGTCTCAATTGACCAGCATGAAAACATTATGTCAAGTCTAAATTTGCTAATATTAGCTCGGTATTATGCATTTTCTGAGGTGACTTTCAATTCTCACGGCTTGGAGAAAAATGCTGAAGCTGTGAGAATTGAAAGTTCCAGTCAGGGACCTTTCTAAAGTGACCCATAGGCATCATATGAAGTGGTGAGATATCTATCTCACCTGACCAGCATGAAAACATTATGCCAAGTCTAAATTTACCAATATTAGCTCAGTATTATGCATTTTCTGAGGTGACTTTCAATTCTCACGGCTTGGGGGGAAATGTTGGGGTCTGTCTAAAATGCGGACGCGTTAAGTGGGCGCTATATATATAGAGAGAAAACGCGGACGCTATGTAATATATAGGGAAAAAGCGGGCGCTATAGGTATTACTTGATAAAGGTGTTAGATAAGGTGTGCGATTAAACGAACTTATAATCGCCGTGTTTTTAGTGTGTCTGGTGTCTTTTCTTTCATTCAATATGTTACTTTCTTATAAATTATATAATATTTCATCTTTTTTTTTTTTAAAAAGTATGCGTTTCTTTGTCCCTTTCTGTTATTATTTTCGTTATTGATTTATTTAGCAATTTAAAATTTCCGGTACATCTGGAAGAAAAGTTTACGTTCTATGATCATTATGATACTAACACTTGAAATACCATACAAGAATTTGAATATAATCATAGTAAAATGATCTCATAATTCGAGCGTTCGCAATTAAAAACTTATATCGCCAGCTAGTTACTATATTATAGCGTCCGCCTTTTCTCTATACATCTATAGCGCCCGCGTTTTCCCACTATATATATATATAGCGTCCGCATTTTCCCTCTATATATCTATATATAGCGTCCGCAGTTTGTTATAATTATGTTCAATGTGTCTGTCATTTCGAAATAGTGATATCGAAGCGTCTGCATTATACCATGCAGTCTGCTCTATGATCAATATGATACTAACACTTGAAATAAATCTTATTACAAATGCGTCCGCGGTTTGTTATATTTTCAATATCATACAAGAGTTTGAACATAAACTTATTATAATGATCTCTTAATTCGAGCGTCCGCAATTAAAAACTATATCGCCAGCTAGTTACTATAGCGTCCGCCTTTTCTCTATACATCTATAGCGCCCGCGTTTTCCCTCTCTCTCTATATATATATATATATAGCGTCCGCGTTTTCCCTCTATATATATATATAGCGTCCGCAGTTTGTTATATGTTCAATGTGTCTGCCATTTCGAAACAGTGATAACGAAGCGTCTTCATTATACAATGCAGTCTGCTCTATGATCAACATACGTCTATAGCGTCCGCGTTTTCCCACTATATATAGCGTCCGCATTTTCCCTCTATATATATATATATATATAGCGTCCGCAGTTTGTTATATGTTCAATGTGTCTGCCATTTCGAAACAGTGATATCGAAGCGTCTGCATTATACCATGCAGTCTGCACTATACCATGCAATATGATCATTATGATACTAACACCTGAAAATAATTCGAAATATATATCATGCAGTCTGTTGCAATGACATAGACTTCAATAGAACACTCAATAATTTATTGTATATTAGTGATCATAATTAGATAACTGGATTTACTCTGGCTACTTGTATAGGATATGGTCACACTTTTGGTTATCGCAATCAGGGTAATCCAATCAGTGAGCACAATCAAAGTGGAGTATCAATCAGCATAATCATATAAACGGTAGAGCATGTCCATTCATTGCACACTTAACAATACATAAGTTGTTTATTCTGGTACGATATTAGCAATTTGTTTTTGGCAATTAACAATACATAAGTTGTTTATTCTGGTACGATATTAGCAATTTGTTTTTGGCAATTTATAGTATGAAAAGAATACCAATCATTTGTGTGGATATGTGTATCTTAGAAAATGTATATGTTGCTTAATAATTGTTATTGGGGTTTTAAGGTAATAAACACATTAGTAAGACTTCATCAAATTAACGAAATAAAAAAGTGGTGATAACACATTAATTTCCCCACGATAAAAATCTCAAATTCTACCATGATATGATTTCAGTAAATACGATTTAGTTTCCAAATAGTTCATAGTTATAATTCATTAAAGAGTACGTCTGGTAAATTTGCAGATGCGTCGATATCACTGTATGAAAAGCAGACATAATGAACATATAACAAACTGCGGATGCTATACATATATAGAGGGAAAATGTGGACGCTATATATATATAGTGGGAAAACGCGGGCCCTATAGAAAATGTATGTGTTGCTTAATAATTGTTATTGGGGTTTTAAGGTAATAAACACATTAGTAAGACTTCATCAAATTAACGAAATAAAAAAGTGGTGATAACACATTAATTTCCCCACGATAAAAATCTCAAATTCTACCATGATATGATTTCAGTAAATACGATTTAGTTTCCAAATAGTTCATAGTTTTAATTCATTAAAGAGTAAATCAATAACGAAATTAATAACAGAAAGGGACAAAGAAACGCATACTTTTTAAAAAAAAAAAGACGAAATATTATATAATTTATAAGAAAATAACATATTGAATGAAAGAAAAGACACCAGACACACTAAAAACACGGCGATATATTATAAGTTCGTTTAATCGCACACCTTATCTAACACCTTTATCAAGTAATACCTATAGCGCCCGCTTTTTCCCTATATGTTACATAGCGTCCGCATTTTCTCTCTATATATATAGCGCCCGCTTAACGCGTCCGCATTTTAGACAGCGCCAAAATGTTGAAGCTGTGAGAATTGAAAGTTCCGGCCAGGGACCTATCTAAAGTGACCCACTGGCATCATATGAAGTGGTGAGATATCTATCTCACCTGACCAGCATGAAAACATTATGTCAAGTCTAAATTTGCTAATATTAGCTCGGTATTATGCATTTTCTGAGGTGACTTTCAATTGACCTTATAATAAATTTGTATAAACTAAAAGTAATTTATGGGTTTAAAGTAGGCCACAGTGCCTGGGTAAGGATTTGATGCAGTATGGATGACTGACTAGTAAATTTATTTTTGAAGAGATTAGACATTTTAGATTTTTGGAGGATAGTTCAATGATACAGACAGAGACCCATTCCAGCGTCTGCTCTGTTTCTTTTACGTGCACAGTGTAAAGCAACAACACGAGACCTCGGTTTATCATCACATCTGAAAGACTGTTAATTTTATTAGGGTCAGATGGGGGATTCAGAACCTGAGAACTTATTATAAATGATATAAAACATGTAACCAGTGTATTGGGAACACAGGAAGTGTCACTGTTGGTTGCAGATCCCTAAAAATAAGGTTTTATTGCTTTTCACACCTGTGGCAAACAGGATAAGGCTTAATTTGGTCCACAATAGTCAGAACTTGTGGTGGCACACGGCCTCAAGGGTGTTCAGGTAGCAGACTTCAGACCGGACCAGCGGACCTGGCACCGCCCTGGATGCTACCGGTAGTTACCTGAGATCCAGTGATAGATATTACAATATCTAGCAAAGTGAAGAAATCCGATCTGGGTCACCTCGCCAGATTGGAAGTACAATGTCATATTGAGGAAAACTACAGCAATCACCTCAAAATATAATTATACAGATGGATCAAAATGCCCCGATTCTGACAAAGTAGCTGCAGATGTAGTCATGCCATCCCTACAATGTGAATATGTAGAAAGTTGCTGGATAGTAGATAATAATTCACCGAAATATGTGATATTATCTGACTCACTTTCATCACTGGTCTCATTACAATCAAGGAATAGTAAGTCTAGACCAGATCTAATCAAAGGCATAGGTAAATTACATAATGAGGGTTTGAACTTGGACCTTCAGGTTACCATAGCATGGTGTGCAGCAGTGCACATATAGGTATCACTGGAAATGAGCTGGCTGACAGGGCAGCCAAGTCGGGCCTGGAGCATACAAATGTAGAAAATAATGTGAAGCTCGCACCCATGGAGATCTACTTATTTATCAGGGCTGAAACAATTACCCGTTGGAGCCAAACTTTATATAATAGGCCTTTTAAACAAACCTTTAAGTTGAGCTCTGGGGCTCAGTTGACCGGTGCCTAATATTCCCATTCTATAAAAATAGATAAGTGCATTAGTAGACTGAGACTGGGGACGAATCTGTTGCCTGGTAATGATGGACAACATATACTTAAATTGGATCCGGTTTGTCCCACATGTCGGGTGAAGTACACCACCGAACATTTTCCGCTAGACTGTAGTGTGCACGGGACTCATCGAGCTGATCTGCGGGCTGCTGTTGCAATCTTGAGAATGTCCTCAACCCCAGCAAGGCTGCCCGAACATCAGTATACAAAGCTCTGGAGACCTACATCTTAGACTGTCAGATGTCGGACAAAATATAGAGGACCTGTGCAGTTATGGCTGGCTCAGACACAAGTTCCCATACTTTTGCAGCTTGTTAGTAGATCAATAAACCAGTTAGTAGTGCAGAAACTAGCCTCACTAGAGTCCTTTCCGAAAAGCAATTTTATTGCCGGTTTCTCATCATTTGAGTGGGAGATTTTGACCCCAGGTGAGAGAGATTACTTAAATTTCATAATAGGGCTCTTTTAGGGCTACAGTCATCACTATAACTTAAATCAATATAAATTTGGGAAAATCTACAATGACCTGGAAAAAATAAATTTTATATATCAATACCCCCGCTAATAGAACTCTTCGGACAGATCCCACGCTTATGCCTCTGTCCACACAGCCACGTTAATATATTATGAAAATAAATAACTACTTATCAGTTAATACAATAGTTTCAGTAATATAAGTAATTACTTATATGACCCCCCCCCCCTTATTTTTGTATTAATATCGCCTCTCCCCCCTGTGACCAAATATGTAGGAGACAAACATTTGTTCATCTCTTCATAAAATCTGCCCTAAACTAATAGATTTAATCATATATATGGGAATAATATTGTCTGAGTCAGACCAGGTGAAATCCAGAGCCCCTCGTCCAATCCACCCAGAGTAGTAGGTAAGATAGCACGCAGAACAATTGATAAGTACAGCCAGGCTAGGTACCAAACCAATGATCAATTGTATCGGGATGCCAGGGGCTGCGGTTTTCGACCTTCTCATTTGGGCTAGTCCGAGGCGAGGAATACTCTCTACCTATTGGGTGTTCTATGTACCTAATAGGATGGTACACTTAGTGTACCTGTCCCTGGTTATCCTGACCAGATCATGATAATAGAAATTTGAATATCCCTTATCAAAACTGACCAAACATAGAGATTTCTTCAAAAACAACTATTTAGCACAATTTTGAACCCAGTATTTTCTCAAATTATCTGATTTATCCAGATTATTTGTATATTTTTCAGAAGCATTAACATGTTATTGACCCAAAATTATCAATTAAGGTAGCCTGATTATAGTAGGATCATAATTGAGGCCTCTATGCTATGACATATGTGTAATGTCAAAACATAGTGTGTTTGTTCAGTTTTTGGTCAATTACACAAAAGATTGAAAGTATAAAGGGATAAAAAAAATCCCCATGTATACATAATAAAATATTATATACATAATTAAACAAACTAGAGTGAGGTTGGTAAAATTTCCAAGAAAATGCCCTTTGAGATTGTTGCCATATAAAGTGAGAAATCTGATTTATTATACCACATGTGTCATGCATACACCATAACCTAGTTTTTATGATCATTTATCTAATATCACAAGAATGTTTATGCCTTTCTATAAACACCAATATGATATGGACTTCAAACAATTAAATACGGTTACATAACTGTATTATTACCACAGTTGAGGCCCTTATGCTGTGACATATGGGCAATGTTGTCCAATTCTAACTTTTTGGGATTATATGCATACATAACCTAGTTTTTATGATCATTTATCTAATATCCACAGAATGTTTATGCTTTTCTATAAACACCAATATGATATTGACTTCAAATAATCAAATAAGGATACCTAACTGTATGATTACCACAGTTGAGGCCCTTATGCTATGACATATGGGCAATGTTGTCCAATTCTGACTTTTTGGGATTATATGCATACATAACCTAGTTTTTATGATCATTTATCTAATATCCACAGAATGTTTATGCTTTTCTATAAACATCAACATGCTATTGACTTCAAATTATCAAATAAGGATACCTAACTGTATTATTACCACAGTTGAGGCCCTAATGCTATGACATATGTGTAATGTCAAAACGTAGTGTTTTTGTTCAGTTTTTGGTCAATTACACAAAAGATTGAAAGTATAAAGGGATAAAAATCCCCATGTATACATAATAAAATATTATATACATAATTAAACAAACTAGAGTGAGGTTGGTAAAATTTCCAAGAAAATGCCCTTTGAGATTGTTGCCATATAAAGTGAGAAATCTAATTTATTATACCACATGTGTCATGCATACACCATAACCTAGTTTTTATGATCATTTATCTAATATCCACAGAATGTTTATGCCTTTCTATAAACATCAATATGATATTGACTTCAAACAATTAAATATGGTTACATACGGTAACGGTATTATTACCACAGTTGAGGCCCTTATGCTGTGACATATATATGGGCAATGTTGTCCAATTCTGACTTTTTGTTTTGGGATTATATGTGCTCAGTCAAACTATCCTGTGAGTGCTTCTTGGGATAAATATCCTAAAATGTATAGAATATAACACTACTTATTGCAAGCTGTAATAATTTCCCCTTACCCCCTAGATCCGCACCTGAAATAACCCTTTCTGGTCTGTATTTTGATCCCCACGCTAACAAAGGTCAACTCGGTACACATTCCTGAGGCAGAGGAATGATACTATGAACATATATCTCAAAATTCTTGCAAAAATGATACTTTATCCCTGGAATTATACTAGGGTGTTCGAGGAAATTTCAATTATCATTTCAGGTCACCTTTTTATGTAATTCTTCATTGTCCAAATCCATGCAAGAATCCAGTTTAGTTTAATTTAGTAAAAGAAGCATAGATAGGAACATTATGACAGCAAGCCGCCTATCAATGGGAATAGTCTTGTCGCAAAAAATGCCTGCGTGCTGTCGGTCTATCTCCAAGTAAGCATGAACAACCGAACCGGATTACTGCCATACAAGTTTTTTCATTCGACAAGGATCTACGGTTATTATTTGTTTGGCTATTCCCTGTGTGACTGTCTTTTTCATGTAAATACTTGAGTATATTTCAAACATTATTACAATTTTACTGGCTCTACTAAGTGTTATGTCATTGACTTGTCAGTATATCAGTAAGGGTTCGAGACCCAATAAGAATAACGCTTTGATAGTTTACTACAGTTTAATCTACATGATACAAGTACAACGACAGTCTTCAATACAATGATACTATAACAATGGGACATGCTTATTATATAGCGAGTAACAGTAAATAGTGTACTAACAGTGTTGCTGAAGCGCATTGTTGTGTCCCTTGGTATGTATATAATTCAGATACACAACACTAAGGAGACCGTTGGAATTGCTACAGAAGTGTTTTTTAACGTACTGATCATAAATGTTGTCACACAGGGGTATAGTTGTTATTTTATAACAATTAATGATCCCAGTACACGGGGAAATATAAAACATGGGAGTGGGAATATGAAGGAGGGAACACAAAATCACATCCTCAGTAACCTACTATGTTTCAAGTGAAAAGGAACTTTCACTTATTGCAGCTTACTGCAAAGAAATATGGGTTTAGTTATATATTTATGTTTTTAGGGGTAACCCATATTAGTTTGATCTTTCTTAAAATGTTAAAAAAGATGTCCAAACGACATAGTGGGCCGAGGACACAAATGTAATATATAAACACAATTTGAATTATAATTTCCCATGTATATGGGAGATTTGTTATTACCGGCTATATATCTATATATGTACTCGGGGGATAAGTTATGAACTATCATAGTACAGATACATATTAAGACAGTCCACTAACTCCACTTGCTCGTAATCTTCTTAGTACACATATTTTAAACTTCGTAGTCTTAACTAAAAGTATTTTAGTCCATAACTCTGTAATTTTAATGCATAATGTTGGATGCTGGATCCATGGATATGGGTGCAAGACTTTATTGTCTTGTGACATGTAGATCACAGTATTACAGTATAACACGATATTGCACATGTAACAAGGTATTCTCGTTGTATTAGAAATGGTAAACATATTTTTATATATATAGATATGCAATCTTAGACATATAAGTATATGTGCACCGGGTATTGTATTCACCCGGTCTACCCCTGACTGTCGCTGACACAAATTCCTGTGTGAGTGACAGTTGGCGATATGAAAACCAAACACACACTGAGATTACAACAGCCCTCATAGCCCACTTTAAAACATCTAGTTATAATAATTGCGATAAGGCAAAACCATCACTTAGATGATGGGCATTTTAATTATCTTATAAAACTCGCCCAAATGCATTTATGCGGTGGTGACTTTAAATAAACTTATTAGTCAGACATATTAATTAAATTTATTAAAGAAATATACATCAATTTCTGCTGAATAAGCATCCAACTAGCATTTTAACTTGATGTGTGTGTGCGTTTTACGTTTATTTATTGTTGCTACAAGTTGCCCATATGAGCGACGCCACCTGAAGAGATTAGTCATTTTTGGATAGTGCAATAATACCGACAGAGACCCATTCCAGAATCTCCTCTGGTTCTTTTACATGCACGGTGTAAAGCACCGACACGAGACCTCGGTTTAAAGTCCCATCTGAAAGACTGTTAATTTTATTATGTCAGACGGGGGATCGAACCTGCGATCCCTGGATTACCAGTCCAATAGTTAACCGCTGGACTACAGTCCACCTGTCACCCTAAATCATAGGGTAGTCATTAATCCATGGCATCGAAAAGTGACCCTCTCTTTCATACATGTATAGTCTACACATAGAGGGGTCATTATTCTATGGCATCGAAAAGTGACCTGCCCTCACTTTTTCAGTGTATACATAGAGGGTAGGGGTCATTGTTATTATTTGTTGTATGCTTGTCTGGGTAAATATTATGCATATATACATTATGTGAACCTCCTAGTTATACAGCACCCACCATATCATCGTTAGAAATTGATAGAGACAAATTATCTGTGTACTTATATTTTCATATTCAATATATTTATGTTATTCTGTACATCATTGATTCAAAATAAATGTTGCTAGGCCTTAAACAGTGTTATAATTATAATAAATTTAATATTTTCTCACTATATATTACCATTCGCAAGGGGAGTAATTGTTCCGCAAGGGGGTCAATATTCCATGACCGACTAATAACCCGAGAGACATTATTTTGAGGGGGGTCAATATTCTATACATCAGGTTCAATACTCGGTCAGGTCACATATGTAGTGTCGTCGAGGTAGGCGTCTCACACACATTGCTTAGTACTGTTAACCGCTTGGGTCGGCTAAGACTGCCCAGTCAGGTCGGCTAAGCCTGCCTAGTCAGGTCGGCTAAGCCTGCCTAGTCAGGTCGGCTAAGCGTGTCCAGGAATACAAGCGTAGTTCCTCGCAAGGGGTTTGACATTATTGCCTCGTTCTTATATTGTTGTTATATACTTTTTTCCGGTGTCTTTCGGTATTTCTATATGTTGGAGAACAGTCTATTTCTACAAAAAATGTAAGTGGCATACTTTCCTTCCTCGTTCGATATTTCGGATAAATGTGAAAATATATATGATTTTTAACGTTTCTATTCATTAGATTATTGCTCGATCGAGCTATTATAGCTTGATCGAGCTATTATAGCTTGTTCTGGACTGTTCTCCAACCTGTTCTAGGGACCGTGTCATTTGATCATCTTTGTAAACAAAATTAAAATAGTGTGCATTATTCAGTTATTTGTACAAAACAAAACTGAAAATGACATAATGTGTGTTAATTGTCACATTAATTTGGGATAAAACTTTACCTGTACAAAGCTCATGTAGATTTGGGTTAAATTGGGTTGAAAAATGAGCCAGTGTGTGGTTTCGGAGTTTCGAAACATTTACAGTCAAATTACAACTGATAACACAGTGACAACCGTTACAAACAAGTCACTAACATCATTACTGAATAATGGAATGTGATAACTGCTTCAATTAATAAAAAGAATAAAACCAAACAGTAGATTTCTAATATAATTATTTACCTCATTTAGCTAGATGTCAATAAAGTAGGCTGTTCCATCAATTGACCGCGTGTATTCGTATCCGGTAAGCAAGGATAAAGCATACACCGGAGTAATCTATATAGAAATTGGAAAATCCCCTTCACAGACACACTTTATAAATATCTATAGGTTCATACATGTCACATAATACTGATAATTAGCACAACTATTGAAAATAAAGCGAATGTCTCTCATTCCTCACGGCCGCTAAGATGTAACATTATAGATCATTATGCGCATGCGCAACTTTCAGTTCTTACAGGGATGTCTGTTAAGACACCGGCCCAATGGAAGTCAGCAAATGTTGCTCCCATTTACAAAAAAGGGGACAGGTCACACCCCGCCAACTATAGGCCCATCTCACTGACTATGCAAGGTTCTAGAACATATACTTAGTTATTAGTACTTAGTTACTCCTCGATAGTAAAACACTTCACTTACCACAGTATTCTGTACCATTTGCAGCATAGTAATGCTAATCAATGACTTGGTTACCTCTGTCTACAATAAGCATCAGGTAGATCTCATCCTATTAGACTTCAGTAAGACTTTCGATAAGGTCAATCACGAGAAAGTACTACTAAAATTGCATGACTATGGAGTCAGAGGTCAAACATTAAGGTGGATTAAGAGTTTTCTAGATAATAGACTCCAGTCAGTTGTCCTTAATGGTATTAGTTCAGATGCCATTCCTCTGGAGTCCCACAGGGATCCATACGACGAAGGGTACTATGTTGGATATATTCGGATAGATCATTAATGTAGATGAGGAATAGGATTGGTCCCAGAACTGTGCCTTGGGGTACACCCGATGTAACAGAGGCCGTGTCTGACATTTCACCCTCCAAGACAACAGTCTGGGTCCTATCTGATAGAAAGTCGTTAATCCAGTTATATGTTATAGTATGTTATAGTAGTTTGCAACAGATGCATGTTAGGGATATTGGTCTATAATTGATAGCATCATGTTTATCACCTTTTTTAAAAACTGGGCATACATTTGCATGTTTCCAGTCAGTGGGTATAATACCAGAAGACAGGGATTTTGAGAAGATGATAGTGAGGATAGGTGATATGTGTTCTCTACATTCTTTTAGTATTCTAGCATTGATGTTGTCTGGTGCAGAGGCTTTGTGTGGTTTAAGATTTGTGAGTAGTTTAGTTATTCCATTTTGAGTGATTTTGATGTTTTTCATTTGTGGATGTGAGCTTGGCCCTTTGTTAGGTATAAGTTCATCTGTGACTGGCGTAAATGCTGTTTGAAATTGGTCATTAATGATTTTTATGTTTTTGATGGTTAGATTTTATTATTAACCAGTGATTAATATTCCGACCAACATAATCATACTACTACAAGATGTGACCAGGGATCATCTTGGTGTTCCATAATTGGAAGGGCATACGGAGGAAAAGAAAGAAAGGAGGTCTTATAGAGGTCTTATTTATAGGACTAATATTGCCATGGGGTCACTTTGCATAATTATAGTGTCATGATATGCCTCCCTTAGTTAACTTTGATTATTTATTTTTTACAGATGGAAGACGGGTTCCGAAATAATTCGCTCCCATAAATAGGGGTCACATCAATATGTCCTCAACTGGTCCTGGGGAACTGCGGGGTGACCCCGGTATACAAAGTAAGAACATTTTGTGTCAAATGTTATCTATCTCTGAATACTGTCAAAAATTATTGATAAAATGACACTAAAACATTTTCAAAATATATAATAAATTTGGATACATTGTAATAACGAAGCACTTTGGTAATTCTTGGTAATTTACGATTAGTAAGTAAGTAAGTAGAATACTGGATAGATAATTAGCATCATCAAGCAATACGGTACATATACACGTAATACTGTAATAGAGCTCAATATTCTTGCAGATTACGGCCTTATGCTATACGACCAATCAAACACAGCCAGACCACAAAACCATCCACAGTCTACACCAATCCAAGAAGGTGCTGTGCTTGGGCAAGCCCATCATTATCCACGAGATATCATCAGTCCTGATAGAACCGATCAAGATGGTCTTGAATCCATACAATCCATAAATGAGGCCCGACAGCCAGATGACATAGCTGTATCTGTGTATGGGCAACACGTGCAAGATGGGCAGCCACCGACTACGCAAGGAGGTTACCAAGATAGATATCAAAGAATTGTCCAACCTGCTTCCGCTTCATCTTCGCCTACTTATGCACAATCTGTGTCAAACATACCATCTGGTGGTCATCTACAACTACTCCCCGAAAGTGTTGAGCCCCCATCTCCATGTAAGTACACATTGTGAGTGCCGGACCTTATTTTGATCTTGGTTCCCTTTACATTATACAAATTTATTTTAGCTCAAGTTCTTACAACTTATATTAATCACTCTCGAGACCTCATTCCTGATGTAATCCATCGCCATGAAGAAGAGAGAAGAGGCAATGTGGAATTTAAATGCCTTGTCTAAGGGCACAATCGTAACGGCTCCCGCAGACATATGCACACACACTGTGTTTCACAGACATCTAAAGTACACCTAATGACTTTAAAAACGCACCACCTATATGGAGGGTGATTTTTGCACATTTGTAATTTGCGGAGTTTTGTAAAATATTTGGCACAGACTAAGACCGACAGTCGGACTACTGCTCATGACGTCACTATAAAAATATTTCAACATACTTTACGATAGATATGCTATTTTTGAAAAAAGGGTCTTGCACCAAATATATACCCTTGACAGAAGCGTTTTTCAAGTCGTTCATTATAATTACCCATGCTAATCACAGGGATTCAGCACGTTTGGGGGTACTAGTATATATATTTAACCCTTTCAACACCACAGACCTCTAAATAGGCTTACAAAAAGTGTAGATCCTGATGAGACGGCTCGTGACGAGCCGTCTCATCAGGATCTGCACTTTTTGCCAGTGATAGGACTATTTTTAGACATAATTACCCATTTTGATAAATGAACTTGTCCAA
This sequence comes from Archivesica marissinica, assembly GCA_014843695.1. Classification (NCBI taxonomy): domain Eukaryota; kingdom Metazoa; phylum Mollusca; class Bivalvia; order Venerida; family Vesicomyidae; genus Archivesica; species Archivesica marissinica. The sequence continues at coordinate 21,109,868 of CM026390.1, forward strand.
ATGTGATTTTCTGATTCATTTATTGGTTTATGAATATCATGGACCAGTCCATGTGAGTTACTTGGTGTTGAATGGGTTAAGTACTTAAATATATATACTAGTACCCCCAAACATGCCGAATCCCTGTGATGCTAATACTAAGTCTCCATTAGGACTGTTGTGTTTACAGCATGGTACAGGCATTATGGCGGAGCTACTATATGATTGACAGAAGTGGGCGGCCCGATTATGTGCATATTAATAACGTCAATGGCTTTACCCGGTCTAATCTTAGACAATAATGTGGTATCAATTTTAGGGATAAAAATGAACCTGTTTTGCATTTATTGGTGTATGTAATTCCTTAATTGGAACTATGCATGCGTGCCATGTTTCACAGACATCTGAATGCAAGCATACTACAGTGTAAGCTCAAATTATTGGTTGCATTCTGAGGAATGTGTGGCAACTATTGGGTTTTCGAGGTAGAGTCTGACTGTTAGAGGATTCTTTGTAACAGTTTATTTATCGTCGCTACCGGTTGCCCATATGAGTGACCCCTCCTGAAGAGATTAGTGATTTTAGATTTTTGGAGGATAGTGCAATGATACAGACAGAGACACATTCCAGAGTCTCCTCATGTTCTTTTACGTGCACGGTGTACAGCACCGACACGAGACCTCGGTTTAACGTCCCATCGATAACAGTTCATGCCCTGTTCCTTTCCTTATATACGATACATGCGTCTGTACTAACGACATATTTAATTGATTCATATAAATACTATCTTGGTTTAGGGAAATAATCATTTGCTAACTAAGTTGGCATTATTTAACATATCACACAATGCAATATACAGTCAAACCTGTGTTAGTGGTCACCTCCATTAAGCAGCCAGTTTCTAGATTCACAATATGTTGTTTTACTATACATTTCACATCTATTAAGCAGCCACCTGCACTAAACAGCCACTTTCTGTGATTCCCTTGGCTGGCTGCTTAAGACAGGTTTCACTGTAAAACAATAATACCAATAATTAACTGTTGCGTGTGGCTGTCCCGGTGATATTTGCATCACCAATAGCACACCAAGCTTGACAGTATGTAAATCTCCCAGATATTAATAGTTTATACAAATTTATTTTAGCTCGATTGCGAAACGAAGTTCTTATAACTTATACTAATCACTCTCGAGACCTCATTCCTGATGGAATCCATCGCCACGAGAGAGAGAGAGAAGAGGCATATGGAATTTAAATGCCTTGCCTAAGGACACAATCGTAACGGCTCCAGCGGGGCTCGAACTCCGGGCCTTTCGCACATGAAGCGAACGCGCTACCACTGAGCTATCACGACTTCCACAGATATTAATATGGGCATATATTGAAAGTCGCTGTTTGTTGTTCATTGTATTGTAACTCTGCTGAAAGCATTTTTTCATAGCGTAATAATTTGTTAAAAATTTGCAATCTCAAATCTCAGTAGAATTGTCGTATAATACATACATGTCCATGTCCACAGTTTTCAGTTACAAATTAGAATAACACATTAATGAATTGTCGTCTGCTACAATTATTTGAACTGCCATATCTGTAGCAATTATTTTGCCCAGCATGCAAAGAGTTAATTGCACATATGTATTTTGTATTACATATTTTATAGTAGCTGATCAACATGTATCGTCCAAACACGAAGCATTAAGGAGAGGTTTACACACGCAAATGGGTCACTCAGTGTATACTAACCATTGGAAGTTCTGCTTTAACTCGATGATATCTGCTGGATATGATCCAGCAACAGCTAAAGCATTCGCAAACAACATGTTATATTACCCTGATGGTAAGTATGTATGTATGTATGTTCCATTAATGTCAAACCCCTTGCAGGGACGTATACATGTTTTCCTGTGCAAGCTTAGCCGACCTAAGTGGTTAACCAGTACTAAGCAATGTGTGTGAGGTGCCTTGCTCAATGGCACTACATACGTGGCCTGGCCGAGTATCGAACCCGGGACCGATCCGACGCTCTACCACTGGACCACGAAAGCCACACACGTATATGTATATCTCTGAGAAAAATACATGCAGCCAGTCCGAGTCTCAAACCCATGTCTCCTTCTCAACGACTGAGCTAACCAGGCTGCCTACATACCATCTCACATAAGTCTCCTTCTTAACGACTTAGCTAACCAGACTGCCTACATACCATCTCACATAATTGGTTTATATGCTCAACATTATCTACTCACCCACCAAATTGGAATCCGTGAATTTCCATTGGATAGAGATACTGTATGATTGTGAAACAATTCTCATTACAGTAAAACCCTCTATGCGACCACCCCGGTTTCGAGACCATCCCGCTATTGCGAATGATTTTTTTCAGAACAGAATATTTCACTATATATGTCAATGGTCGATGACCCCGATAGCCAGACCACTCCGTTATTCCGTAATATGACCAGTTATTTCAGACAAATGCCATTAATCCAATGCTAATTGAACCCCTAATACGACCACGGGCGATTTTGTCACTTTCATTGATCACACCCGACATGATAAAACATTTTTAATTATGTCCCAGATTACAGAGAGAAGCACCTCTTGACGCCATTACCAATATGACATACATTGACAATGTAGTAGCCAAACCAATGTGCATAATAAAGGCCAGAATCTCATGTAGTCCCAGTAATATCTATGGGGGTGGGATAGATATGGCGACTACTTATCCACTGCACGATAGCTAAATGGCTTCCGTTTGTATGGAGATATAATAGTATATTAACCTAAATCTCTATGAACAGAAGGAAAGGGTTAACACACATTAAAATATCGTAGCTAATTATATTAATTTTAAAACTGTATTAGAATTTTGTTTGTAAAAGGTATAAAGTTTTATGATTGCAAAACAAGCTTCAGCATCTTATATTAATAATAATAGTGCGGATGAAAGTGAATATATGTGTTCATTCGAGAAAACCGGAAACTGATCACCATACAATGTCACAAACTTCCCGGTCCGAGGATTGTACCCGGGTTGCATTGGTGAGAAGCGAGCATGCTAACCACTGTGCTAATCAGACAGCCATGTAATTTTGTATAATTGTGTAATTATAAAATGAAAGGGTAACTAAATACACATATTTACATGTAGTTACACATTCAATATCTATAATTTATGTATTACTTTATAGCTAGACTAATGTGACATCAAAGCACATCAATATGCACAATTAAACAATATAATTAATTATTTTATGCTTTTCCAATGAAATATGGAAATTTATCAGTGAACTAAAATGTGTTATTCCAATGGTTGCCAGCTATTTCTCACTGCTTTACACGTGTGGTACCTAGCTGCTGCATGTTGAAATGTTGTCATAGTGACGTTCTAGTGCCACTTGTAACACGCTGGAATGGTAATCCAGGGATCGCAGGTTCGATCCCCCTTCTGACCCTAATAAAATTAACAGTCTTTCAGATGGGACGTTAAACCGAGGTCTCTTGTCGGTGCTTTACACCGTGCACATAAAAGAACCAGAGAAGACTGGATTGTCTGTATCATTGCACTATTCTCCAAAAATCTAAAATGACTAATCTTTTCAGGAGGCGTCGCTCATATGGGCAACTGGTAGTGACGATAAATAAACGTAAAACACACACTCTAGTGCCCTTTAGCGCACGGTTGCATCGTTTTCTATCAAAGAACATAGAAAGCTATTATTATAATAATAATTATTGCAAATAGCGCCACTCATGATAATAAATGCAATCAATATATTCATTAGGTGAAATAGAAATATTTTTAATTCACTTAAACAAACAAATATTCTCTTATTACCGTATTTTTATACAGGAAGACCAGTGTTGAAGTGCTTGCTATGCCATCATGAACATGATGAGGGGAGTCTATTTGGACACGCAGCAACGTGCATTGTCCAGCAATGTTTGATCTCAATGACCATGGTATGTCTTTGTCTAGCCCATGGATAGTGAGACTAGACCATGGTATGTCTTTGTCTAGCCCGTGGATAGTGAGACTAGACCATGGTATGTCTTTGTCTAGCTCGTGGATAGTGAGACTAGACCATGGTATGTCTTTGTCTAGCCCGTGGATAGTGAGACTAGACCATGGTATGTCTTTGTCTAGCTCGTGGATAGTGAGACTAGACCATGGTATGTCTATGTCTAGCCTGTGGATAGTGAGACTAGACCATGGTATGTCTATGTCTAGCCTGTGGATAATGAGACTAGACCATGGTATGTCTATGTCTAGCCCATGGATAGTGAGACTAGACCATGGTATGTCTCTGTCTTAGCCCGTGGATAGTGAGACCAGACCATGGTATGTCTTTGTCTAGTCTTTGGATAGTGAAACTAGACCATGGTATGTCTTTGTCTAGTCTTTGGATAGTGAGACTAGACCATGGTATGTCTTTGTCTAGCCCGTGGATAGTGAGACTAGACCATGGTATGTCTTTGTCTAGTCCGTGGATAGTGAGACTAGACCATGGTATGTCTTTGTCTAGCCCATGGATAGTGAGACTAGACCATTGTATGTCTTTGTCTAGCCCATGGATAGTGAGACTAGACCATGGTATGGCTTTGTCTAGCCCGTGGATAGTGAGACTAGACCATGGTATGTCTTTGTCTAGTCTTTGGATAGTGAAACTAGACCATGGTATGTCTTTGTCTAGTCTTTGGATAGTGAGACTAGACCATGGTATGTCTTTGTCTAGCCCGTGGATAGTGAGACTAGACCATGGTATATCTTTGTCTAGCTTGTGGATAGTGAGACTAGACCATGGTATGTCTTTGTCTAGCCCGTGGATAGTGAGACTAGACCATGGTATGTATTTGTCTAGCTCGTGGATAGTGAGACTAGACCATGGTATGTCTATGTCTAGCCTGTGGATAGTGAGACTAGACAATGGTATGTCTATGTCTAGCCTGTGGATAATGAGACTAGACCATGGTATGTCTATGTCTAGCCCGTGGATAGTGAGACTAGACCATGGTATGTCTTTGTCTTAGCCCATGGATAGTGAGACTAGACCATGGTATGTCTTTGGATAGTGAAACTAGACCATGGTATGTCTTTGTCTAGTCCATGGATAGTGAGACTAGACCATGGTATGTCTTTGTCTAGTCCATGGATAGTGAGACTAGACCATGGTATGTATTTGTCTAGCCCGTGGATAGTGAGACTAGACCATGGTATGTATTTGTCTAGCCCATGGATAGTGAGACTAGACCATGGTATGTCTTTGTCTAACTCGTGGATAGTGAGACTAGACCATGGTATGTCTTTGTCTAGCCCGTGGATAGTGAGACTAGACCATGGTATGTCTTTGTCTAGCCTGTGGATAGTGAGACTAGACCATGGTATGTCTTTGTCTAGTCCATGGATAGTGAGACTAGACCATGGTATGTCTTTGCCTAGCCCGTGGATAGTGAGACTAGACCATGGTATGTCTTTGTCTAGTCCATGGATAGTGAGACTAGACCATGGTATGTCTTTGTCTAGCCCATGGATAGAGAGAGTAGACCATGGTATGTCTTTGTTTAGCTTGTGGATAATGAAACTAGACCATGGTATGTATTTGTCTAGCCCGTGGATAGTGAGACTAGACCATGGTAAATCTTTGTCTAGCCCGTGGATAGTGAGACTAGACCATGGTATGTCTTTGTCTAGTCTTTGGATAGTGAGACTAGACCATGGTATGTCTTTGTCTAGCCCGTGGATAGTGAGACTAGACCATGGTATGTCTATGTCTAGCCCGTGGATAGTGAGACTAGACCATGGTATGTCTATGTCTAGCCCGTGGATAGTGAGACTAGACCATGGTATGTCTTTGTCTTAGCCCGTGGATAGTGAGACTAGACCATTGTATGTCTTTGTCTAGTCTTTGGATAGTGAAACTAGACCATGGTATGTCTTTGTCTAGTCTTTGGATAGTGAAACTAGACCATGGTATGTCTATGTCTAGCCCATGGATAGTGAGACTAGACCATGGTATGTCTTTGTCTTAGCCCGTGGATAGTGAGACTAGGCCATGTGATGTCTTTGTCTAGCCCGTGGATAGTGAGACTAGACCATGGTATGTATTTGTCTAGCCCATGGATAGTGAGACTAGACCATGGTATGTCTTTGTCTAGCCCATGGATAGTGAGACTAGACCATGGTATGTCTTTGTCTAGCCCATGGATAGTGAAACTAGACCATGGTATGTCTTTGTCTAGTCTTTGGATAGTGAGACTAGACCAGGGTATGTCTTTGTCTAGCCCATGGATAGTGAGACTAGACCATGGTATGTCGTTGTCTAGCTCGTGGATAGTGAGACTAGACCATGGTATGTCTTTGTCTAGTCTTTGGATAGTGAAACTAGACCATGGTATGTCTTTGTCTAGTCTTTGGATAGTGAAACTAGACCATGGTATGTCTATGTCTAGCCCATGGATAGTGAGACTAGACCATGGTATGTCTTTGTCTTAGCCCGTGGATAGTGAGACTAGGCCATGGGATGTCTTTGTCTAGCCCGTGGATAGTGAGACTAGACCATGGTATGTATTTGTCTAGCCCATGGATAGTGAGACTAGACCATGGTATGTCTTTGTCTAGCCCATGGATAGTGAGACTAGACCATGGTATGTCTTTGTCTAGCCCATGGATAGTGAAACTAGACCATGGTATGTCTTTGTCTAGTCTTTGGATAGTGAGACTAGACCATGGTATGTCTTTGTCTAGCCCATGGATAGTGAGACTAGACCATGGTATGTCTTTGTCTAGCCCATGGATAGTGAGACTAGACCATGGTATGTCGTTGTCTAGCCCATGGATAGTGAGACTAGACCATGGTATGTCTTTGTCTAGCTCGTGGATAGTGAGACTAGACCATGGTATGTCGTTGTCTAGCCCATGGATAGTGAGACTAGACCATGGTATGTCGTTGTCTAGCCCATGGATAGTGAGACTAGACCATGGTATGTCTTTGTCTAGCCCATGGATAGTGAGACTAGACCATGGTATGTCATTGTCTAGCCCATGGATAGTGAGACTAGACCATGGTATGTCGTTGTCTAGCCCATGGATAGTGAGACTAGACCATGGTATGTCTTTGTCTAGCCCATGGATAGTGAGACTAGACCATGGTATGTCTTTGTCTAGCCCGTGGATAGTGAGACTAGACCATGGTATGTATTTGTCTAGCCCATGGATAGTGAGACTAGACCATGGTATGTCTTTGTCTAGCCCATGGATAGTGAGACTAGACCATGGTATGTCGTTGTCTAGCTCATATAGTAAGTAATGTTAAATTATATTTTTGGCTCTATTGTCATATAGTAAGTAATGTTAAATATTTGTTTGGCTCTATTGTCATATAGTAAGTAATGTTAAATATTTGTTTGGCTCTATTGTCATATAGTAAGTAATGTTAAATATTTGTTTGGCTCTATTGTCATATAGTAAGTAATGTTAAATATTTGTTTGGCTCTATTGTCATATAGTAAGTAATGTTAAATATTTGTTTGGCTCTATTGTCATATAGTAAGTAATGTTAAATATTTGTTTGGCTCTATTGTCATATAGTAAGTAATGTTAAATATTTGTTTGGCTCTATTGTCATATAGTAAGTAATGTTAAATATTTGTTTGGCTCTATTGTCATATAGTAAGTAATGTTAAATATTTGTTTGGCTCTATTGTCATATAGTAAGTAATGTTAAATATTTGTTTGGCTCTATTGTCATATAGTAAGTAATGTTAAATATTTGTTTGGCTCTATTGTCATATAGTAAGTAATGTTAAATATTTGTTTGGCTCTATTGTCATATAGTAAGTAATGTTAAATATTTGTTTGGCTCTATTGTCATATAGTAAGTAATGTTTCCTATTTGATCATAGGGCCAACATTTTTTGTGTCTTATGCCTGTGCGTTATTGCTTTGAAACTTTGCATTCACATTCCAGGACTGTCTTCACCCGGCCACAGTAAATCCCCACAGGTCTCCAATTTTTAGCCAAAAATTATTTACACGTCCGAAACAACATGAAAATTATCGTTTCTCAAAAACTGTTAAGTCATTGCTTTGAAATAGCTTTTGATACTTTGCACATACACATTCGAGAACTATTTCTCTACGCCCTCCATATGTCCCCCCCCCCCCCCCACACACAAAGAGTGAGTTTGAACTTGAATGTTGACCAAGAAGAAGATTATGCGTCCAAATATTCTCAAACATTATTATTCCTCAAAACCTGTCAAATGTATTGCTTTGATACTTCGCATACACATTGGAGGATTCTCCACACCTACCAGTGACCGTCAACATGAAATTTGTCCAAAAATAGTACGATTTCAGAAAATATTTATGCGTCAAAATAATGTCAAACATTGTTATTTCTCAAAATACGTCAAAGATATTGCTTTGAAATTTCGCATATACAGCCACAGACTAATTATGAACAGTAAGTCCTACCACTGACCTTGAACTTGAAATGTGGCAATTCGTTTGAAGCATAAGACATTTCTTATTATGCTGAACCACAGTCATTTGCTCATGACAAGACACCCTTTGGGCGGAGACCTGGTTTATAGATATTTATAGAACTACCGTTGCCGTGGTTAATCGGTGTGCCGCCGCCAGAAGTATATGAATCTTCTTTTATTTGCAGGATAGGGCAAGCATCCCTGGTTCTTTTCCAGAGACCTTTTTTATAGCCCCATGTTAAAGACTGTTAATATTAGTATGGTCAGACGGGGGATCGAACCTGTGATCCCTGGATTAACAGTCCAACGTGATAACCACTGACCCATCTGTGGTTAGAATTGGGACATATAACATACAACAATGTACATGTATATGCAGCTACAATTAAATGAAGGTGATAGTGTGTCTTGTTGCTGATTTATTTCACACATACAATAAGTAATTTATTGAAACCTTTATTTTCAGAATCACAACAACATACAAGCTATTTCTCCAAGATGTCGCCTTGCTGAAGGTATGTCATTGGAGTAGACTTGTTTATCCTTTGTTCTCTATAAAGCATATTTCTCAAAGCCTAGTCACATTGCTCCGTTTCTTCTTCTGTTCCTATCCGTTTCTTCTTCTGTTCCTATCCGTTTCTTCTGTTCCTATCCATTTCTCCTTCTGTTCCTATTAATTTCTTCTTCTGTTCCTATCCATATCTTCTTCTGTTCCTATCCATTTCTTCTTCTGTTCCTATCCATTTCATCTTCTGTTCCTATCCGTGTCTTCTTCTGTTCCTATCCATTTCTCCTTCTGTTCCTATCCGTTTCTTCTTCTGTTCCTATCCGTTTCTTCTTCTGTTCCTATCCGTTTCTTCTTCTGTTTCTATCCGTTTCTTCTTCTGTTCCTATCCGTTTCTCCTTCTGTTCCTATCCATTTCATCTTCTGTTCCTATCCGTTTCTCCTTCTGTTCCTATCCATTTCATCTTCTGTTCCTATCCGTTTCTCCTTCTGTGCAAGCTAAGGACACAATCGTAACGGCAACAGCTTGGCGCGAAATCCGGGCCTCTCATCCTGAAGCGAATATGCTACCATATCAGGGCTTGTAAAAACGTCTGTCTCCCGGTCCAGAACTGTATTTTATACTGCAAATATTAATTTTAGTTGTGCATTTTCAGCATATAAAGGGAGTATGGCGATTGTTAAATGTCATTTATCACCTAACTTTGCTTGCATTCAGTGTCGTACAGCCATCACATATTTTCTTATATGTACGTACACACATGTAATACAACCTGAAAGGATTCTGGTTGGTTGAGAGAATAATCCTGACAATATGTAAATTTAACTTTAATTATGCATATTTCTAGGTGAATTGGTACATTAATGATAAGACAAATGACGAGTTAAAAGAAGTCTTGTAAATATAATGCTGTTGTACGTAGTGACGTCATGACAATTTAGTGACTTCATGACTATCTACGCTGACACTTGGTGCCAAGATTAAAGTAGCATAGTTATTTTGTGCAAAAATCGAGCGCTATTGTTACCATGGTAATGTGATAAAAATGATCTTACACTTGTGGTGATTTCATACCATATTTTATGAAACTCGTTTTGGAATTATGCCATTTAGCTCTCCAAAGGGACATAACCCATTTCATTCTGGATACCGTTCCAACAGTATTTGCAAAGAACATAGAGCCAGATCAACCGCCACGGAACGTTCCATCTGATCAGGCTCTATGCTGTTTGCTATTCAGATGATCTTGCTAAGACACTTGGCTATGTAGTAAACAACATAGATCCTGATCAGCACACAGCATCATGCTGTGGCTGATCTGGATCTATGTTGTTTGCAAAAGCCTTTAAATATATCCAGAATGAAATGGGTTAATAGCAAAATTCCAAAATTCATGGAATATTGTATGAAATCGCCACTCATCTAAGATCCTATATATATCATTATAGAATCTAGTTATGTTATATTTCGGGTTTAATGCCTGCATCAGCACCATTTTGGGCTATATCGCCGGCGGACAGTTTACCTAACAACACCTTTCCTGGGCAGGCTCCAGCGGTTAACCAGTACTTGGGTGCACCAACCTCCGTAAGAAACTGCCAACTTTTTCATATAAATGAGACACGGCCTGAGCGGGGCTCGAACCCGTGACCATCAGTGATGATAGGTTACAGTGGTATATAAGTCAGCGACCTTAACCACTCGACCACGGAGGTAAAATAAATCTTACGCACATGCGTAAGCCTAGCTACGTGCCTGCCAATATGACATCTAGTGTGTAATCACCAATATTTAGAAACAACTATGATGCTAGACCGCTGGGCAATAATGTTTGTGTACACAACATATATCATTTTATGATCTTCATCAGCCTTGGGCAAATCACTAGCACAGGGATCATTTTAGAGGGCGATGTGGGCGAAATTGTCGCCATAGGGACCCTGACTTCGCCCTCGCCCTCTGGGGGCCCCACCTGTCTACACACTTGTCCCATAATAAATCATTTCGAGGAGAAGAATTATATAAGACTCTGTCTTCCATTCTAATCCTGTTTCTGTATTCTGATTATGCGTGGTGTATGCATTGTTCAATATGTATTATATTGGGAAATAAAATATGTTTAAACTAATCATTTCCCAAGTTATTGTTGTCTGCTATAACCGTGAAATGGGCACACTTGATAAAATACCGCGGTAATATCGTATTTATTAATAACTGCAGCAAAATTATTGTTCATACATTATAACACAAGTGTACATCCGTTCCTGATATACTCGGACGTGCACCTAGTGTCAACATCCACCAATAACGTCTGTCACCATATTCCATACATGTGTCCTGTCAGTTTCACATTAAACACAAAAACAAACCACTTCAGATAAAGTATCTTACCGCTGATTTTCACTACCAGAAATAAGATTAGATTAGAGAGATGAAGCTCTTACTGTCTGGGTGCCAGTCTAGAAGTGAGCAGAGATAAGATTAGATTAGAGAGATGAAGCTCTTACTGTCTGGGTGCCAGTCTAGAAGTGAGCAGAGATAAGATTAGATTAGAGAGATGAAGCTCTTACTGTCTGGGTGCCAGTCTAGAAGTGAGCAGAGATAAGATTAGATTAGAGAGATGAAGCTCTTACTGTCTGGGTGCCAGTCTAGAAGTGAGCAGAGATACGATTAGATTAGAGAGATGAAGCACTTACTGTCTGGGTGCCAGTCTAGAAGTGAGCAGAGATAAGATTAGATTAGAGAGATGAAGCTCTTACTCTCTGGGTGCCAGTCTAGAAGTGAGCAGAGATAAGATTAGATTAGAGAGATGAAGCTCTTACTGTCTGGGTGCCAGTCTAGAAGTGAGCAGAGATAAGATTAGATTAGAGAGATGAAGCACTTACTGTCTGGGTGCCAGTCTAGAAGTGAGCAGAGATAAGATTAGATTAGAGAGATGAAGCTCTTACTGTCTGGGTGCCAGTCTAGAAGTGAGCAGAGATAAGATTAGATTAGAGAGATGAAGCTCTTACTCTCTGGTTGCCAGTCTAGAAGTGAGCAGAGATAAGATTAGATTAGAGAGATGAAGCTCTTACTGTCTGGGTGCCAGTCTAGAAGTGAGCAGAGATAAGATTAGATTAGAGAGATGAAGCTCTTACTGTCTGGGTGCCAGTCTAGAAGTGAGCAGAGATAAGATTAGATTAGAGAGATGAAGCACTTACTGTCTGGGTGCCAGTCTAGAAGTGAGCAGAGATAAGATTAGATTAGAGAGATGAAGCTCTTACTCTCTGGGTGCCAGTCTAGAAGTGAGCAGAGATAAGATTAGATTAGAGAGATGAAGCTCTTACTGTCTGGGTGCCAGTCTAGAAGTGAGCAGAGATAAGATTAGATTAGAGAGATGAAGCACTTACTGTCTGGGTGCCAGTCTAGAAGTGAGCAGAGATAAGATTAGATTAGAGAGATGAAGCTCTTACTGTCTGGGTGCCAGTCTAGAAGTGAGCAGAGATAAGATTAGATTAGAGAGATGAAGCTCTTACTGTCTGGGTGCCAGTCTAGAAGTGAGCAGAGATAAGATTAGATTAGAGAGATGAAGCTCTTACTGTCTGGGTGCCAGTCTAGAATTGAGCAGAGATACGATTAGATTAGAGAGATGAAGCTCTTACTGTCTGGGTGCCAGTCTAGAAGTGAGCAGAGATAAGATTATATTAGAGAGATGAAGCTTTTACTGTCTGGGTGCCAGTCTAGAAGTGAGCAGAGATACGATTAGATTAGAGAGATGAAGCTCTTACTGTCTGGGCGCCAGTCTAGAAGTGAGCAGAGATAGGATTAGATTAGAGAGATGAAGCTCTTACTGTCTGGGTGCCAGTCTAGAAGTGAGCAGAGATAACAGCAAGATTAGAGAGATGAAGCTCTTACTGTCTGGGTGCCAGTCTAAAAGTGAGCAGAGATAAGATTAGATTAGAGAGATGAAGCTCTTACTGTCTGGGTGCCAGTCTAGAAGTGAGCAGAGATAAGATTAGATTAGAGAGATGAAGCTCTTACTGTCTGGGTGCCAGTCTAGAAGTGAGCAGAGATAAGATTAGATTAGAGAGATGAAGCTCTTACTGTCTGGGTGCCAGTCTAGAAGTGAGCAGAGATAAGATTAGATTAGAGAGATGAAGCTCTTACTGTCTGGGTGCCAGTCTAGAAGTGAGCAGAGATATGATTAGATTAGAGAGATGAAGCTCTTACTGTCTGGGCGCCAGTCTAGAAGTGAGCAGAGATAAGATTAGATTAGAGAGATGAAGCTCTTACTGTCTGGGTGCCAGTCTAGAAGTGAGCAGAGATAGATTAGATTAGAGAGATGAAGCTCTTACTGTCTGGGTGCCAGTCTAGAAATGAGCAGAGATAAGATTAGATTAGAGAGATGAAGCTCTTACTGTCTAGGTGCCAGTCTAGAAATGAGCAGAGATAACAGCAAGCTTAGAAAGTCGAAGCACTTACTCTCTGGGTGCCAGTCTAGAAGTGAGCAGAGATAACAGCAAGATTAGAGAGATGAAGCTCTTACTGTCTGGGTGCCAGTCTAGAAGTGAGCAGAGATAAGATTAGATTAGAGAGATGAAGCTCTTACTGTCTGGGTGCCAGTCTAGAAATGAGCAGAGATAACAGCAAGATTAGGGAGATGAATCACTTACTGTCTGGGTGCCAGTCTAGAAGTGAGCAGAGATAACAGCAAGATTAGAGAGATGAAGCTCTTACTGTCTGGGTGCCAGTCTAGAAGTGAGCAGAGATAAGATTAGATTAGAGAGATGAAGCTCTTACTGTCTGGGTGCCAGTCTAGAAATGAGCAGAGATAACAGCAAGATTAGAGAGATGAATCACTTACTGTCTGGGTGCCAGTCTAGAAGTGAGCAGAGATAAGATTAGATTAGAGAGATGAAGCTCTTACTGTCTGGGTGCCAGTCTAGAAATGAGCAGAGATAACAGCAAGCTTAGAAAGTCGAAGCACTTACTCTCTGGGTGCCAGTCTAGAAGTGAGCAGAGATAACAGCAAGATTAGAGAGATGAAGCTCTTACTGTCTGGGTGCCAGTCTAGAAATGAGCAGAGATAAGATTAGATTAGAGAGATGAAGCTCTTACTGTCTGGGTGCCAGTCTAGAAGTGAGCAGAGATAAGATTAGATTAGAGAGATGAAGCTCTTACTGTCTGGGTGCCAGTCTAGAAGTGAGCAGAGATAAGATTAGATTAGAGAGATGAAGCTCTTACTGTCTGGGCGCCAGTCTAGAAGTGAGCAGAGATAAGATTATATTAGAGAGATGAAGCTTTTACTGTCTGGGTGCCAGTCTAGAAGTGAGCAGAGATACGATTAGATTAGGGAGATGAAGCTCTTACTGTCTGGGCACCAGTCTAGAAGTGAGCAGAGATAAGATTAGATTAGAGAGATGAAGCTCTTACTGTCTGGGTGCCAGTCTAGAAATGAGCAGAGATAACAGCAAAATTAGAGAGATGAAGCTCTTACTGTCTGGGTGCCAGTCTAAAAGTGAGCAGAGATAACAGCAAGATTAGAGAGATGAAGCTCTTACTGTCTGGGTGCCAGTCTAGAAGTGAGCAGAGATAATATTAGATTAGAGAGATGAAGCTCTTACTGTCTGGGTGCCAGTCTAGAAATGAGCAGAGATAACAGCAAGATTAGAGAGATGAATCACTTACTGTCTGGGTGCCAGTCTAGAAGTGAGCAGAGATAACAGCAAGATTAGAGAGATGAAGCTCTTACTGTCTGGGTGCCAGTCTAGAAGTGAGCAGAGATAAGATTAGATTAGAGAGATGAAGCTCTTACTGTTTGGGTGCCAGTCTAGAAATGAGCAGAGATAACAGCAAGATTAGAGAGATGAATCACTTACTGTCTGGGTGCCAGTCTAGAAGTGAGCAGAGATAACAGCAAGATTAGAGAGATGAAGCTCTTACTGTCTGGGTGCCAGTCTAGAAGTGAGCAGAGATAAGATTAGATTAGAGAGATGAAGCTCTTACTGTCTGGGTGCCAGTCTAGAAGTGAGCAGAGATAAGATTAGATTAGAGAGATGAAGCTCTTACTGTCTGGGTGCCAGTCTAGAAGTGGGCAGAGATAAGATTAGATTAGAGAGATGAAGCTCTTACTGTCTGGGTGCCAGTCTAGAAGTGAGCAGAGATAAGATTAGATTAGAGAGATGAAGCTCTTACTCTCTGGGTGCCAGTCTAGAAGTGAGCAGAGAAAGAGTTTTGATACAACATTTCATGGTAGTTGTTTCTTTTACAATAAATCTGATCGATATAAGTCAAACCTGTGTTAGTGATCACTCTCTTACAAGCAGACAACCTGTATTAAGCAGCCAGATTACAGATGCCCAAACAGGCATTGTACTATATTTAACTGGATTCTTGACAGACAGGTTTGACTCTATACGTTACCCACATGCACCACACCAAATCCTATGCTCTTTACTTGTACATGTAATACTCTTTTGATAGGGCAAAGTGAAACATGTATAGATTTTTATTTGACCGATTACGTGACGGCAATCCAGACAATTGACCCATCTTCACTCCAGAACCCAGCAGCTGCTTCGGACATCTCACCGCCACAAACACCGGGTATTTGCAGATTGTACATGTTCTGTAATTTCCGTGAATAATGTAACAGGCTGACCGTTACACATCACCGGGTATTTGCAGATTGTACATGTTCCGTAAATAATGTAACAGGCTGACCATTACACATCACCGGGTATTTGCAGATTGTACATGTTATTATAACGTTAAAGAAGTATTTAGCATTTCATATTACATATCATTTCTTTAATCGGATACTTAGTCTTTATGTTTACCATTGAAATAAATTTAAATAAGTTTATATTCAGCCTGTTTTCAGATCCTTTTTGTCTTACAATTATTTTATGATAATTGTATATGTATATACCGTCGAACTTCATTGCCTCGAACTCGGTTAACTACAACATCTCCGTTTACTCGAATACGTTGCCTGGTCCCTGGCAATAATCTCTATATAATGCATATTGTTCTACCTTCGATGATTCGAACACATATGACTGGAACTTTCAAATCAGATCACTGGTCCCACAAAATCAATTACTACATCACTTAACACCTTTGGGTCGAACACAATCAGCCGAGTGCCCAGGTCGTGTCTCAGAATATGTCACTTGTTGTTTCGATTTCTTATACAGGCCGTAAGAAGATTCAATACCCATCGTATGCTGATCGTCAAAACAGAATCCGCTCATTTGACAATTGGCCGACTTCATCAAAACTGTCGCCTAAACGATTGGCCACAGCTGGTTTTTATTACACAGGTAAATGCTATGTGTGTTTATTACACAGGTAAATGCTATGTGTGTTTATTACACAGGTAAATGCTATGTGTGTTTATTACACAGGTAAATGCTATGTGTGTTTATTACACAGGTAAATGCTATGTGTGTTTATTACACAGGTAAATGCTATGTGTGTTTATTACACAGGTAAATGCTATGTGTGTTTATTACACAGGTAAATGCTATGTGTGTTTATTACACAGGTAAATGCTATGTGTGTTTATTACACAGGTAAATGCTATGTGTGTTTAGGTCCAGTCTGTGCTTTATATATACAGTCTTCATCTGTTCTGTCGAATTCCGTCTGGCCGAACAAAATACTTCGACATAACCGAAGTTTGATTTAACGAAATTCGATATAAACAGATCCAGTATATAAAAAATGATAGTGTCTGAGACAGAACTTTGATCCAACTTTGAGATAACCGGAGAATTGACATAACCGATTTTGACATAACGGCTGTAAACTGTGCCTGCATAATGTAAAGGTTAACCTACAGAGCCGTCTACCATTGAACTATTAATATGTCACACACTATAGTAAAACATTATGTTATATATGGGCCAGTGGATCACTGACCTCACCGGACCATAATATATAGTTGAGCTGCAACTTACGGGTATCGTGTTCGATCCTAAGTCCCATCAAAATACCACTAACAGTCTTTCGTATTGGCCTATAAATAGATTTACAATGTAATGATGCTATACACCTAGCATGTAAAATATCCGGTATTCCTCTGTAAAATATCCGGTATTCCTCTGTAAAGTATCCGGTATTCCTCTGTAAAATATCCGGTATTCCTCTGTAAAATATCCGGTATTCCTCTGTAAAATATCCGGTATTCCTCTGTAAAGTATCCGGTATTCCTCTGTAAAATATCCGGTATTCCTCTGTAAAATATCCGGTATTCCTCTGTAAAATATCCGGTATTCCTCTGTAAAGTATCCGGTATTCCTCTGTAAAATATCCGGTATTCCTCTGTAAAATATCCGGTATTCCGCTGTAAAATATCCGGTATTCCTCTGTAAAGTATCCGGTATTCCTCTGTAAAATATCCGGTATTCCTCTGTAAAATATCCGGTATTCCTCTGTAAAATATCCGATATTCGTCTGTAAAATATCTGGTATTCCTCTGTAAAATATCCGGTATTCCTCTGTAAAATATCCGGTATTCCTCTGTAAAATATCCGGTATTCCTCTGTAAAATATCCGGTATTCCTCTGTAAAATATCCGATATTCCTCTGTAAAATATCTGATATTGCTCTGTAAAATATCCGGTATTCCTCTGTAAAATATCCGGTATTCCTCTGTAAAATATCCGATATTCCTCTGTAAAATATCCGGTATTCCTCTGTAAAATACCCGGTATTCCTCTGTAAAGTATCCGGTATTCCTCTGTAAAATATCCGGTATTCCTCTGTAAAATATCCGGTATTCCTCTGTAAAATATCCGATATTCCTCTGTAAAATATCTGGTATTCCTCTGTAAAATATCCGGTATTCCTCTGTAAAATATCCGGTATTCCTCTGTAAAATATCCGGTATTCCTCTGTAAAATATCCGATATTCCTCTGTAAAATATCTGATATTGCTCTGTAAAATATCCGGTATTCCTCTGTAAAATATCCGGTATTCCTCTGTAAAATATCCGATATTCCTCTGTAAAATATTCGGTATTCCTCTGTAAAATATCCGGTATTCCTCTGTAAAATATCCGGTATTCCTCTGTAAAGTATCCGGTATTCCTCTGTAAAATATCCGGTATTCCTCTGTAAAATATCTGGTATTCCTCTGTAAAATATCCGATATTCCTCTGTAAAATATCCGATATTCCTCTGTAAAATATCCGGTATTCCTCTGTAAAATATCCGGTATTCCTCTGTAAAATACCCGGTATTGCTCTGTAAAATATCCGGTATTCCTCTGTAAAATATCTGGTATTCCTCTGTAAAATACCCGGTATTCCTCTGTAAAATACCCGGTATTGCTCTGTAAAATATCCGATATTCCTCTGTAAAATATCCGGTATTCCTCTGTAAAATATCTGGTATTCCTCTGTAAAATACCCGGTATTCCTCTGTAAAATATCCGATATTCCTCTGTAAAATATCCGATATTGCTCTGTAAAATATCTGGTATTCATTCCTCTGTAAAATATCTGGTATTCCTCTGTAGAATATCCGATATTCCTCTGTAAAATATCTGGTATTCCTCTGTAAAATACCCGGTATTGCTCTGTAAAATTACCCGGTATTGCTCTGTAAAATATCCGATATTCCTCTGTAAAATATCCGATATTGCTCTGTAAAATATCCGGTATTCCTCTGTAAAATATCCGGTATTCCTCTGTAAAATATCCGGTATTCCTCTGTAAAATATCTGGTATTCCTCTGTAAAATACCCGGTATTGCTCTGTAAAATATCCGATATTCCTCTGTAAAATATCCGGTATTCCTCTGTAAAATATCTGGTATTCCTCTGTAAAATACCCGATATTCCTCTGTAAAATATCCGATATGGCTCTGTAAAATATCTGGTATTCATTCCTCTGTAAAATATCCGGTATTCCTCTGTAGAATATCCGATATTCCTCTGTAAAATATCTGGTATTCCTCTGTAAAATACCCGGTATTCCTCTGTAAAATTACCCGGTATTGCTCTGTAAAATATCCGATATTCCTCTGTAAAATATCCGATATTGCTCTGTAAAATATCCGGTATTCCTCTGTAAAATATCCGGTATTCCTCTGTAAAATATCCGGTATTCCTCTGTAAAATATCTGGTATTCCTCTGTAAAATATCCGGTATTCCTCTGGAATTCAGGAGTCTTAGTATATTTGCACTGACCATGATGCCAGTTTGTGAAAATGACCTAATTTGTTGAAAATATATATTATTTCAAAATATACACATTATCAAACATCCAACTATGCTAGACTGTAGACGGATCTGTAGTCCAGTGATATCACGCTGGACTGGTAATCCAGGGATCGCAGGTTCGATCCCCCGTCTGACCCTAATAAAATTAACAGTCTTTCAGATGGGACGTTAAACTGAGGTCTCGTGTCGGTGCTTTACACGGTCCATGTAAAAGAACCAGAGGAGACTCTGGAATGTGTCTCTCTCTGTATAATTGCACTATCCTCCAAAAATCTAAAATGACTAATCTCTTCAGGAGGCGTCACTTATATGGGTAACCGGTAGCGACGATAAATAAACGTAAAGCACACAACTATGCTAAGAAAATGATATTTTAGCAAATGTTTCTAAGACTTCACACATTTTAATATTCATTAATGTAATAGCCGGATGATCAGATTGACTCACTAGTATCTGGAAATGGACTACTGCAGTATGATATTACCTGGAATGGACTACTGCAGTATGGTAGTACCTGGAATGGGCTACTGCAGTCTGGTAGTACCTGGAATGGGCTACTGCAGTATGGTAGTACCTGGAATGGACTACTGCAGCCTGGTAGTACCTGGAATGGACTACTGTAGCCTGGTAGTACCTGGAATGGACTATTGCAGTATGGTAGTACCTGGAATGGGCTACTGCAGTCTGGTAGTACCTGGAATGGGCTACTGCAGTATGGTAGTACCTGGAATGGGCTACTGCAGTATGGTAGTACCTGGAATGGACTACTGCAGTATGGTAGTACCTGGAATGGACTACTGCAGTATGGTAGTATCTGGAATGGACTACTGCAGCCTGGTAGTACCTGGAATGGACTACTGCAGCCTGGTAGTACCTGGAATGGACTACTGTAGCCTGGTAGTACCTGGAATGGACTACTGCAGTATGGTAGTACCTGGAATGGGCTACTGCAGCCTGGTAGTACCTGGAATGGACTACTGTAGCCTGGTAGTACCTGGAATGGACTACTGCAGCCTGGTAGTACCTGGAATGGACTACTGCAGCCTGGTAGTACCTGGAATGGACTACTGTAGCCTGGTAGTACCTGGAATGGACTACTGCAGTATGGTAGTACCTGGAATGGGCTACTGCAGCCTGGTAGTACCTGGAATGGACTACTGTAGCCTGGTAGTACCTGGAATGGACTACTGCAGCCTGGTAGTACCTGGAATGGACTACTGCAGCCTGGTAGTACCTGGAATGGACTACTGCAGTATGGTAGTACCTGGAATGGACTACTGTAGCCTGGTAGTACCTGGAATGGACTACTGCAGCCTGGTAGTACCTGGAATGGACTACTGCAGCCTGGTAGTACCTGGAATGGACTACTGCAGCCTGGTAGTACCTGGAATGGACTACTGCAGCCTGGTAGTACCTGGAATGGACTACTGCAGTATGGTAGTACCTGGAATGGGCTACTGCAGCCTGGTAGTACCTGGAATGGACTACTGCAGCCTGGTAGTACCTGGAATGGGCTACTGTAGCCTGGTAGTATCTGGAATGGACTACTGCAGCCTGGTAGTACCTGGAATGGGCTACTGTAGCCTGCTAGTACCTGGAATGGACTACTGCAGCCTGGTAGTATCTGGAATGGACTACTGCAGTATGGTAGTATCTGGAATGGACTACTGCAGTATGGTAGTATCTTGAATGGACTACTGCAGCCTGGTAGTATCTGGAATGGACTACTGCAGCCTGGTAGTATCTGGAATGGACTACTGCAGTATGGTAGTACCTGGAATGGACTACTGCAGTATGGTAGTACCTGGAATGGACTACTGCAGTATGGTAGTACCTAGATGGACTACTGCAGTATGGTAGTACTGGAATGGACTACTGCAGCCTGGTAGTATCTGGAATGGACTACTGCAGTATGGTAGTACCTGGAATGGGCTACTGCAGTATGGTAGTACCTGGAATGGACTACTGCAGTCTGGTAGTACCTGGAATGAGCTACTGCAGCCTGGGTTGGAGATCATAAAACTGTTCTCATTTCTCAACTCATTCTCAAGCTTTCTGATTGGTTGAGCTGAGTGCAAATCTCAAACTCATCCAATCAAATTACATGGTCTTGGGAATTTGAGATCTGAGCAAACCTTTTTAACATCTAGCACAGGAATGATACATGCCCACTTTGCAATGAATGAAAATAGAGTTAATATGTATGCATTATAGCAGTATGCATTGTAGCAGTATGCATTATAGCTGTATGTATTATATGCATTATAGCTGTATGCATTATAACTGTATGCATTATAACTGTATGCATTATAGCTGTATGCATTATAACTGTATGCATTATAACTGTATGCATTATAACTGTATGCATTATAACTGTATGCATTATAGCTGTATGCATTATAACTGTATGCATTATAACTGTATGCATTATAGGTGCATGATTTAACAATGGTGTTGTTCATCAGGTACATCTGACCATTGCCGTTGTTTCTACTGTGGTGAGGTATTGATGGCTTGGGAGGATAGTGATGATCCAATGAAAGAACACCAACGTTTGTTCCCGAACTGTCAGTTTGTTCTGGACGCCAAGAACGTGGACTGCAACACCAGGACCTCAACTGACAAGGTTACGTATGATATGCTTTGCTTGAAATGAGTGAAACAATTACTAGAATAGCTAACAAGTAACAGAAACGGAATATTCCGCGAACATGAAACATATTATAGAGGATTAGTTTAAAGCAGCATTACATTGTATGAAATAAAATATATTTGAAAAATTCAATTTTTACGTATGGGTAGCAATGCTGCTACACAATCTAACATTATACTGTGTATGCTTATGTTCATTTGGTAAACAGTGTTTTCTTGCGATAAAACAAACTCGAAACCGAAAGTAGGACTTTCCGAGTCGGTCGTTCACGCACTTGTTTACAACCGGAACGCATCGTCCGCACTTGTTTACATTCTGAATGCATCATCGTCCCCACATTGTCTTTTGTAAATAAATTACTTGATATGTTGATTCATACCTCTGTTAGCTAAGTCTTTAGGGACATTTCTACATCCCCACGAGTGGTTCAACATTAGAGGAAGATAGATATATAGTCTTTCATGTTCAAAATATATACGTTGTTTTCTACATCCTCTGTTGTTTCACGCATGCACGCTGTGCGTGTTTACATTTCGTGTATTGATAAACAAATTCGCGTATATGACGGTTTATATTTATTGGAATTTTATCGTTTCTGAGCGACTATTTCGATTTTTGTAAACACACACACATTAGTATTTATATTTTACCCAAAACATCCTTTATTACGATGTAATGCTGCTTTAAACAGTATTTATTCCAATAAATTTACATGTATAACACAAAAAATGTTACAAATTACAGAAAACTTATATTAATTGATTCAAATAGGATTATACAATTTAGCAATGTTTCAAACCGTTATGCTACTTTTATAATGATTGCGAAACAAGCTGTAACCACTTATATTAATCACTCTCGATTGTGCGGATGACAGCGTGTTTGTGATCATTTGTGATACCTTGTATTTTTTTTTTTATACTTTATTTATTTTACAACGATTGCAAAGCAAGTTTGAACAACTTATATTAATCACTCTCGTTGGCTCGAATGTAAGCGTATATGTGGTCATTCATGTGGGAGGAAACCGGAGTACCCGGAGAAAACCCACCTGTCCGATCTGGCGACCATCGTACCATCTCACATACTTCCCTGTCCGAGGATCGAACCCGGGTCGCATTGGTTGGAAGCGAGCGCGCTAACCACTGCGCTAATCGGACAACCTTGTATGTTGAAAGCTATAATCAAACACCAGGGGAACAGCACTAAGAGAAAGTTTGACAGTCCAAAATTTGAAATATTGCACGTGTAATGTATACCTTTGTCTTTGGCTCTCCATACTCGTTTGTGGGAAAAGTCAATAAAATTAAACTTTTTAATTACTAATTTTAGAATGCTGCGGGCCTGCAACAGTTCACCAGCACATGAGACATAATGTTTCAGTCACAATATAGCCATCAAGGTCACTCTCACCATTTAGTTTATACAAAGTTATTTTAGCTTGATTGCGAAACAAGTTCTTACAACTTATATTAATCACTCTCGAGACCTCATTCCTGATGGAATCTATCGCCACGAGGGAGAGAGAAGAGGCAACATGGAATTTAAATACATTGCCTAAGGGCACAATCATAACGGCTCCGGCGGGGCTCGAACTCCGGACCTTTCGCTTCTGAAGCGAATGTGCATCCACGTCCACTGCGCTATCACGACTTCCACGAATCGTGGGTTCACAGATTCCATCGGGGTATGAACTACATTGGGTAAAGTGTGTGGAGGCCATGTATGGTTGAGCATTAACCCGCGTTTCATTGCTTGTATTTACATTAATTATTCTTTTCAATGGCACAAAGAAAAATATAGCACACTTCATTTAAAATGTATTTAGTCCAGATTTGCGACTTACTGTGTGCTGGACTTGGTAAATAGATCATCCTTGGAACAGCTTAAACTGTAAGACACGCCTTTTCTCACGAGGAATGTTGCCTAACACTGCGAATGACATGCCTGTAACTTCAAGTACACATGTCAGCTGAGGAAATTCATATAAAAATCGATACAAACAGGGCATATATGTTCGTTGAAGGAAAAGCAATAGCGATGTAAATGCATTATTTTATACACCATAAGAACAAAATGGTCAGATTCACAATGAGAATCAATTGATCGTGACAGATCGTTACAGCATTAATGGTCAGATTCACAATGAGAATCAATTGATCGTGACAGATCGTTACAGCATTAATGGTCAGATTCACAATGAGAATCAATTGATCGTGACAGATCGTTACAGCATTAATGGTCAGATTCACAATGAGAATCAATTGATCGTGACAGATCGTTACAGCATTATCTTTCGGAAACCAATCAGGATTCACTTGGCTAATTGTTCCTAGACTTAAAAAATCAATTTTTAATCCTGCTAGCTGTTATAAAGGTACATCAACATTTTGTAATGTCAGTCTATTGTGCAATGGCATGCTCTAACCGTGGGCTATATGTAGTTTGCAAACCCTCCCTCCTTAATATATTCAAAGTCAAAAGTTAAGTACGACCACGGTAATTATATTGACGAGAATTTAGTCCTAGGCCACCAAGTATAAATCCAAATATACCATCAAGTTTCATAGCAAACAGTTGTGTGTGTTTTACGTTTCTTTATCGTCGCTACTGTTTACCCATATGAGCGACGCCTCCTGAAGAGATTAGTCATTTTAGATTTTTGGAGGAGGATAGTGCAATGATACAGACAGAGACCCGTTCCAGTCTCCTCTGGTTCTTTTACATGCACGGTGTAAAGCACCTACACAAGACCTCGGTTTAATGTCCCATCTGAAAGACTGTTAATTTTATTATGGTCAGACGGGGGATCGAACCTGCGATCCCTGGATTACCAGTCCAACGTGTTAACCACTGGACTACAGTTATAATCATAGCTCATCAATATACTTGTACATTAGCGTGACTCTGTAACACTTTATAGGCTGTCCGGTTAGCGCAGTGGTTGGCACGCTCTCTTCTCAGCAATGCAACCCGGGTCTGATTAGCGCAGTGGTTGTCACGCTCTCTTCTCAGCAATGCAACCCGGGTCTGATTAGCGCAGTGGTTGTCACGCTCTCTTCTCAGCAATGCAACCCGGATCTGATTAGCGCAGTGGTTGTCAAGCTCGCTTCTCAGCAATGCAACCCGGGTCTGATTAGCGCAGTGGTTGTCACGCTCTCTTCTCAGCAATGCAACCCGGGTTCTGACCGGGAAGCATGTGAAATGGTACGATGGTCACCAGATCGGACAGATGAGTTTTCTCCGGGTACCCTGGTTTCCTCCGACACGATACCTCCCACATATACACTTTCATCCATGCCAACGAAAGTGATTAATATAGGTTGTTGAAGCTTGTTTCGCAATCGTATTTTTGTAACACATCCATGAAGGCTCCACTTACCATACATTAATCTAATTAACCCATTCAACACCAAGTAACTGACATGGACTGGTGCATGATATTTAACCCATTCAACACCAAGTAACTGACATGAACTGGTGCATGATATTTAACCCATTCAACACCAAGTAACTGACATGGACTGGTGCATGATATTGACCCATTCAACACCAAGTAACTGACATGGACTGGTGCATGATATTAACCCATTCAACACCAAGTAACTGACATGGACTGGTGCATGATATTAACCCATTCAACACCAAGTAACTGACTTGGACTGGTGCATGATATTTAACCCATTCAACACCAGGTAACTGACATGGACTGGTGCATGATATTTAACCCATTCAACACCAGGTAACTAACATGGACTGGTGCATGATATTAACCCATTCAACACCAAGTAACTGACATGGACTGGTGCATGATATTTAACCCATTCAACACCAACTAACTGACATGGACTGGTGCATGATATTAACCCATTCAACACCAAGTAACTGACTTGGACTGGTGCATGATATTTAACCCATTCAACACCAAGTAACTGACATGGACTGGTGCATGATATTTAACCCATTCAACACCAGGTAACTGACATGGACTGGTGCATGATATTAACCCATTCAACACCAAGTAACTGACATGGACTGATGCATGATATTTAACCCATTCAACACCAAGTAACTGACATGAACTGGTGCATGATATTAACCCATTCAACACCAAGTAACTGACATGGACTGGTGCATGATATTAACCCATTCAACACCAAGTAACTGACATGGACTGGTGCATGATATTAACCCATTCAACACCAAGTAACTGACATGGACTGGTGCATGATATTTAACCCATTCAACACCAAGTAACTGACATGGACTGGTGCATGATATTTAACCCATTCAACACCAAGTAACTGACATGGACTGGTGCATGATATTTAACCCATTCAACACCAAGTAACTGACATGGACTGGTGCATGATATTTAACCCATTCAACACCAAGTAACTGACATGGACTGGTGCATGATATTTAACACATTCAACACCAAGTAACTGACATGGACTGGTGCATGATATTTAACCCATTCAACACCAAGTAACTGACATGGACTGGTGCATGATATTGACCCATTCAACACCAAGTAACTGACATGGACTGGTGCATGATATTAACCCATTCAACACCAAGTAACTGACTTGGACTGGTGCATATTTTTAGACCAATACATTAATAAGAAGATTACATTTGGACCAGTTCATTTATCAAAATGGGTAATTTTGTCTAAGAATAGTAATATTACCGGCAAAATGTGACGAGCCGGATCATCTGGATCTACACTTTTTGTAAGCCTATTTAGAGGTCTGTAGTGTTGAAAGGGTTAATTATTATATAGTATGTTCATAAAGAAGAACAATGTATTTCTTTATTCAGGATGTAACTAATGTCAAAGAAAGGAATCAAAGAAAGATTGAAGCTATCGAGCATGGTGTGACTAAACTTTCACTTCAAGAAAGAGGTTTGGACTGCTGTTCTGTGTATAAATAAACTCTCTGTTTTTTAAAAATTTATTATTTTGCACCAATAGCTTAGGTGAATGACGAATCTCCAGCTGTTAATGGCAGAGGAAGACCCCGGGTGCCCCCCCGAACAGTAGCTCTGGCATGGACGGACACCGGGTAGAACCACAACCTTCTGCGAGCCAGTTGGATACCTTCCTCACATGAAAGAATTCGACACCCCCAGCGAACCAACAGCAGTGAGGGGCAAGTGATTTGAAGTGAATGACTGTAACCACTCAGCCATGGAGTCCCCTAATATTACCTTCTGCTCTGGTAATGTGCCATTGTTTACAAAAACTGAAAATCGTGTTGGGAAGAAACTTTCTATAACCAAGTACGGGGGAACTGTATGGTTTCAGTGATCAGTTTAACATTGTATAGAGATATTGTGATATTTATTTTGTAGATGTTCCTGGATTTGGTACATTCCAGACTCTGGTAGACATGGGGTTTGCCCGAGAGGCTGTGGTACTTGCAGCACAATCTTTGGGTAGGAGAGGTTAGAAAATAATTAAAGCGACACTACATCAGATTTTTCATATGAGAAGTTCTTTAACACTTTCAGTGCCGAATAGATGCAAGGTAATGTGCAAACAACATAGATCCAGATCAGCCGCGGCATAACGCCGCATCTGATCAGGATTTAGGTTGCTTGCTATTCGGACAGGTGCTTCAGCTCCACTGCCTGAAAAACAATCAGCATATAGCCTGATCAGACGGCACGTTCTGTTCTGTCTGATCTGGTTCTCGGCTTTTTGCAAAGACGCTTTTATGCGACATTGGCAGTGAAAGAGTTAAAGCGACACTACATCAGTGAAAATGCAAATTTCTACAGAATGTATTTTCCTATTACATGTATATGGTATAATATTTTTCCAAATATTTGCCTCAAAAACTGAGTATTTTAACTAATAAACAAACATCGTATACGCGGTTTGTTGACAATAATGTAAATATGGTCGACATCCATGCGTAATACAGCTCATTTATCTTGCATAACACAATTTATGGCACAGATTTACCGTTATATCTCACATTTATGCATATTTACTTGTAGACTAATCTTAGTTAAATTATCTCTAAATGACATTATCTCGTGTTTAGTATTGACTCCGATGACAAACAAATGTCAATTCAGGAGCATGGATGACCATTATATGATATCCTACTTTCAATTTTGAAAGTTTGTATACCACAAAAACAGTTTATTGATGCAAGGTAGTGTTTGAATGTATTCAGAAGAATGTGTAGTAGTATTGATAAAAATGTAATGTCGCTTTAATATACAGTTGTACAATCATTGTTTTTTTTTTGATGGAATGTTGTCTTTTATATAGTTTAATTGTTATTCATTTTAAAGAATGTAATAATTTTAGTGGATTAATGGAAGTACAGTCTACATCCGTTATGTCATCAAAGTCAATTATGTCGAATTCTCCGGTTATCTTGAAGTCAGATCATAGTCCTGTTTCAGAAACTATCATTTTACATATAATTGGCTCCGTTTATATAGAATTTATATAGACTTCGGTTATGTCGAAGTATTTTGTTCGGTCTGACGGAATTCGACATGACGGATGTAGACTGTATATGGTTAGCTAAATATTGCATTAAACAGAGCAGTGGCGTCACACCTATGCATGTAAGGACATGTCTCTGAAACTATGAAGTGAATGACTATAGTCATTAATAAGTATTGATATTACTTAGATATGAATATTAGCCTATTTTTAGCTGTTATTTGCTTAACATAATACTGTCTACCACCACGGTTGATACGCTGTGTTTTCCAGTCTGATATTACGTTTTCTGGTTTGATACAGTCATGAGCAAAAATCTGTATCATAACTAGTTCCTGCGAAATAACGCATGCGCACTCTGCTAGTTTGTTTACTTAGGTAGCATCCCAGTGTGTCAAATGTGACCTATAACAAATGTTTGTAGTTTCGTGGTCCAATCGTTTTCGTGTATCTAATTCAGTAAATGTGATTTATTCCTGATAAATGGATAACGAAGAGCATGCTTTCGGTCTCAGGCTGATATCAAGTTACCTCGGGTTGATACCTAGGCTGATATCAAGTTACCTTGGGTCAATACCTAGGCTGATATCAAGTTACCTTGGGTCAATACCTAGGCTGATATCAAGTTACATTGGGTTGATACCTAGGCTGATATCAAGTTACCTTGGGTCAATACCTAGGCTGATATCAAGTTACCTTGGGTCAATACCTATGCTGATATCAAGTTACATTGGGTTGATACCTAGGCTGATATCAAGTTACCTTGGGTCGATACATAGGCTGATATCAAGTTACCTCGGGTCGATACCTAGACTGATATAAAACTAGCCACGTAATAACCTCTAAATATATCAAATAAATAAAACAGTATTGCAAGACTTGAAGCTATGAAACAAAACACAAGCTTGTTAATGAAGGTGATTGCAAATATTAAATGAGTACTACAAGATATGCATGTTATCTTGCCTGTGTGTGGAAGGAACAATAAGACTATTCACATTTCTATAATAGCACCAAACAGATACATTATTTATACCGTCCACCTCCGCGGACGAGTGCATACGGTCGCTGACTTGTATACCACTCTAACCTATTATCACTGATGGTCACAGGTTCGAGCCTCGTGTCTCATCTATATGAAAAATTTGGCAGTTTCTTACGGAGGCTTGTACACCAAGTACTGGTTAACCACTGGAGCCTACCCAGCAAAGGTGTTGTTAAGGAGAGGACAACCATAAGCTGTATAGCCTTCTGTCCAATTCCTTATTTCAATTGTTGTAAATAACCATGTACATGATGGAAAATAAATATGTTTAAACCAAAGGTGTTGTTAGGTAAACTGCCCGCCGGAGATATAGCCCAAAATGGTGCTGATGCAGGCGTAAAACCCAAACAAACAAACAAAACATTACTTATAGCACAGTTACATTCTGTTATACATCTCTACTTCCGTTTTAATCCTTTCTATGTGTGTTTTTACGTTCGATCCCCCGTCTGACCATACTAAAATTAAGTCTTTCAGATGGGATGTTAAACCGAGGTCTCGTGTCGGTGCTCTACATCGTGCACGTAAAAGAACCAGAGGAAACTCTGGAATGAGTCTCTGTCTGTATCATTGCACTATCCTCCAAAATATAAAATTACTAATCTCTTTAGGAGGCATCGCTCATATGGGCAACCGGTAGCGACGATAAATAAACGTAAAACACACAAAATTATACATCTACATACGTTTGTGTAATCCAGAATTTAATGAACAATTGCAGACCAACATTAAATATGTTTGGCCTGATTAATCAGGGAATATTTCTCTCATAGAAGCACCTCTTGACGCCATTATCAATACAACATACATGGACAATGTAGTAGCCAAACCAATGTTCATAATAAAGGCCGGAATCTCATGTAGTCCCAGTAATATCTATGGAGGTGGGATACATATGGCGACTACTAATCCACAGCATGATAGCTACATGGCTGTCGTTTGTATGGAGATATAATAGTATAGTAACCTAAATCTCTATGTAGTCCCAGTAATATCTATGGAGGTGGGATAGATATGGCGACTACTTATCCACTGCATGATAGCTAAATGGCTGTCGTTTGTATGGAGATATAATAGTATATTAACCTAAATCTCTATGAAGGAATGGGTTAAATGGCTGTCGTTTGTATGGAGATATAATAGTATATTAACCTAAATCTCTATGAAGGAAAGGGTTAAATGGCTGTAGTTTGTATGGAGATATAATAGTATATTAACCTAAATCTCTATGAAGGAAAGGGTTAAATGGCTGTCGTTTGTATGGAGATATAATAGTATATTAACCTAAATCTCTATGAATGAAAGGGTTAAATGGCTGTCGTTTGTATGGAGATATAATAGTATATTAACCTAAATCTCTATGAAGGAAAGGGTTAAATGGCTGTCGTTTGTATGGAGATATAATAGTATATTAACCTAAATCTCTATGAATGAAATGGTTAAATGGCTGTCGTTTGTATGGAGATATAATAGTATATTAACCTAAATCTCTTATGAAGGAATGGGTTAAAGATTTGTATCTAGCCGAGCATGACTCCTTCTGTTCCCCTTGTTAGCTTGTTTGCCTGTATTGATTATTATATACAAAACTGTTTTATTTTTAGCTCAGAATGACTCCTTTGATGATCTTCTTAACGTCCTGCTGAAGCAAAACAGTACAACTGGCAATGACAGTGCGTATATTTAGATTGTACCCATTCTTGTTACGTTTATTGATTTAAACAACTAGTCTTAGGCTAAAACAGAATTCATTTATACAATATTTTAAGATTCATGTACATTATTTGCATGGTCAAATGACAAAAGATTTATGAGTTTATATTCCCAGTGGGATTCGAACCTACAACGTTGACATGGAAGTTATGTCCGTACCCATTCAGCCACGGAGGCCCGGATAGCGCCATCTATTTATACCCTACCATCACGTGATATCTTCTGAGTTAGTTATTTAACCAAATTGATATTATTAACTCAATGATCAGTTTGGGATGGGACTTATCTGAGAAGACTTGATACAATAATTCACTGGGATACAATAATTCACTGGGATACAATGATTCACTGGGATACAATGATTCACTGGGATGCAATGATTCACTGGGATACAAATATACACTGGGATACAGTGATTCACTGGGATACAATAATTCACTGGGATACACTGATTCACTGGGATACAATAATTCACTGGGATACAATAATTCATTGGGATACAATAATTCACTGGGATACAATGATTCACTGGGATACAATGATGCACTGGGATACAATGATACACTGGGATACAATAATTCACTGGGATACAATAATTCACTGGGATACAATAATTCACTTGGATACAATGATTCACTGGAATACAATGATGTACTGGGATTCACTGGGATACAATGATGCACTGGGATACACTGATGCACTGGGATTCACTGGGATACAATGATGCACTGGAATACAATGATG
>CM026390.1:21142681-21166865 GCA_014843695.1 Archivesica marissinica
ATACCAGTCTAACACAGGTATAGTGTAATACCGGTATAACACAGGTATAATGTAATACCGGTCTAACACAGGTAGATGTAATACTGATCTAACACAGGTATAATGTAATAGCGGTCTAACACAGGTATAATGTAATACCGGTCTAACACAGGTATAACGTAATACCAGTCTAACACAGGTATAGTGTAATACCGGTATAACACAGGTATAATGTAATACCGGTCTAACACAGGTAGATGTAATACTGATCTAACACAGGTATAATGTAATAGCGGTCTAACACAGGTATAATGTAATACCGGTCTAACACAGGTATAACGTAATACCAGTCTAACACAGGTATAGTGTAATACCGGTATAACACAGGTATAATGTAATACCGGTCTAACACAGGTAGATGTAATACTGATCTAACACAGGTATAATGTAATAGCGGTCTAACACAGGTATAATGTAATACCGGTCTAACACAGGTATAACGTAATACCAGTCTAACACAGGTATAGTGTAATACCGGTATAACACAGGTATAATGTAATACCGGTCTAACACAGGTATAATGTAATACCGGTCTAACACAGGTATAATGTAATACCGGTCTAACACAGGTATAATGTAATACCGGTCTAACACAGGTATAATGTAATACCGGTCTAACACAGGTATAATGTAATACCGGTCTAACACAGGTATAATGTAATACCGGTCTAACACAGGTATAATGTAATACCGGTCTAACACAGGTATAATGTAATACCGGTCTAACACAGGTATAATGTAATACCGGTCTAACACAGGTATAATGTAATACTGGTCTAACACAGGTATAATGTAATACCGGTCTAACACAGGTATAATGTAATACCGGTCTAACACAGGTATAATGTAATACTGGTCTAACACAGGTATAATGTAATACCGGTCTAACACAGGTATACTGTAATACCGGTCTAACACAGGTATAATGTAATACCGGTCTAACACAGGTATAATGTAATACCGGTCTAACACAGGTATAATGTAATACCAGTCTAACACAGGTATAATGCAATACCGGTCTAACACAGTTATAATGTAATACCGGTCTAACACAGGTATAATGTAATACCGGTCTAACACAGGTATAAGTGTAATACCGGTCTAACACAGGTATAATGAAATACCGGTCAAACACAGGTATAATGAAATACCGGTCTAACACAGGTATAATGTAATACTGGTCTAACACAGGTATAATGTAATACCGGTCTAACACAGGTATAATGTAATACCGGTCTAACACAGGTATAGTGTAATACCGGTCTAACACAGGTATAATGTAATACCGGTCTAACACAGGTATAATGTAATACCGGTCTAACACAGGTACAATGTAATACCGGTCTAACACAGGTATAATGTAATACCGGTCTAACACAGGTACAATGTAATACCGGTCTAACACAGGTACAATGTAATACCGGTCTAACACAGGTACAATGTAATACCGGTCTAACACAGGTAGATGTAATACTGATCTATCACAGGTATAACGAAACCACACACTCATTTATATAAATGTAAAGTCGTGTAACTCGAGACAAATCGTCATGCACCGTGGTTATTATCAAAAGCTTTATTTACCGTGTTTTAAATATAAACAGAATGAGATTAAATCAAGTTTGTTGAGATCTAGTTTTACCAAGGGTATTTTAACTAACATATTGATTAAATATACAGCATTTTACATTCCAAGTTTGTGGATGTCTAGTGTATATTGTCATAAGTTTATATTGTTATTGGGATTTATATAACATTATAGAATAAATATTATGGCTACTTCAAACCAAAGTGAGTTTAGGACCTCGTTTTCATTTACACAAAACTCGGATGAACTTCATGAAATGTACTGTGAACATTGTGAAAAACTTACCAGTAAATATGTACCTGCAGAAGGATTTTGTGTAGAATGTATGGACTATTTGTGTGGAATCTGCATACAATATCATAAAGTGTACATGTCAGCACACACTGTCCAGGACAAACAAAGTATGCCACAAGATTTCTGTTTTGAAAAATGCTCTGATCATCCAAACCAAATAATCAAGTTTTACTGCACCCCATGTGACAAGATTGCATGTTCTGAATGTAAGGTGAACAATCATAACAATTGTTCAAATCTAAGTCATTTACCAACAATTGTTAAACATATTGAGCAGAGTCAAGAACTTAACCACCTCGTGTTTGACATGGACAATGTGTCAAAGGAATTAGAAGAAATTGGAAAGAAAATAAATTCAAATGTCCAAAGTGTTGATTTACAAGAAACCAATGCTAAAGCAACAATTAAAAAACACAAGGAAAGAATTATGGGAATATTTCAAACTTACCAGAAAGAAACAATTGAAAACTTTGATAAGGAAATGGAAGAAACAATAGCAAAGCTGAAGAAAGAAAGGCAAGAGATGGTTGACACACTTAATAGTGCTGACAGAGAAAGTAGAAAGCTGTAGCAGCTTTGACAAGACAACATGAAGGTCATGTGCTTGAAGTTAATATTGTATACAATACTACAATTACAACGATAGTATGTTCTATATCGGTGTTATATAGTGATAGTGTGTTTTACGTTTATTTATCGTTGCTACCGGTTGCCCATCTGAGCGACGCCTCCTGAAGAGATTAGTCATTTTAGATATTTGGAAGATAGTGCAATGATACAGACAGAGACCCATTCCAGAGTCTCATCTGGTTCATTTACGTGTACGGTGTAAAGCACTGACACGAGAACTCGGTTTAACGTTCCATCTGAAAGACTGTTAATTGTATTAGGGTCAGACGGGGGATCGAACAGCGATTCATGGATTACCAGTTCAGCGTGTTACCAGGAGTAATATATATCAGACAATAGGTCTTATATAATTCATTATCATTGAATTGTTGTTGTTTATTGTGTCATACTTTGTTTCATAATATGCCATGTACATAGACAATACTGTAATTAAAGACTGACACCATTTATATTGGTATAAAACATATTTCATGTTTCATGTATTGTTTAAGAGTACAAGCCCCTGCTGTGGAAATTAAGCAGGCTCATAATAGAAAATAATGAATACTTACAATATAGACACAATATTAATACATAATTGAACCAATCTGCCAATTAGTCCCATTACCTTACTCTACTAATTAATTAATACTAAATTTACATCTTTAGATTAATCGTAATTTCTAATAAAATCAAGCGATGTAAGCTGGGTTTCTCGTGCACTATATCGTGCACTGTAGGAGGTGCTTATCCTCAAGGCATCGTACAATTACTGCAACAACACGTGACTATAATTACCAAGAAATATAGGCTAGTCATAACCCACATACTGGGAATACAGCTGACACAGTCGGCTTTGTGTGGTTTATGCACATTTATTTTTTATCTCTATTGCGAAACAAGTTCTTACAACTTATATTAATTACTCTCGAGACCTCATTCCTGATGAAATCCATTGCCACGAGGGAGAGAGAAGAGGTAACGTGGAATTTAAATGCCTTGCCTAAGGGCACAATCGTAACGTCTCCAGCGGGGCTCGAACTACGGACCTTTCGCACCTGAGGCGAACGCGCAACCACAGCGCTATCACGACTTTTGTGTGTGTCGTTTAATAAAGGTTCATCGTGACCGAATTGTTACTGTCGATGACGTCAAAATACCTGCTCCTCGCCGATGTAGGTTCGAATCCCACTGGAAATGCCGAATTATTTCATGTGAGGTAGCTATCTAACTGACTTGCGGAAGGTCGATGGTTCTACCCGGGCACTGATCAGAGGAGCCACCTGGGTCTTCATCCATCAAACATAGCCGGAAAGCCGACATATTACATTTTTTTATTTAAGTTTATTTAACGTCGCTACCGGTTTCCCATTTGAGCGACGGGCAGTTTACCTAACAACACCTTTCCTGGGGAGGCTCCAGCGGTTCACCAGTACTTGGTGCGCCAACCTCCGTAAGAAACTGCCAACTTTTTCATATAAATGAGAGACGGTCTGAGCGGGGCTCGAACCCGTCACGTGACCATCAGAGATGATAGGCTACAGTGGTATACAAGTCAGCGACCGTAACCACTCGACCACGGAGGCGGACCATATGGCATACGCTGTATGTTCGACTTTAACCCCCCCAAAACCAACAAACAAACAAACAACCAAACATGTTTTATTTAATTAGGTTTAGTTAACATCGCTACCGGTTGCCCATTTGAGCGAACGACAATTTACGTAACAACACCTTTCCTGAACAGGCTCCATCAATAAACCAGTACTTGGTGCACCAACCTCCGTAAGAAACTTGTTCATATAAAGAGACATGGTATGAGCGGTTACAATGGTATACAAGTCAGTAACATTAACAACTCGACCACGGAGGCGGACAAAATAAACATGGTGTTTGTGTTTTACGTTTATTTATCGTCGCTACCGGTTGCCCATATGAGCGACGCCTCCTGAAGAGATCAATAATTTTAGATGTTTGGAGGATAGTGCAATGGTACAGACAGATACCAATTCCAGAGTATCCTCTGGTTCTTTTACGTGCACTGTGTAGAGCACCGACACGAAACCTCGGTTTAAAGTCCCATTTGGTAGACTGTTAATTTTATTAGGGTCAGACGGGTGGATCGAACCTGCGGTCCCTAGATTACATGGCCAACGTGTTAACCACTGGACTACAGATCCGTCTGTGAAAACAAACATTTAGGGCTGCATCGGACTGTATCTGCAAAGGGAGGTAATATACATTACTTTCATTTATGTATAGAACATAAGCCGAAAACGATCCAATATGTAAAATATTGGACTGTGTGAGGCACGTAGCGCCGAAGACAGTACCAATATATTACATATCGGATCCGTGTGAGGCTTATATCTTACTTAAAACACACACTTATATAACAACAATCTACTAATTAAAATTGTTAAGTTGGTACATGTACTGATTCATGACGATATGTGAAATATGTATATAAACAGAAAACCAATAAAATAAACACGATATAGGTGATCCAGGTATTTGGTATCGATCAGGTATAATGAGATACAATCACTTAGTCAAAATTAAAGCGTGTTTCACTGTATCTTAGTGTAATTGTATCGTCTTCAATATCGCGTTGGATTTTTTTTATACGAGTAAAATATACTATAATACTCCGGCGGGCCTTTTGACTACAAAGGTATGACGTCACGACAGTGTTTTAAATTCCTTTATTTATCGTTTTCGCCTTGTTAATCTTAAGACAGACGCATAAAAGTAAAGTATTTGTTTATTATAGCGTCACCCATATTGAAAGGGCCGGTGTCTTAACAGAATTGACATCCCCGTAAGAACTGAAAGTTGCGCATGCGCATAATGGTCTATAATGGTACATAGTGGCCGTGAGGAATGAGAGACATTCGCTTTATTTTCAATAGTTGTGCTAATTATCAGTATTATGTGACATGTATGAACCTATAGATATTTATAAAGTGTGTCTGTGAAGGGGATTTTCCAATTTCTATATAGATTACTCCGGTGTATGCTTTATCCTTGCTTACCGGATACGAATACACGCGGTCAATTGATGGAACAGCCTACTTTATTGACATTAGGTAAATAATTATATTAGAAATCTACTGTTTGGTTTTATTTTTTTATTAATTGAAGCAGTTATCACATTCCATTATTCAGTAATGATGTTAGTGACTTGTTTGTAACGGTTGTCACTGTGTTATCAGTTGTAATTTGACTGTAAATGTTTCGAAACTCCGAAACCACACACTCACTTGCTCATTTTTCAACCCAATTTAACATAAATCTACATGAGCTTTGTACAGGTAAAGTTTTATCCCAAATTAATGTGACAATTAACACACATTATGTCATTTTCAGTTTTGTTTTGTACAAATAACTGAATAATGCACACTATTTTAATTTTGTTTACAAAGATGATCAAATGACACGGTCCCTAGAACAGGTTGGAGAACAGTCCAGAACAAGCTATAATAGCTCGAACAAGCTATAATAGCTCGATCGAGCAATAATCTAATGAATAGAAACGTTAACAATCATATATATTTTCACATTTATCCGAAATATCGAACGAGGACGGAAAGTATGCCACTTACATTTTTTGTAGAAATAGACTGTTCTCCAACATATAGAAATACCGAAAGACGCCGGAAAATATATATATAACAACAATATAAGAACGAGGCACGCTTAGCCGACCTGACTGGGCAGTCTTAGCCGACCTAAGCGGTTAACAGTACTAAGCAATGTGTGTGAGACGCCTACCTCGATGACACTACATATGTGGCCTGACAGAGTATTGAACCTGGTGTATAGAATATTGACCCCCCTCAAAATAATGTCTCTCGGGTTATTAGTCGGTCATGGAATATTGACCCCTTTGCGGAACAATTACTCCCCTTGCGAATGGCAATATATAGTGGGAAAATATTAAATTTATTATAATTAAATGTTAATTAACACTGTTTAAGGCCTAGCAACATTTATTTTGAATCAATGATGTACAGAATAACATAAATATATTGAATATGAAAATATAAGTACACAGATAATTTGTCTCTATCAATTTCTAACGATGATATGGTGGGTGCTGTATAACTAGGAGGTTCACATAATGTATATGCATAATATTTACACAGACAAGCATACAACAAATAATAACAATGACCCCCACCCCCTATGTATACACTGAACAAGTGAGGGCAGGTCACTTTTCGATGCCATAGAATAATGACCCCTCTATGTGTAGACTATACATGTATGAGAGAGAGGGTCACTTTTCGATGCCATGGATTAATGACTACCCTATGATTTAGGGTGACAGGTGGACTGTAGTCCAGCGGTTAACTATTGGACTGGTAATCCAGGGATCGCAGGTTCGATCCCCCGTCTGACATAATAAAATTAAGTCTTTCAGATGGGACCGAGGTCTTGTGTCGGTGCTTTACACCGTGCATGAAAAGTACCAGAGGAGATTCTGGAATGGGTCTCTGTCGGTATCATTGCACTATCCAAAAATGACTAATCTCTTCAGGTGACGTCGCTCATATGGGCAACTTGTAGCGACAATAAATAAACGTAAAACGCACACACACAAGTTAAAATGCTAGTTGGATGCTTATTCAGCAGAAATTGATGTATATTTCTTTAATAAATTTAATTAATATGTCTGACTAATAAGTTTATTTAAAGTCACCACCGCATAAATGCATTTGGGCGAGTTTTCTAAGATAATTAAAATGCCCATCATCTAAGTGATGGTTTTGCCTATCGCAATTATTATAACTAGATGTTTAAAGTGGACTATGAGGGCTGCTGTAATCTCATGCTGTAATCTCAGTGTGTGTTTCGTTTTCATATCGCCAACTGTCACTCACACAGGAATTTGTGTCAGCGACAGTCAGGGGTAGACCGGGTGAATACAATACCCGGTGCACATATACTTCTAAGATGTCTAAGATTGCATATCTATATATATAAAAATATGTTTACCATTTCTAATAAGACGAGAATACCTTGTTACATGTGCAATATCGCGTTATACTGTAATACTGTGATATATCTACATGTCACAAGACAATAAAGTCTTGCACCCATATCCATGGATCCAGCATCCAACATTATGCATTAAAATTACAGAGTTATGGACTAAAATACTTTTAGTTAAGACTACGAAGTTTAAAATATGTGTACTAAGAAGATTAAGAGCAAGTGGACTGTCTTAATATGTATCTGTACTATGATAGTTCATAACTTATCCCCCGAGTACATATAATTATAGCCAGTCATACAGATATATAGCCGGTAATAACAAATCTCCCATATACATGGGAAATTATAATTCAAATTGTGTTTATTTATTACATTTGTGTCCTCGGCCCACTATGTCGTTTGGACATCTTTTTTAACATTTTAAGAAAGATCAAACTAATATGGGTTACCCCTAAAAACATAAATATATAACTAAACCCATATTTCTTTGCAGTAAGCTGCAATAAGTGAAAGTTCATTTTCACTTGAAACATAGTAGGTTACTGAGGATGTGATTTTGTGTTCCCTCCCTCATATTCCCGCTCCCATGTTTTATATTTCCCCGTGTACTGGGATCATTAATTGTTATAAAATAACAACTATACCCCTGTGTGACAACATTTATGATCAGTACGTTAAAAAACACTTCCGTAGCAATTCCAACGGTCTCCTTAGTAGAGCCAGTAAAATTGTAATAATGTTTGAAATATACTAAAGTATTTACATTAAAAAGACAGTCACACAGGGAATAGCCAAACAAATAATAACCGTAGATCCTTGTCGAATGAAAAAACTTGTATGGCAGTAATCCGGTTCGGTTGTTCATGCTTACTTGGAGATAGACCGACAGCACGCAGGCATTTTTCGCGACAAGACTATTCCCATTGATAGGCGGCTTGCTGTCATAATGTTCCTATCTATGCTTCTTTTACTAAATTAAACTAAACTGGATTCTTGCATGGATTTGGACAATGAAGAATTACATAAAAAGGTGACCTGAAATGATAATTGAAATTTCCTCGAACCTGGGTCCATGCTGCTTCCAATTCAGTAGTGGGGCGACCATCCCCTACCCAGCGGGTCCTCAGGTGGCGGATAGGGGAAACGGCCCTCAGATATGGGGGTTAGCTGTGAATCAAATAAGCAGTCCCGGACCATATGGCGGTGTACCTACCAGGACGGGGCAGGATAGCACATGGCAAAGCTACTCCTATTAAATACTCCACGTGTCCCACAACGGGTGCATCAGGCGAATATATGGACCGCCTTAAAAGTCCTAGCCTAAGGGTGAGGTAACCCCAACAGAAACCTCGAATGCTGAAGCCGGAAGTACTGGGCCGCACGGCGCATTCTAATAAACCACGGTACTACGCATAACGGAAAATGAATGAATCACATTTCTTCGAACACCCTAGTATAATTCCAGGGATAAAGTATCATTTTTGCAAATATTTGAGATATATGTTCATATTATCATTCCTCTGCCTCAGGAATGTGTACCGAGTTGACCTTTGTTAGCGTGGGGATCAAAATACAGACCATTTCAGGTGCGGTTCTAGAGGGTAAGGGGAAATTATAACAGCTTACAATAAGTATAGTGTTATATTCTATACATTTTAGGATATTTATCCCAAGAAGCACTCACAGGATAGTTTGACTGAGCACATATAATCCCAAAACAAAAAGTCAGAATTGGACAACATTGCCCATATATATGTCACAGCATAAGGGCCTCAACTGTGGTAATAATACAGTTATGTAACCGTATTTAATTGTTTGAAGTCAATATCATATTGATGTTTATAGAAAGGCATAAACATTCTGTGGATATTAGATAAATGATCATAAAAACTAGGTTATGTATGCATGACACATGTGGTATAATAAATCAGATTTCTCACTTTATATGGAGAAAATCTCAAAGGGCATTTTCTTGGAAATTTTACCAACCTCACTCTAGTTTGTTTAATTATGTATATAATATTTTATTATGTATACATGGGGATTTTTATCCCTTTATACGTTTCAATCTTTTGTGTAATTGACCAAAAACTGAACAAAAACACTACGTTTTGACATTACACATATGTCATAGCATTAGGGCCTCAACTGTGGTAATAATACAGATAGGTATCCTTATTTGATTATTTGAAGTCAATAGCATGTTGATGTTTATAGAAAAGCATAAACATTCTGTGGATATTAGATAAATGATCATAAAAACTAGGTTATGTATGCATATAATCCCAAAAAGTTAGAATTGGACAACATTGCCCATATGTCACAGCATAAGGGCCTCAACTGTGGTAATAATACAGTTATGTAACCTTATTTAATTGTTTGAAGTCCATATCATATTGATGTTTATAGAAAGGCATAAACATTCTGTGGATATTAGATAAATGATCATAAAAACTAGGTTATGTATGCATATAATCCCAAAAAGTTAGAATTGGACAACATTGCCCATATGTCACAGCATAAGGGCCTCAACTGTGGTAATAATACAGTTATGTAACCGTATTTAATTGTTTGAAGTCCATATCATATTGATGTTTATAGAAAGGCATAAACATTCTGGTGATATTAGATAAATGATCATAAAAACTAGGTTATGGTGTATGCATGACACATGTGGTATAATAAATCAGATTTCTCACTTTATATGGCAACAATCTCAAAGGGCATTTTCTTGGAAATTTTACCAACCTCACTCTAGTTTGTTTAATTATGTATATAATATTTTATTATGTATACATGGGGATTTTTTTTATCCCTTTATACTTTCAATCTTTTGTGTAATTGACCAAAAACTGAACAAACACACTATGTTTTGACATTACACATATGTCATAGCATAGGGGCCTCAATTACCTACTATAATCAGGCTACCTTAATTGATAATTTTGGGTCAATAACATGTTAATGCTTCTGAAAAATATATAAATAATCTGGATAAATCAGATAATTTGAGAAAATACTGGGTTCAAAATTGTGCTAAATATTTGTTTTTGAAGAAATCTCTATGTTTGGTCAATTGTGATAATTAGTTCTATTATCATGATCTGGTCAGGATAACCAGGGACAGGTACACTAAGTGTACCATCCTATTAGGTACATAGAACACCCAATAGGTAGAGAGTATTCCTCGCCTCGGACTAGCCCAAATGAGAAGGTCGAAAACCGCAGCCCCAGGCATCCCGATACAATTGATCATTGGTTTGGTACCTAGCCTGGCTGTACTTATCAATTGTTCTGCGTGCTATCTTACCTACTACTCTGGGTGGATTGGACCAGGGGCTCTGGATTTCACCTGGTCTGACTCAGACAATATTATTCCCATATATATGATTAAATCTATTAGTTTAGGGCAGATTTTATGAAGAGATGAACAAATGTTTGTCTCCTACATATTTGGTCACAGGG
Organism: Archivesica marissinica; assembly: GCA_014843695.1. Taxonomy (NCBI): domain Eukaryota; kingdom Metazoa; phylum Mollusca; class Bivalvia; order Venerida; family Vesicomyidae; genus Archivesica; species Archivesica marissinica. The sequence continues at coordinate 21,153,678 of CM026390.1, forward strand.
GGGAGAGGCGATATTAATACAAAAATAAGGGGGGGGTCATATAAGTAATTACTTATATTACTGAAACTATTGTATTAACTGATAAGTAGTTATTTATTTTCATAATATATTAACGTGGCTGTGTGGACAGAGGCATAAGCGTGGGATCTGTCCGAAGGGTTCTATTAGCGGGGGTATTGATATATATATATAAAATTAATTTTTTCCAGGTCGTTGTAGATTTTCCCAAATTATATTGATTTAAGTTATAGTGATGAATGTAGCCCTAAAAGAGCCCTAAGATGAAATTTAAGTAATCTCTTTCACCTGGGGTCAAAAATCTCCCACTCAAATGATGAGAAACCGGCAATAAAATTGCTTTTCGGAAAGGACTCTAGTGAGGCTAGCTTCTGCACTACTAACTTGTTTATTGATCTACTAACAAGCTGCAACAGTATGGGAACTTGTGTCTGAGCCAGCCATAATTGCACAGGTCCTCTATATGTTGTCGGACATCTGACAGTCTAAGATGTAGGTCTCCAGAGCTTTGTATACTGATGTTTGGGCAGCCTTTCTGGGGTTGAGGACATTCTCAAGATTGCAACAGCAGCCCCCAGATCAGCTCGATGAGTCCCGTGCACACTACAGTCTAGCGGAAAATGTTCGGTGGTGTACTTCACCCGACATGTGGGACAAACCGGATCCAATTTAAGTATATGTTGTCCATCATTACCAGGCAACAGATTTGTCCCCAGTCTCAGTCTACTAATGCACTTATCTATTTTTATAGAATGGGAATATTAGGCACCGGTCAACTGAGCCCCACAGAGCTCAACTTATAGGTTTGTTTAAAAGGCCTATTATATAAAGTTTGGCTCCAAAGGTAATTGTTTCAGCCCTGATAAATGAGTAGATCTCCATGGGTGCGAGTTTCACATTATTTTCTACATTTGTATGCTCCAGGCCAGACTTGGCTGCCCTGTCAGCCAGCTCATTTCCAGTGATACCTATATGTGCACTGCTGCACACCATATTATGGTAACCTGAAGGTCCAAGTTCAAACCCTCATTATGTAATTTACCTATGTCTTTGATTATATCTGGTCTAGACTTACTATTCCTTGATTGTAATGAGACCAGTGATGAAAGTGAGTCAGATAATATCACATTTTTCGGTGAATTATTATCTACTATCCAGCAACTTTCTACATATTCACATTGTAGGGATGGCATGCATGAATACAGATGCAGCTACTTTGTCAGAATCGGGGCATTTTGATCCATCTGTATAATTATATGTTGAGGTGATTGCTGTATTTTTCCTCAATATGACATTGTACTACCAATCTGGCGAGGTGACCCAGATATGATTTCTTCACGTTGCTCGATATTGTAATATCTATCACTGTATCTCAGGTAACTACCGGTAGCAACCAGGGCGGTGCCAGGTCCGCTGGTCCGGTCTGAAGTCTGCTACCTGAACACCCTTGAGGCCGTGTGCCACCACAAGTTCTGACTATTGTGGACCAAATTAAGCCTTATGTTGTTTGCCACAGGTGTGAAAAGCAATACAACCTTATTTTTAGGGATCTGCAACCAACAGTGACACTTCCTGTGTTCCAAATACACTGGTTACATGTTTTATATCATTTATAATAAGTTCTCAGGTTCTGAATCCCCCATCTGACCCTAATAAAATTAACAGTCTTTCAGATGTGATGATAAACCGAGGTCTCGTGTCGTTGCTTTACACAGTGCACGTAAAAGAAACAGAGCAGACGCTGGAATGGGTCTCTGTCTGTATCATTGAACTATCCTCCAAAAATCTAAAATGTCTAATATCTCCAGGAGGCGTCGCTCATATGGGCAACCGGTAGCGACGATAAATTGAACGTAAATAAGTACAGACAACATTATGTTGTATGACGTGTGCCTCCCTATGTGCAGGAGACTGGTCCATGCATAGAATATGACACCCTTAATGTAGATTATCCGAGTGAAGGCAGGCACTAATCTGAATGTAGTGATTATGTTATTACCTGGACTTTTGTATGAGGGGTATGTCTATAATACTCATACCATAAATGATATATGTGACTTATCCGGCTGAAACTTATGCAGAAGATCTTTGTATTGGATATGGATGGGTAGGGCTGTCATAATCATTTAATTTTAAGTAGATTTACAACAATATGAAATGTGGTGATGATGAACATGGGCTAACTTGCCCAGCTCATTTGCTACACAATATATATCTGGACTCGCGCATGGTACTCTCCCAGTTTGATAATGTAATAACAAGGATATTGGGAGATATGAAGGACACATTATGAGCTGTCAACATCTCTCCGACAGACACGTGTCCTTTTAACAACCTTCATATAAGTTCATACTTTCTGTGTATTTCAAATTTATCTTTCTTCATTATGTATTCCCATAATAAGTCACTTTCTCTAAATAGTGTACAGTGGAACCTCCACTAACGGTCACCTCCGGTGAGCTGTCACCTCCGGTATACGGTCACTTTTATTCCCCCCAAGCGATTTTCCTATATATTACACCTCTGTTGAGCGGTCACCTCTAATCTCCGGCCAGCGGCCACCAAAGTGACCGTTTTGGGACAAAATTTCCTACCTTAAACGGTCAAAATCCACCAAAAATCGGCAAAATATTTACAGAGATGCGGTCGCGAAAATATGTAACATTCAAATCAGATGTAGACATTGAAAGATTGAATTTACGGAGTGGAAAAAGAGAAATATTTTATTAATAATTATCATTTTTTAATAGTTATATTACAGCTATCAAATGATATTTTGGCCTTAAAAACAATATTGATTAGTTTTTCACACGTTTTTACAGAAGTCTCCAATCATACGTGATTATCCGCCATTATGCGGGAAATTGATGAGTCATCCTGGTTTTCCATTCTATTTTTGAAGAGTGTAAAATACAAAGTCGGGACCACACAATAGGTTGTTAAATCATAAACAAACTTGGAGTGATCACACAAGGCGCTGAAAACCATTGTTTTGATCGGATTACTGGGATATCAAAGGCCGATTATTCGATTGCATTGTTTGATGAAAGTTAATCTCCTACGGCAAGCACAATTAGCAAACACCTGCAAAATGTTAATAAAAATAAAAGTTTAAATTTCAGATTCTGTTGTCTCATTTCTTGTTGTTATCATACTATAAGGCACCCATTGACAGATTATTGTTATCACAGCTTTTCCAGGCATGCTTGCTTTGAAAATAATTTCTAGTTGTCCAGCAGTCTCCCTCCGTTAAGCAGCCACCTCCCTTAAGCAGCCAATTTGTGCCCTTCCCAAGAGTGGCTGCTTAAGAGAGGTTCCACTGTACATATTAGTGACCGGGAATGCTAATATGAACACCATATGTCTCAAGATTCCTGGAATTATGCTAGGGTATTAGAGGAAATTTCGGATATCATTTCTTGTCACCGTTTTATGTAAATCTTCAAGATCCATGCAAGTGTCCAGTTTAGTTTAGTAAAATTAGTACATGTAGGAACATTATGACAGCAAACCCCCTAGCCATGGGAATAATCTTGTTGCGAACAATGCATGCTGTCGGTCTATCTCCGAAAAACCGAACATAAACAACGGAACCGGATTACTGCCATACGGGTTTTTGATACAACAAGGATCTACGGTTATTATTTGTTTGGCTATTCCCTGGATGACTGTTCTTTAATGTAAATATTTAAGTATATTTTAAACATTATTACAATTTTACTGGCTCTATTAAGGTGACCGTTGGAATTGCTATGGAAGTGTTTTTTAACGTACTGATCATAAATGTTGTCACACAGGGGTATAGTTGTTATCTTATAATAATTAATGACACGGGGGAATATAAAACATGGGGGTGGGAATATGAGGGAAAACAATATCACATCCTCTGTAACATACTATGTTTCAAGTAAAAATGAACTTTCACTTATTGCAACTTACTGCAATGAAATATGGGTTTAGCATATATTTATGTTTTAAGGGTAACCCATTTTAGTTTGGTCTTTCTTAAATATGTTAAAACAGATGTCCAAACGACATAGTGGGCTGAGAATATGAATGTGATATATATAAACAAAATTTTAATTGCCATCCGTTATTACCCGGTACATAACTTTGTAATTTTAATGTAAAATGTCGGATGCTGGACGGATATGGGTGGAAGACTTTATTGTCGTGTGGCATGTCGATCACAGTATTCATATTATCATAGTAGAAATGGTAATCATATATTTATATATATGCAGTCTTAGACATCTTAGAAGTATACATGTACCGGGTATTTTATTCATCCAGTCTACCCCGACTATCGCTGACACAAATTCTTGTGTGAGCGACAGTCGGAGATATGAAAACCGAACACACACTGAGATTACAGCAGCTCTCATAGCCCACTAAACATCTAGTTATAATAATTACGATAGGCAAAACCATCACTTTTAGATGATGGGTATTTTAATCGTCTTAGAAAACTCAGTCGCCCAAATGCATCTATGCGGTGGCGACATTAAATAAATGTACTAGTCAGTCATCCTTACTGCATCAAATCCTTACCCAGGCACTGTGAACAACTTTAATCCCATAAATTACTTTTAGTTTATACACATTTATTTTAGCTCGATTGCGAAACAAGTTCCTATAACTTATATTAATCACTCTCGAGACCTCATTCCTGATGGAATCCAACGCCAAGAGGGAGAGAGAAGAAGCAACATGGAATTTAAATGCCTTGCCTAAGGACACAATCGTAACGGCTCCAGCGGGGCTCGAACTCCAGGCCTTTCGCACCTGAAGCGAACGCGCTACCATTGCGCTATCATGACTTTCACTAAAATTGCTTTTGTTTACTGACAAAACGACATTTGTGTTCTCTGACACATTTTGTAACTTAACAGTTATATTTGTTATCTATGTATTTTGACAACAGTTTGTTCTTTATTTCAGGCAATGTATTATGTAAGAGAGATACTGCGAACCTAATATGACTTATGAGAGACGCACCAATATCTTAAATTAAGAAGTTTCATGACAGTCCACTGGGTGGTCACAGTGGTGTCACCAAGACCATATCATCAATCATCTTTTGATACTGGTGGTATGGCCTTACTGAATATGTCAAGAACTACGTAAGTTCTCTCCAATATACATATAATAGCTTACACAATAACCATGTTCATGTGCAGCTACCCAGCTGATTAGCTATTAGCATATTTTTGTACAAACTAGTACAGGTTATATATAGTGGTCTTGTAGGATTTCCACTGGAGAAAATCAAATTTCCACCACTTTTTACCCCCCCCCTGCCGATCCGGCTACCCCCCCCCCAACCCATTTATTTTGTTTTCTTTTTACATTTTATTGTGTTGCTCCATTCTCTGTTCTATTACAGTTGTTGCCATTTGTTTGCAATTGACTCAGTAATATTAGTATAATGGTCATGTACTATAAGTTAATATTATGCAAGATATCCACATCTTTCTCTACTGTTATAGGGGTGTGAAGCAATTTAATATAAGCTGAACATACATACCGGTATACAATGAACGTAAACAAAAAATATATCACCTAAATATTAACTGAAAACAGTGACGTCAATTTTAAATAGCTTTTAATAATAATGAAACATTTAATTATTCCAGTACTCAGGCAAAATATTTTTGACAGACAGACACAGAGCTTGTCCCCTCTGAAAATGGACAAGCCGTAATTTATTATGCAAATTATTAGCGACGCCTCCTGGAGACACAGTGCTCACACCGCGACCATGGCATAACAGTGTGCACATATACATACCTGTATATATATAATTATATATTAAGGTATACAATGAAGCAGTTGATGTTCTTTTCTTTTCTCAGTGAACGAAAACTCCATCTTCCACTGTTTTGATACAGTGAAAGATGGCATGTTCACTGTCACTGCTTGAGATTCGTATTCCTCCGCGGCTGGAACTACTTTTGTATTTTAGCTATTTTCTAATAATCATGAACAGTTAATTATAAAGTAATATATTCTTAGGAAGTTGTTGTCTCTAGTTTGTTTTTAATATCACACAGAAACAAACTTAAAAATTATAACGGAACTATTTTTTATTACGGACGTTCACATTAAAAAAGTGGTTATGCGGTTGTGCCATGTAGTTCAATGAGGATCGCCTCAGGGCAGCTAAAATGAATAAAATTTGAAAATAAATATTATATTAGCCAAAATCATTAGAAGAAAAAGAGTTGTGTTTATTAGTGCAAGATATGATTTTATTTCAACTCGTGTTCACTGAAATGTGTATTTCCACGAGCAGCGTTGTTTTTATTATGTTAATAAACATACATATTTTCTATATCTATTTCAGATTCTATTTTATGTGCTGCTGATCTGCTATGCTCTAATTCCGCTTGGGATTATACTCATAAGCTACACTATTCTAATCTACGCCATATATAGAAGAGCAAGAACTCCACCAAATAGTAAGTACATGAGAGACATCTCTAATGTTCTATTACCTCCCTTGGCTGATAAAGTCTGATTTTCACAAAATATTAATATGTCCCTTTGGTTGGAATCCTTTGTTTTTACTGTTGTTCCCTAACCAGATGCTGTGGTATGATAAATGTGATTTTATCAAAATCGTGTTAATTAACTGATAACATTGTTTTACAAAGAAGTACACTTGTATATGTATCGACATATAGCAATTTATCCTAGCTGCATGCGAAATAACGTACACAAACGGCCTGCCTAATAAATGTTGCTTTATTAGTCAGTGCCTAATAAAGCTTTCGTGACGGACTACTTTTATGACCCAGATTACGGTTTGTAAATAAACAAAGTGTATGTCGTCACATTGTGTTGTCTGCTGAGTTTGGAAACTGTCCCAAGAAGAAAGTCGTGTACAGGCAAACTTTCAGGTTGTTTGGGATAAATTATCAGCACTCGATGAGATCCCTCTGGAAACTACTGTTGTCAGAGAAATGTCATTTATCATTTATCTATAGATAGAGATATCAATGCGCAACATATTACCAAGTGCGTAGCGAGTTTATCATGGCTAGTTTGTTTGGTTTTGTGTCGGGTGCACACTCAGAATGTAGTATTAATAGAATATTAGGTTACGGTCTTATACATTTTAATTTATTAGGCTCGTCTCCGAAAAAATACAAGACTCGGCAGAGAGCCTCACCTTGTATTTTTTCTCCGACTCACCTAATAAATTAAAATTTATAAGACAGTAACCTAATATTCTATATTTAGTAACAATAAGAAACGATAGTGGAATAAAATTGCTAGCATGTCGTGCAAAGGAAACAACGATGAAAACAGAGGAAAACACTTTTAGGGAGTATTCAGTGAAAGTAACAGTTATAGCGCGTTCTCATCAGGTGTGAAAGGCTCGGTGTGTGCACGCCTTCTGCAGCCGTTACGATTGTGCTCTTGTGCAAGCGCTTAGATTACACGTGCCTCTTCTCTATCGCTCCGATTAAATTAATTTGTTATGAATTTGTTTCGCAAAACATTATAGAACAATTACAATATATACCTCTCCTGGCCCCAAGGTTATAAAACTGTTCTCAGATCTTAAACTCAAGCTCAAATGATCTGATTGGTTGATTCTGAGTGTTATTGTCAGCTGAACCAATCAGACGCTTGAGACTGAGTTTTGAGATTGGAGAATAGTTTTATAATCTCGGGACTATGACTTACTAACTATAACAATAGTAGCACCGAAGACAGTACCAGTAGTTTATAATCTCGGGACTATGACTTACTAACTATAACAATAGTAGAACCGAAGACAGTACCAGTAGTTTATAATCTCGGGACTATGACTTACTAACTATAACAATAGTAGCACCGAAGACAGTACCAGTAGTTTATAATCTCTGGACTATGACTTACTAACAATAACAATAGTAGCACCGAAGACAGTACCAGTAGCACCGAAGACAGTACCAGTAGCACCGAAGACAGTACCAGTAGTTTACATATTGGATCCGTTAGAGGCTTTTATCATACTTAAAACACAGATCCTACTAATTAAAATTGTTAATTTTGTACATGTACGCGTAGGATTTAATATAATACTCCTTTTGACAACAGTCCAATATTAATAATAATGGACTGCAAGTACAACGGTATAACGTCACGATAGTGTTTTAAAGTTGATGTATATTCTGGCGACAGCCACTTCACGGTGGTAGTGACAACTTATTGTGTGGATTAAATGTTATAAATAGGATATTATATTCGTGTTCATTTGTTATTGAATTAATTTATCTCGTCTCATAAAATCGACAAATCAGCTCTAACTGGTTTTTATCGTTTTTATAAGACGTATTAAATAAATTCAATAAAAAATGACTCATTTAATATCCTACATATATACTCTCCATGTCTTATAACAATATTATAATATATAATCTTGCTGGCATTATACTATGCTTACATTGTTGTTTCAGGTGTACATGGTATAGGCAATATGTTTAGAGTGGCGTGTGTTCAGGTGTATGGGGTATGGTCAATAGGTTTAGAGTGGCGTGTGTTCAGGTGCACATGGTATGGGCAATAGGTTTAGAGTGGTGTATGTTCAGGTGTATATGGCATGGCCAATAGGTTTAGAGTGTTGTACTTTCAGGTGTATGGGGTATGGTCAATATGCTTAGTGTGGTGTATGTGTAGGCGTACGGGGTATGGTCAATAGGTTTAGAGTGGTGTATGTATATGTGTACATGGTATGGTCAATTGGTTTAGAGTGTTGTATGTGCAGGTGTACATGGTATGGTCAATAGGATTAGAGTGTTGTATGTACAGGTGTACATGGTATGGTCAATAGGCTTAGAGTGTTGTATGTGCAGGTGTACATGGTATGGTCAATAGGTTTAGAGTGTTGTATGTTCAGGTGTACATGGTATGGGCAACAGGTTTAGAGTGTTGTATGTTCAGGTGTACATGATATGGTCAATATGTTTAGAGTGTTGTATGTTCAGGTGTACGGGGTATGGTCAATAGGCTTAGAGTGTTGTATGTTCAGGTGTACGGGGTATGGTCAATAGGCTTAGCGTGTTGTAGGTTCAGGTGTACGGGGTATGTTCAATAGGCTTAGAGTGCTGTATGTTCAGGTGTACGGGTATGGTCAATAGGCTTAGCGTGTAATACTTATATTGTCGTATTTCAGGTGTACAGTGTATGATCAATAGGCTTAGAGTGTTGTATGTTCAGGTGTACGGGGTATGGGCAATAGGCTTAGAGTGTAATACTTACATTATCATATATCAGGTGTACGGGGTATTGTCAATAGGCTTAGAGTGTAGTACTTACATTGTCGTATGTTCAGGTGTACATGGTATGGTCAATATGCTCTGAGTGTAATACTTACATTGTCGTATTCCAGGTGTACGGGGTAAGGACAACCTTAGACTATCCCTGGTTTTCAACAGAGGACTGCCCAGTACCAAGATAAGAAGCATCAAACTTACATTCGGAATCGTGCTCAGTACTTATTTTTATTTCATTGTTTGTGTTGTGGATTTAAATTATATCTCATTAACAGCTTCTAAATGCCATATGGCGTCTCTCCTGTTGTTATTATAGGAAGCTGCCTTGAGCATTAGTACACGTGCGGATGGGCTCACGTGTAGAACAAGCGACATTTTATAAGCATACATGATAGCTACCCCACATAAAACAATCTGACACATCCAGTGCGATTTGAACATAGAGCGGTGAGTGACAAGTAAGTTGGAGTCAACGAGCCTAACCACTCGGCCAAGGAGCCTCCTCTCCCCCAGAACGCACAGTATCCTGAGCGATAATGCTAGACTGGATTCCAGTATTATATCTGTATCACACAGTAACCTGAACGATAATGCTAGACTGGATTCCAGTATTATATCTGTATCACACAGTAACCTGACCGATAATGCTAGACTGGATTCCAGTCTTATATCTGTATCACACAGTAACCTGGTCGATAATGTTAGACTGGATTCCTGTCTTATATCTGTATCACACAGTAACCTGACCGATAATGTTAGACTGGATTCCTGTCTTATATCTGTATCACACAGTAACCTGACCGATAATGTTAGACTGGATTCCAGTCTTATATCTATATCACACAGTAACCTGGTCGATAATGTTAGACTGGATTCCAGTCTTATATCTGTATCACACAGTAACCTGACCGATAATGTTAGACTGGATTCCTGTCTTATATCTGTATCACACAGTAACCTGACCGATAATGTTAGACTGGATTCCAGTCTTATATCTGTATCACACAGTAACCTGACAGATAATGTTAGACTGGATTCCTGTCTTATATCTGTATCACACAGTAGGCCCTATACTGAACGATGATGTTAGACTGGATTCCAGTCTTATATCTGTATCACACAGTATGCCCTATACTGAACGATGATGTTAGACTGGATTCCAGTCTTATATCTGTATCACACAGTCTGCCCTATACTGAACGATGATGTTAGACTGGATTCCAGTCTTATATCTGTATCACACAGTAACCTGACCGATAATGTTAGACTGGATTCCTGTCTTATATCTGTATCACACAGTAACCTGACCGATAATGTGGGTGGGGGTGTTGTTGGGGGTGTTTATTGGGGGGTGGGGTGCTTTAATATCGCACCAACAGATTAGGTTAAGCGGCAACTCTTCAGCTATTATTTAAATTTAAACTCAAAACTATTTTTTATTTTACAATGATTGCGAAACAAGTTTCAACAACTTATATTAATCACTCTCGTTGGCGCAGATGAGAACGTTAATGTGGTTATTCGTGTGGGATGAAACCGGATTACCCGGAGAAACCCCACATGTCATATCTTGCGAGCAATGTACCATCTCATATACTTCCCGGTCCAAGAATCGAACCTGGGTTGCATTGGTGAGTAGCGAGCGCACTAACTACTGCGCTAATTGGACAGCCATTATTTGCGGAGGATACCTCTCAGAGCAGTATTTCAGGCACCCATGTAGAACCACTGACAGTAGTTTGTTGTGCTATGAGGTTGCCGTGAGTGAGCAGGAAGTGTCCTTGAACAAGGTCATCATTTCTAAAAATAGATTTATGGAAATTCTAAAAATAGATTATTCTAGTTTTCCCATTTTAAAATAGATCATTCACATCACTTTTCTGTTTTTAATTGACGTGGGATTCGTTTTGACCTATGGTGTGTGTTTTACGTTTATTTATCGTCGCTACCGGTTGTCCATATGAGCGACGCCTCCTGAAGAGATTAGTCATTTTAGATATTTGGAGGATAGTGCAATGATACAGACAGAGACCCATTCCAGAGTCTCCTCTTGTTCCTTTACGTGCACGGTGTAAAGCACCGACACGAGACCTCGGTTTAATTATAACGTCCCATCTGAAAGACTATTAATTGTATTAGGGTCAGACGGGGGATCGAACCTGGATTACTATACATAACGTTTACTATACTGGCTAACTATAGTTTGACCTCTCTAAGCTAAATATACATTTTTATAGGACGTTCATTGCGTTTACATACCTGTACACTGATGACTTTATGTATTACTGTTACAAGTCGTATGTTAATATATCTAATATGTAATGCTATTAAAATAACCATTGACGTATTTAAATGTTTATGAAATCTAGTCTCCAGTCATGGTTTTAAACATCCTGTCGATAGTATATGCGGCGTTGTGTTTACCATGCTCAAATAGTCTGACCTAATGAATAATACACGTCTTGTTAGTTAAAAAATCCACAGGTCGGTGTATTTCAACCACAGCTGTGAATATAGGAAACGGGTTTTCTTTAAGTTTGCGCTCGTGTTTGGTACAATCTCAAGGAAATTGAATTGATTTGAAAACATTCGCTCCCCATAGTTTTCCAGGTTCCTGCTGAAGGAACTGGTCCGTCCATCGACCAGAAACTGGAGTATCAGTACCGCGCTGTTGTCAGGAGAAATAGGTGGGAGAAGAGATAGAGGAGGGCGAAGAGGAGGGGGCCCTAAGCATACGTCATCATCAGGGGAACCGTCCATGGGGATACCAAGAACGATAAACCGATGCAGTGCGTAGTGAATTATCTCCCCTTATCTCTGTATTAAAAGCTTGACACAGCATATCTTCATAAGTATTAAGGGGACTCATGTGACACTTACTGTATGGATGGAGATCAATGAGGGGCAATGTAGAGCAAGATGTATGGATGGAGAGCAATGAGGCGCAATGTAGAGCAAGATGTATGGATGGAGAGCAATGAGGCGCAATGTAGGGCAATATGTATGGATGGAGAGCAATGAGGGGCAATGTAGGGCAATATGTATGAATGGAGAGCAATGAGGCGCAATGTAGAGCAAGATGTATGGATAGAGAGCAATGAGGCGCAATGTAGGGCAAGATGTATGGATGGAGAGCAATGAGGGGCAATGTAGAGCAATATGTATGGATGGAGAGCAATGAGGTGCAATGTAGAGCAAGATGTATGATAGGAGAGCAACATTCATGACGCGTTACCTACATTCATGACGCGTTACCTACATTACTGATGCGTTACCTACTTTCATGACGCGTTACCTACATTCCTGATGCGCTACCTACATTCTTGATGCGTTATCTACATTCATGACGCGTTACCTACATTACTGATGCGTTATCTACATTCATGATGCGATATCTACATTCATGACGCGCTACCTACATTCATGATGCGTTATCTACATTTAGGACGCGTTACCTACATTCATGACGCGTTATCTACATTCATGACGCGTTATCTACATTCATTATGCGTTACCTACATTCATGACGCGATACCTACATTCATGACGCGTTACCTACATTCCTGATGCGTTACCTACATTCATGACGCGTTATCTATATTCATGACGCGCTACCTACATTCATGATGCGTTACCTACTTTCATGACGCGTTATCTATATTCATGATGCGCTACCTACATTCATGACGCGTTACCTACATTCATGATGCGTTATCTACATTCATGACGCGTTATCTACATTCATGACGCGTTATCTACATTCATGACGCGTTATCTACAATCATGACGCGTTATCTACATTCATAATGCGTTATCTACATTCATGACGCGTTATCTACATTCATGATGCGTTATCTACATTCATGACGCGTTACCTACATTCATGACGCGTTATCTGCATTCA
>CM026390.1:21167865-21184993 GCA_014843695.1 Archivesica marissinica
TCGCGCAAATGCGATGGCGATTTTTAAATATGGGGGGTTGAGATGTCTTGCTAATATATACATCCATTCTCTAACCCCTACATTGTTATTTATAGCAGATGAGTATTGCTATGGCAACAATTGTTGTCATAGCTTTTCTTGTTACAAATGCGTCCGCGGTTTGTTATATTTTCAATATCATACAAGAGTTTGAACACAAACTTATTATAATGATCTCTTAATTCGAGCGTCCGCAATTAAAAACTATATCGCCAGCTAGTTACTATAGCGTCCGCCTTTTCTCTATACATTTATAGCGCCCGTGTTTTCCCTCTCTATATATATATATATAGCGTCCGCGATTTCCCTCTATATATATATATATATATATAGCGTCCGCAGTTTGTTATATGTTCAATGTGTCTGCCATTTCGAAACAGTGATATCGAAGCGTCTGCATTATACAATGCAGTCTGCACTATACCATGCAATATGATCATTATGATACTAACACCTGAAAATAATTCGATATATATATCATGCAGTCTGTTGCAATGACATAGACTTCAATAGAACACTCAATAATTTATTGTATATTAGTGATCATAATTAGATAACTGGATTTACTCTGGCTACCTGTATAGGATATGGTCACACTTTTGGTTATCGCAATCAGGGTAATCCGATCAGTTAGCACAATCAAAGTGGAGTATCAATCAGCATAATCATATAAATGGTAGCGCATGTCCATTCATTGCACACTTATTAACAATACATAAGTTGTTTATTCTGGTACAATATTAGCAATTTGTTTTTGGCAATTTATAGTATGAAAAGAATACCAATCATTTGTGTGAATATGTGTATCTTAGAAAATGTATATGTTGCTTAATAATTGTTATTGGGGTTTTAAGGTAATAAACACATTAGTAAGACTTCATTAAGGGAGGTGGCTGCTTAACGGAGGGAGACTGCTGGACAACTAGAAATTATTTTCAAAGCAAGCATGCCTGGAAAAGCTGTGATAACAATAATCTGTCAATGGGATTGCCTTATAGTATGATAACAAGAAATGAGACAACAGAATCTGAAATTTAAACTTTTATTTTTATTAACATTTTATTTATTTTTCAAATTAAACATATGTACATACATTTGTTCTTTTAAAAAATAATTTTAGTTTGCTTTGTGGAGCTCTTAACACGCATTCCGGTTGCTTAGGAGATTAACTTTCATCAAACAATGCGATCTAATAATCGGCCTTTGATATCCCAATCCGATCAAAACAATGGTTTTCAGCGCATTGTGTGATCACTCCAAGTTTGTTTATGATTTAACAACCTATTGTGTGGTGCTAGACTTTGTATTTTACACTCTTCAAAAATAGAATGGAAAACCAGGATGACTCATCAATACACGGAAACACGGTTTGGACACCGTCTTGACCCAGATTCTTATAAACAGGTAAACAAACATTAAAACCGTTCGTTATAAAATCACCGGTTTAGCGTATTTTGGCAATATACTACCTTCGACATACTCTGTTTACTTTGGTAGGTTGTTTTGTAACTGTATTCTATCCGTATTTATATAACTACTGATAACAGAAGTGAATATTAGAGAGTAAACACGAATTCACGTACTAGTTTCGTCTAAAAAACCGTTTCGTCTAACGATGATTTCGGGTAGTAACTTATTCATCCACATATACTGGGTACTCCCAGCACACACTACTGAGTATGACAGGGTGGCGCTTGTCGGGGACCGTTAATAAACATCTCATTTGAGACACATACTGTTGAAAATAACTACATACTAAGGTCAAAAACAGTCCCGAGTGGTACAGTGGCCAGCCGCTCAGTAAAAATGGTACAGGCTGGAGCTGGACTGTACATAGTATCTTATACTAATCTATCTATATATCATATCATATATCATATCACATATCACATATCATCACATATCATCACATATCATCACATATCATCACATATCACATATCATCACATATCATCACATATCATATATCATATCATATATCATATCACATATCATATATCATATCACATATCATATCACATATCACATCACATATCACATATCATATCATATCACATATCATATCACATATCATATCACATATCATATCACATATAATATCACATATCATATCACATATCATATCATATCACATATCATATCTCATATCATATCACATATCATATCACATATCATATCACATATCATATCACATATCATATCACATATCATATCACATATCACATATCATATCATATCACATATCATATCACATATATCACATATCGTATCACATATCATATCACATATCATATCACATATCACATCACATATCATATCACATATCATATCACATATCACATCACATATCATATCACATATCATATCACATATCATATCACATCACATATCATATCACATATCATATCACATATCATATCACATCACATATCATATCACATATCATATCACATATCATATCACATCACATATCACATCACATATCATATCATATCACACATCACATATATCACATATCATATCACATATCACATATCATATCTTATCACATATCATATCACATATCATATCATATCACATATCATATCACATATCATATCACATATCATATCACATATCATATCACATATCATATCACATATCATATCACATATCATATCACATATCACATATCATATCACATATCATATCACATCACATATCATATCACATATCATATCACATATCATATCACATATCATATCACATATCATATCATATATCATATCACATATCATATCACATATCATATCACATATCATATCACATATCATATCACATCACATATCATATCACATATCATATCACATATCATATCACATATCGTATCACATATCATATCACATATCATATCACATATTATATCACATCACATATCATATCACATATCATATCACATATCATATCACATATCATATCACATCACATATCATATCACATATCATATCACATATCATATCACATATCATATCACATATCATATCACATATCATATCATATCACATATCATATCACATATCATATCACATATCACATCACATATCATATCACATATCATATCATATCACACATCACATATCATATCACATATATCATATCACATATCATATCACATATCATATCATATCACATATCACATATCATATCACATATCATATCACATCACATATCATATCACATATCATATCACATATCATATCACATATATCACATATCATATACATATCATCACATATCATATCACATATCATATCACATATCATATCACATATCATATCAATATCATATCACATCATATATACATATCACATATCACATATCATATCACATATCATATCACATATCATATCACATCACATATCATATCATATCACATATCATATCACATATCATATCACATATCATATCACACATCACATATCATATCATTCATATCACATCACATCATATCACATATCATATCACATATCATATCATATCACATATCATATCACATATCATATCATATCACATATCATATCACATATAATATCACATATAATATCATATCACATATCATATCATATCACATATCATATCACATATCATATCACATCATATCACATATCATATCACATATCATATCACATATCATATCACATATCATATCACATATCATATCACATATCATATCACATATCACATCACATATCATATCACATATCATATCACATATCATATCACATATCACATCACATATCATATCACATATCATATCACATATCATATCACATATCAATCTATCCATCCTTATCTACCCACCTTTATCTGTCTACCTACCTTTATCTATCTTCCTTTAATGTCGAACCCCTTGCGGGAATGTAGACATGTTGCGCGTCAAAAACCGCAAAGAAGTTAAAAGTATGAATAGTTAAAAGCATAATTTAAGAAAGTAATGACAATAAGTTGTGGTAAAAGTTTAAAAGCAGGCAAACTGTCGTATTGAATTGCTCTGTGGTAGGGAGATGGACAATGTCAGGAGGTAGATGGTTCCAATGGTAGATTGTTCGTGGACAAAAGGAAAACTTGTAGTAGTCTGTAGTTGCTGTAATTAACCTATAGCTTATGGAATGGCAATGGCGAGCAGGACGGGAGAGGGGAACTAGGTAATTTTCAATGGGAATAGCAACAAGATCATTATGAATTGTATACAGAAGGGATGACCTATTGTCAATATGCCGTTGATCTAGTCTGCATAGACTTAGGGAATGTAACATGTCTGTAAAACTAGAGGTACGATATAAGTCAGCCTTTATCCAACGGGCTGCTCTTCGCTGGACACATTCATATGGTCTATCAATGTTTGGGTATGGGGCAACCAGATCTCGGAGCCATATTCAAGCTGGGGTCTCACTAGTGTCTGGTAAGCCATGGACTTAAGGGGTTCGGATTTGACCTGGAGGTTTCTACGTAGGAATCCTAATGTTTGGTTTGCTTTCTTAGTTGACCTTTTTATGTGAGTGTCCCACGACAGGTTATTTGAGATATCCAGGTGACCGACTCAAGTGGAGTTCATATTGACTGGGAATAGGATGTTTCCTTCTGGTGACGTGGGTAACTTGACATTTGGAGGGGTTAAATTCCATGTCCCACACCAACTCCCACTCTTCTAATCTCTTAAGATCGTTTTGGAGTGTGACCGATTCATTTGCAGATGATATATAGACTGCAGTATCATCTGCAAAGATACAGACTTTGGAACTGATGTTTTTTGGGAGGTCGTTTATATAGGCTAGGAAAAGCAGGGGTCCAAGTACGGATCCATGTGGGACTCCAGAGGTATGGCATCTGAACTAATACCATTAAGGACAACTGACTGGAGTCTATTATCTAGAAAATTCTTAATCCACCTTAATGTTTGACCTCTGGCTCCATAGTCATGCATTTTTAGTAGTACTTTCTCGTGATTGACCTTATCGAAAGTCTTACTGAAGTCTAATAGAATGAGATCTACCTGATGCTTATTGTAGACAGAGGTAACCAAGTCATTGATTAGCATTACTAATTGGGTCACAAATGACCGTTTTTCTCTAAACCCATGCTGCAAATGGTACAGAATACTGTGGTTAGTGAAGTGTTTACTATCGAGGAGTAACTAAGTACTAATAACTAAGTATATGTTCTAGAACATTGCATAGTCAGTGAGATGGGCCTATAGTTGGCGGGGTGTGACCTGTCCCCTTTTTTGTAAATGGGAGCAACATTTGCTGACTTCCATTTGGCCGGCAGTGATCCTTCGTTGAGGGGAGGGAGGCCATTCAAATGGCATGCGTTATTATAGTTAATATGGTGCGTGTGACCTAACTGTTACTAATGCATTCAATTACTTATGTACATTGTATGCTTTATTGATGCCAAGCACTTTGTGGGGACCTTGACATGTTTTTTGGACAGGCTTAGCAGACTTAAGTCACTAACCAGTACTGAGATGCCTCACTCAATTACACTATATGTGCCCAAACTAGTATCAAACCCGGGACCCTTTGAATCCAAATAAGACACTCTACCACTGTACCACTGGAAAGTGGACGACACACGAAGTACTTCTCTGAACCATATAACCCATATACATTCGTAGGAACAGATATTGCGTCTAACTACTGGTAAATTTCAAGATTATGTGACACTTAGGTGTGTCATTCCTATACGAGTAATGCATATTTACGTTTATTTACCTGTTAGTCTCGTTTTGGCGAAAGTAGGTCAAAACGGTGCGCGCTATATCATAAGCCAAACCGTGTTTCCGTGTATTTCCCGCATAATGGCGGATAATCACGTATGATTGGAGACTTCTGTAAACACGTGTGAAAAACTAATCAATATTGTTTTTAAGGCCAAAATATCATTTGATAGCTGTAATATAACTATTAAAAAATGATAATTATTAATCAAATATTTCTTTGTTTCCACTCCGTAAATTCAATCTTTCAATGTCTACATCTGATTTGAATGTTACATATTTTCGCGACCGCATCTCTGTAAATATTTTGCCGATTTTTGGTGGATTTTGACCGTTTAAGGTAGGAAATTTTGTCCCAAAACGGTCACTGGTGGCCGCTGGCCGGAGATGAGAGGTGACCGCTCAACAGAGGTGTAATATATAGGAAAATCGCTCGGGGGGAATAAAAGTGACCGTATACTGGAGGTGACCGTTAGTGGAGGTTCCACTATAAAAAAAGAGCAGGTTTTGCTATTACTTTTTATCAGTTGCATAGCAACTGCATTTTTAATCAAAGTGTATGAAAATGAGGATTTTCAGCTTCAGAAAGTCACATGATTATCAATTGACAATGATATTTCAGTATGGTACAGGGTGTCTCAAAAACAGCCATACCTTGTAGGTTTTTACTAAGAAAACTAGTATTATTACTATTACATGCCAGACTAACGCCATGTGTCCCTAAGTACAGGATATACTCGCCTACTGCCATGACAAATGTCTATCAGGTAGTTAGGGACCTCAATGTGGTCAAACGCAACATTTATTTGATGAATTCATATGTCCCTACCATGACAACTACACTGAGAAATAGACTTAAAATTTGAATACAGATCCAGAATGACCCCATAGCTATGTTGTTATTTATTAATTACATGTGTTAGGTTACATTTAACAGTAACTATACAATGATACTCTTCATTTTAGAGGGTATCGATAATATGTCAATATTTTAAATGGCGGCTGGCTGTAACCTATTGTGTTTAGATTAGAGGGTATCGATAATATGTCAATATTTTAAATGGCGGCTGGCTGTAACCTATTGTGTTTAGATTAGAGGGTATCGATAATATGTCAATATTTTAAATGGCGGCTGGCTGTAACCTATTGTGTTTAGATTAGAGGGTATCGATAATATGTCAATATTTTAAATGGCGGCTGGCTGTAACCTATTGTGTTTAGATTAGAGGGTATCGATAATATGTCAATATTTTAAATGGCGGCTGGCTGTAACCTATTGTGTTTAGATTAGAGGGTATCGATAATATGTCAATATTTTAAATGGCGGCTGGCTGTAACCTATTGTGTTTAGATTAGAGGGTATCGATAATATGTCAATATTTTAAATGGCGGCTGGCTGTAACCTATTGTGTTTAGATTAGAGGGTATCGATAATATGTCAATATTTTAAATGGCGGCTGGCTGTAACCTATTGTGTTTAGATTAGAGGGTATCGATAATATGTCAATATTTTAAATGGCGGCTGGCTGTAACCTATTGTGTTTAGATTAGAGGGTATCGATAATATGTCAATATTTTAAATGGCGGCTGGCTGTAACCTATTGTGTTTAGATTAGAGGGTATCGATAATATGTCAATATTTTAAATGGCGGCTGGCTGTAACCTATTGTGTTTAGATTAGAGGGTATCGATAATATGTCAATATTTTAAATGGCGGCTGGCTGTAACCTATTGTGTTTAGATTAGAGGGTATCGATAATATGTCAATATTTTAAATGGCGGCTGGCTGTAACCTATTGTGTTTAGATTAGAGGGTATCGATAATATGTCAATATTTTAAATGGCGGCTGGCTGTAACCTATTGTGTTTAGATTAGAGGGTATCGATAATATGTCAATATTTTAAATGGCGGCTGGCTGTAACCTATTGTGTTTAGATTAGAGGGTATCGATAATATGTCAATATTTTAAATGGCGGCTGGCTGTAACCTATTGTGTTTAGATTAGAGGGTATCGATAATATGTCAATATTTTAAATGGCGGCTGGCTGTAACCTATTGTGTTTAGATTAGAGGGTATCGATAATATGTCAATATTTTAAATGGCGGCTGGCTGTAACCTATTGTGTTTAGATTAGAGGGTATCGATAATATGTCAATATTTTAAATGGCGGCTGGCTGTAACCTATTGTGTTTAGATTAGAGGGTATCGATAATATGTCAATATTTTAAATGGCGGCTGGCTGTAACCTATTGTGTTTAGATTAGAGGGTATCGATAATATGTCAATATTTTAAATGGCGGCTGGCTGTAACCTATTGTGTTTAGTTTAGAGGGTATCGATAATATGTCAATATTTTAAATGGCGGCTGGCTGTAACCTATTGTGTTTAGTTTAGTTTGTTGTTTCAATGGTCATTATGTTTTATAATGATATGGATAAATGGAAATGAATTAATTGAAAGATAATGTATGTTTGGGACTACTTTCCAGAGCAACAATGCTTATGTTATCAAAAACCAGTCAATCAATGATAAGTTGTAAAAATTGTTTCGCAATCAAACTAAAATAAATTTCCATAAACTAAGGAACATTTTCTGATACAGTGTGACGCTAACCAAGTATAATTGAACATAAAACAACTATTTCCGATTGCCGAGAGCAGACAAACACTCGCAATTCTTGCATATAATTGTGAATGGCATGCTTACATGTTGCCGAGAGCAGACAAACACTCGCAATTCTTGCAGATGATTGTGAATGGCATGCTTACATGTTGCCGAGAGCAGACAAACACTCGCAATTCTTGCATATGATTGTGAATGGCATGCTTACATGTTGCCGAGAGCAGACAAACACTCGCAATTCTTGCAGATGATTGTGAATGGCATGCTTACATGTTGCCGAGAGCAGACAAACACTCGCAATTCTTGCAGATGATTGTGAATGGCATGCTTACATGTTGCCGAGAGCAGACAAACACTCGCAATTCTTGCATATGATTGTGAATGGCATGCTTACATGTTGCCGAGAGCAGACAAACACTCGCAATTCTTGCATATGATTGTGAATGGCATGCTTACATGTTGCCGAGAGCAGACAAACACTCGCAATTCTTGCATATGATTGTGAATGGCATGCTTACATGTTGCCGAGAGCAGACAAACACTCGCAATTCTTGCATATGATTGTGAATGGCATGCTTACATGTTGCCGAGAGCAGACAAACACTCGCAATTCTTGCATATGATTGTGAATGGCATGCTTACATGTTGCCGAGAGCAGACAAACACTCGCAATTCTTGCATATGATTGTGAATGGCATGCTTACATGTTGCCGAGAGCAGACAAACACTCGCAATTTTGGTGCTTTCTCATGGCGTAAGGCATTTCCTCACACAATTTGATGCTTTCTCATGGCGTAAGACATTTCCTCACACAATTTGGTGCTTTCTCATGGTGTAAGACATTTCCTCACACAATTTGATGCTTTCTCACGGTGTAAGGCATTTCCTCATACAATTTGATGCTTTCTCATGGTGTAAGACATTTCCTCATACAATTTGGTGCTTTCTCACCACGTAACATATTTCCTCATACAATTTGATGTTTTCTCATGGTGTAAGACATTTCCTCATACAATTTGGTGCTTTCTCACCACGTAACATATTTCCTCATACAATTTGATGCTTTCTCATGGTGTAAGGCATTTCCTCACACAATTTGATGCTTTCTCATGGTGTAAGGCATTTCCTCACACAATTTGATGCTTTCTCATGGTGTAAGACATTTCCTCACACAATTTGATGCTTTCTCACGGTGTAAGGCATTTCCTCACACAATTTGATGCTCTCTCACGGTGTAAGACATTACCTCACACAAGTTGGTGCTTTCTCATGTCGTAAGACATTTCCTCATACAATTTGATGCTTTCTCATGGTGTAAATTATTTCCTCACACAATTTGATGTTTTCTCACGGCGTAAGATATTTCCTCATACAATTTGTTGCTTTCTCACGGCGTAAGATATTTCCTAATACAATTTGGTGCTTTCTCATGGTGTAAGACATTTCCTCACACAATTTGATGCTTTCTCACGGTGTAAGGCATTTCCTCATACAATTTGATGCTTTCTCATGGTGTAAGACATTTCCTCATACAATTTGGTGCTTTCTCACCACGTAACATATTTCCTCATACAATTTGATGCTTTCTCATGGTGTAAGACATTTCCTCATACAATTTGATGCTTTCTCATGGTGTAAGACATTTCCTCATACAATTTGGTGCTTTCTCACCACGTAACATATTTCCTCATACAATTTGATGCTTTCTCACGGTGTAAGGCATTTCCTCATACAATTTGATGCTTTCTCATGGTGTAAGACATTTCCTCATACAATTTGGTGCTTTCTCATGGTGTAAGACATTTCCTCATACAATTTGGTGCTTTCTCATGGCGTAAGACATTTCCTCACACAATTTGATGCTTTCTCATGGTGTAAGGCATTTCCTCATACAATTTGATGCTTTCTCATGGTGTAAGACATTTTCTCACACAATTTGATGCTTTCTCACGGTGTAAGGCATTTCCTCATACAATTTGATGCTTTCTCATGGTGTAAGACATTTCCTCATACAATTTGATGCTTTCTCATGGTGTAAGACATTTCCTCATACAATTTGATGCTTTCTCATGGTGTAAGACATTTCCTCATACAATTTGGTGCTTTCTCACCACGTAACATATTTCCTCATACAATTTGATGCTTTCTCATGGTGTAAGACATTTCCTCATACAATTTGGTGCTTTCTCACCACGTAACATATTTCCTCATACAATTTGATGTTTTCTCATGGTGTAAGACATTTCCTCATACAATTTGGTGCTTTCTCACCACGTAACATATTTCCTCATACAATTTGATGCTTTCTCATGGTGTAAGGAATTTCCTCACACAATTTGATGCTTTCTCATGGTGTAAGACATTTCCTCACACAATTTGGTGCTTTCTCATGGCGTAAGGCATTTCCTCACACAATTTGATGCTTTCTCATGGCGTAAGACATTTCCTCACACAATTTGGTGCTTTCTCATGGCGTAAGACATTTCCTCACACAATTTGATGCTTTCTCATGGCGTAAGACATTTCCTCATACAAGTTGGTGCTTTCTCATGGCGTAAGACATTTCCTCACACAATTTGGTGCTTTCTCACGGTGTAAGACATTTCCTCACACAATTTGATGCTTTCTCACGGTGTAAGGCATTTCCTCATACAATTTGGTGCTTTCTCACGGTGTAAGACATTTCCTCACACAATTTGATGCTTTCTCATGGTGTAAGACATTTCCTCATACAATTTGGTGCTTTCTCACCACGTAAAATATTTCCTCACATAATTTGGTGCTTTCTCATGGCGTAAGGCATTTCCTCACACAATTTGATGCTTTCTCATGGTGTAAGACATTTCCTCACACAAGTTGGTGCTTTCTCATGGCATAAGACATATCCTCATATGGGTGATTTCAAAAAAAATGAAGCCTAAGTGTGAATTAGGTGTCAAAATTAATCATGACATATTGTTTCAAATTTCTATCACATTTTAACCAATATACATTCAATTTTGAGAAATTGCTAATGACAAATACATAAATAATAAACAATGATTTGAAATTTGTTGTTTTGTTTGAATTAAATGAACTTTTTGAGAGAAAAAATATAGATTTCTAACTACACATACAATAGCAAATAGCAAGAGTAAAACATACATATGTTTATTATTTCTTGTATTACATGTGATAGTAGCAATTGGTACCAAATATTTAATTTCACTTCAGTTTTAAACAAAAAAAAAGACATTTTGAACATTTTTTCGGCTCTATTTTTAGATAGGCATTCAAAAAGTTTTCAAACATTAAAATAATGACCTTCAAAAACATTAAAAACATTATTTCTGCTAAATATAGGGCTATACTGAGAAATTCACAAATACTCTAGAACACAGTTTTATTGTGGAATTAGTTCTGTGAAAAAGTAACCGATTTGCACAAATTATCTTACACTCAGGACAAGTTAGATGTTGTACTGGTTTTGTTAAAATAATACTTTCTCGTACTGTTTAAAATAACTGTATTCATATACAGAATGGTGTAGACTAAGATTAGGCAATATAAAAATGTAAAATAATGTAAAATGCAGGAAAATCAAAATATGCAGTAATAATATAAATTGAACATTGGTAGTTGCACACTGGAAGGAAACAATGTTGGTGGTATGACAGTGTTTTTGATATTGATTTCTGTATTTCACTAACTGTAGATGATTGTTCAATGACTTACATATTCACTAAATCCTATTTGACATCATAGTAATAAGATGATATAATACCACAGTCGCTGGAGATATGTTGATGGTACGCACGGCCAAATATCCTTATTTGTCAAATGATCATAGCAAGCGAGTACGCTAGATGGGTCCGGGTGCATACCCCCCGGAGATATTTTGAAATGAAGCAATTTCCTGCATTTCAATGCATTTTGTAACATACAATTGCAGACTAATGTACTTACGACAATCCGTATAAAGGTATAAATTAAGGTTAGATGTATAATATACATGATCTATCGCCCTTTATCAATTAAACAAGCATGTAAAATAGCAGAAACTAATTTTCGAGATGCACCATATTTGTAATGGGCTCAATTATTCCACCAATCCACACATCACGGCGCCTATGTATCCCTACTACCCCTCCCCTGGGGTTTTAATGCATTTTTGGAGTTTTCATTTTTTTCATTTTCTGAGACCAATGATACGCACGAGCGTACTTGCGTATGCCCAGCGACGGGCCTGATGTATCATAATTTGAGACCAATGATACGCACGAGCGTACTTGCGTATGCCCAGCGACGGGCCTGATGTATCATAATTTGAGACCAATGATACGCACGAGCGTACTTGCATATGCCCAGCGACGGGTCTGATGTATCATAATTTGAGACCAATGATACGCACGAGCGTACTTGCGTATGCCCAGCGACGGGCCTGATGTATCATAATTTGAGACCAATGATACGCACGAGCGTACTTGCGTATGCCCAGCGACGGGCCTGACAGTAAATCTTACTCTCTTTACACTGTCATGTTCGACAATTGATTGCATGTTAGTAATAGATTTCTGTCTTGCCTTATTGTTCAAGGCCTCCACCTTTTGATCTAAGTTGTAGTCTTTCGTACAGATACATACTCGTCTACACGTCAGATTCAAATTTCTGAAATTTTTCGGAACCATTTTCAAGAAGGTGCAAAATTTTCTGTCAAAGGTTTGGTGCATTTTCGTGAACCTTTTGTACAGCTCTAGCTTCGAGCTCAAGAGGTCGTTTGGCCACTGGTGTCCCATTTATCAGAATTGTGTCTTTTTTATTTGGCATTACTCTTGAATTGTCGTTTAAAAATGATATTTCATTTTTCCATGAAGCCTTGTACTCGTTTGGCTTAGAAGAAAGCCGTTTCATCCCCTGCCTTCTCTTATATTGATCCAACGATTTTCTTGATTTCCATATCTTTTGTGAAAGGTCGGAATAAGCTAACTGTCGTTTAACTTTTTCAGTTGATTTCTTAGATTCACCTGATTCACCCCTACAACTGTATCTATTTCAGTACTTTCACTTGCCTCGGTTGTCATTGACTTCAGTAGTGATTTTCTCTTGGGTGTAGCATGTCTTATAACATGTTCAACTGTTTTGGCCCAAGCTTGGGACTGTTCGGGCAACACTTTCCGTACTCGTTCTGCACTCTTTCGCGTGTTTGCTGCTTTGCGCACTTGGACATGTGTCTTCTTTGGCTTCATATCCGATTCATTTTGGGATTGACCTTTCTTCTTTTGTGCTGCTTTTTTTTGTCGATATTTCTGCTTTCTGATGCGTTCTTTAGCTTTTACTTCTACGTCGTATAAAGCATCTTGTTGGCGTAATGCTCTTACTTGTTCACGTTGAACTTTATTTACAATGTTCTTCTTTGCTTTGATCTCTTCACACTTATTCCTGTAACTCGGATCATGTTTTAGCTTTTCTCTATGTTTTCTTACATATTCTCTTGATTTCGCCTTCTTTGCACTGTCTCTTGATTCCACCTCCTTTTCATTATTATTTACCTCCTTATTTACATTACTGCTCCTCAATTTTCCAGGGAATGGAAACTTTACTATCAGTTTCTCCATGTTTCAATCAACCTACATGAATACGGAAGATAATATTGGTTTCTTACAATAATTACAGTTTTGTGTCCCGAGTGTAAGATTTGTGGTATTTAAAAATATATGCTAGAATATCAGTTAGATATACATACAATTGTGATAAGAATGATATATTCTTATAATGAGACAATTAAAATTAGTATTTAACACCACACATTATAAGGCACATCATCTAGTAAATAAATATGGCCTATTTCAGATGAATACGACATTTTAATATAACATTTTAACATCTACTTACTTAAATATATCTCAATCCATTATAAAAAGTGGTTTCAATGTAAAAGCAATATACATGTTTGTTAAACTGACACATTTCAAATGTGTGGCGATTATTTAAGGACACTGGCAGTGTGTCAATTTCACATGTCAAAAAATCTTACACTCGGGACATGAGATAACACCATACAGAAATTTTACAGGTGTCACTTTCAAGTAAGTTCCACTTCAAGTGAACTTCTATGGACAATCTCATCTAAAAAATAAAGAATATTGAAAATTTATACATAGTATACAAATATGGTGTACATTTGAACTCAAAATCTTACACTCGGGACAATCCTGGTTCATGAAATATAAACAACTGTTATTCAATAATGGAGTATTTTTATGTTAAAATTTTCAATGTCCCACAAACCAAAAACATTACTCATTAGTAAAATATAGTACTACACCCAATGTTTATCACCATGAATTAATACTGAGTGCGCACATTAAAAATAAGCCGTTTTTCATGCATAAAATATATTATAGGTATTCAACTTAATTGTTAATTCATGCACACTATAAATAGAAAATTTATAGTAAAAATGGAGTTAGATCATAGCTGCTATGTCAAGGTGTAAGTAGCAGAAGACATTAGTCTCATAGGGAAGCATGCTTTTGTTATATTTCAATGTAAAAATTGTGTTTACGTGAAAGTGTCACACTAAAATCTTACACTTGGGACATTTTTTACCACAATTTTTAGCTTAACTTTGTAACGAAATGTCCGATTAAGCTGAAACTTTGTTGGAATGGTAAGCACAATTGGACACAAATTATGATATCAACAGATTATTCATAAGACTAAAAATATTTTATTTAATCAGTGTTAAACAAATGGCTTCATTTTTTTTGAAATCACCCATATAATTTGATGCTTTCTCATGGTGTAAGGCATTTCCTCACACAATTTGATGCTTTCTCATGGTGTAAGACATTTCCTCACACAATTTGATGCTTTCTCATGGTGTATGACATTTCCTCACACAATTTGATGCTTTCTCATGGTGTATGACATTTCCTCACACAATTTGGTGCTTTCTCATGGTGTATGACATTTCCTCACACAATTTGATGCTTTCTCATGGTGTAAGACATTTCCTCACACAATTTGGTGCTTTCTCATGGTGTAAGACATTTCCTCACACAATTTGATGCTTTCTCACGGTGTAAGACATATCCTCATACAATTTGATGCTTTCTCATGGTGTAAAACATTTCCTCACACAATTTGATGCTTTCTCATGGTGTAAGGCATTTCCTCACACAATTTGATGCTTTCTCACGGTGTAAGACATTTCCTCACATAATTTGGTGCTTTCTCATGGTGTATGACATTTCCTCACACAATTTGATGCTTTCTCATGGTGTAAGACATTTCCTCACACAATTTGATGCTTTCTCATGGTGTAAGACATTTCCTCACACAATTTGATGCTTTCTCATGGTGTATGACATTTCCTCACACAATTTGGTGCTTTCTCATGGCGTAAGACATTTCCTCACACAATTTGATGCTTTCTCATGGTGTAAGACATTTCCTCACACAATTTGATGCTTTCTCATGGTGTAAGACATTTCCTCACACAATTTGGTGCTTTCTCATGGTGTAAGACATTTCCTCACACAATTTGGTGCTTTCTCATGGTGTAAGACATTTCCTCACACAATTTGATGCTTTCTCATGGTGTAAGACATTTCCTCACACAATTTGATGCTTTCTCATGGTGTAAGACATTTCCTCACACAATTTGATGCTTTCTCATGGTGTAAGACATTTCCTCACACAATTTGATGCTTTCTCATGGTGTAAGACATTTCCTCACACAATTTGATGCTTTCTCATGGTGTAAGACATTTCCTCACACAATTTGGTGCTTTCTCATGGTGTAAGACATTTCCTCACACAATTTGATGCTTTCTCATGGTGTAAGACATTTCCTCACACAATTTGATGCTTTCTCATGGTGTAAGACATTTCCTCACACAATTTGGTGCTTTCTCATGGTGTAAGACATTTCCTCACACAATTTGGTGCTTTCTCATGGTGTAAGATATTTCCTCACACAATTTGGTGCTTTCTCATGGTGTAAGATATTTCCTCACACAATTTGGTGCTTCCTCACGGCGTAAGATATTTCCTCACAATTTTATGCTTTCTCATGGCGTAAGACATTTCCTCACACAATTTGATGTTTTCTCACGGCGTAAGGCATTTCCTCACACAATTTGATGCATTCTCGCAGCATGAGTCATTTCCTCACACAATTGATGCTTCCTCGCAGCATGATTAATTTCCTCACACAATTTGATGCTTCCTCGCAGCATGATTAATTTCCTCACACAATTTGATGCTTCCTCGCAGCAGAAGTCATTCCCTCATGCAATTTGATGCTTCCTCGCAGCAGAAGTCATTTCCTCATGCAATTTGATGCTTCCTCGCAGCAGAAGTCATTCCCTCATGCAATTTGATGCTTCCTTGCAGCAGAAGTCATTTCCTCATGCAATTTGATGCTTCCTCGCAGCAGAAGTCATTCCCTCATGCAATTTGATGCTTCCTCGCAGCAGAAGTCATTTCCTCATGCAATTTGATGCTTTCTCGCAGCAGAAGTCATTCCCTCATGCAATTTGATGCTTCCTCGCAGCAGAAGTCATTCCCTCATGCAATTTGATGCTTCCTTGCAGCAGAAGTCATTTCCTCATGCAATTTGATGCTTCCTCGCAGCAGAAGTCATTCCCTCATGCAATTTGATGCTTCCTCGCAGCAGAAGTCATTTCCTCATGCAAGTTGATGCTTCCTCGCAGCAGAAGTC
>CM026390.1:21185993-21251685 GCA_014843695.1 Archivesica marissinica
AGGCCAGTTCGGAAACATGATTTATCTTTCTTTGTTAGTCCGCTAGAGTAGCCTCCCAGTACGACCTTGACCTCTATTTTACTTCCGGTGTGCAAATTATTCATGCAGAAAACAAAAACAGTAACGTAAAATGGCTTCACCCGTACGAAATATCGAGGAAATCGACGTAGATATGTCTAGAGTGATTGATTTGCGGCAATATTTGCGTAAGCATGGATTACCAGTGTCTGGGTCAAAAAGCGAATTGAAATAAAGAGTGAAAGGTGCGTTAGAACTACACGTTAGTCCATTGTGTGAAATGAAATTGCAGGACGCGAATTTCAGTGAGAAAAGATTTGAAGAACTGCATGTTACCCCTCTTGGGGAAGATCTTCCCGATGTAAAAACATTGAAAACTTGTTGGAATCGGGACCCTAAAGTGCTACCACCCTTTACAGAATCGGACTTGTACACTTACCTTGTGCTAAATGACACCCGGACATTTGACAATATGCCTATTAATGCAAGAAAACAATTAAAGGCAAAGGTGTTTTATACAGACCGTCATTTACATTCAGTGGAATGTCATGAAATTAGCAAAACAATTTCACATTGTTATGTAAGGGCAAAATGTATTCGGTCGGTCCCAGGAATGTCGACAAAGGAGAACATATTTGAATATAGTGTTTGGTTGTGCTTATCAAAAGTCAGCGGTCGGGTACATGGTGCTGGGTGCGAATGTCATGCTGGGTAAGTGAATAAAGTTATATTTATATCTCCTTATCATGTCCCCTAGCAGTCAAACATAACAGATTTTATCTTCCAAGCATTTATGCCAGCAGGGTGCCAGGAAATCAACCATAATAAACAACCCCAAATACAGTGAAATACTGGTCCAGTGATCGCATAAATTTGTACACATTGTATATATGTACAGTTCTTATATGTGCCATTATCAATCAGGGTTCATTCCTAGGTCAGAATTTTTGGGAGAAGTAAGAATGTGCGCGATCATGTCTTTAAATGGTGTTGCATGTATTCAATAAATTTCAACGAAATATGATTAAAATCCATAGCATAGCCATTAAATACAACATTTGAATAGAGAAGTGCTTTATTTATAATAGGCCATTGTATGTTACTTTACAACATTTTCTAAAAAAATTAATTAAATAGGGAGATGTGGGGCCCCCAGATGGCAAAATCAGGGTCCCTAGATCGACCAATACCACATACATTGGCAATGTAGTAGCCAAGCCAATATTCATAGAATCTCATGTAGTGACTGACTAATAAGTTTATTTAAAGTCATCAACGGCTCACCGCATAAATGCATTTGGGCGGCTTGAGTTTTCTAAGTGCACTAAGAAGATTAAGAGCAAGTAGACTGTCTTAATATGCATCTGTACTAAGATCCCCCGAGTATATAGCCGGTAGTTACAGATATACTTGGGAAATCTCATGTAGTGTCTGTAAAAGGCAGTAATGTATATTATGGAGATGGGTTTGATGTGTACATATAGTGTAATTAACCAGTCGCTTGCCTGTAATACGATAATATTTCATGATCTACTCACAAGTAGCTTGTTCTTATGCAGGAATTATCTACTGCAGCATAACATTGTATTTTAACTTTGTTCAAACAAACACTATATTATAGTCATGCATTGTTTAAATTTCATATCTAAATTTATGTTTATTTACTTGTAAGTCGAGGGAAATAGTGTATATAATTATATATACAACAGGAAATTAATAGATGCATTGATGTTTTATATGAATAAATGGGCCTTACATGCCACTAACCTCGCGTTACTGGGTCACATGATCATAGGGGGGTGGAGCGATAGGGCATTTCGCGACTGGTTAATCACATGTACATGGTATGGTAACATGAAGCTCACATAATTATAATTTTCCATAGAATTATGATGTTAACATTATGTTTTTCTAACGTTTCAGTGAAGGAGAATCCTGCAATCATGTCTCTGCTTTAATGTACGCCTTGATCGACATAACAATCAAGAAGAAAGAAGGACTGGATTCATGCACATCGAACGACTGCCTCTGGTACCAGCCTGCACGTTCAATGAAACTGAGCCCAAAGAAGGTTTCTGACCTCACTTTCAAGAAACAAAAACTTTCGCACTCGCCACCAAGAAATCCAACATTTCATATAAAACCATCATCATCAACTAAACCACAACCAACACCTATAAACATAGAACGATTTGGTATGAAACTACAAAGCGCAAGTCCACATGCGGCGTTTCTGTTATCGAACAATTTGACTGTGCACATGTTCCAGCGACCACCAACACCAGCTAAATGTGACCTGGGCTTACCGACACCCCCTTTCATGTACAGGGACTCGGTGAATTTGCAGGATGCCGAACCGCTAGTAGCATTTCAGAAATATTTGACTAAACTATGTGTTACGGCTGAACAGTGTATAGTGATTGAGTTCAAAACGAGGAAACAGTCAAAAAATAGAAACTGGGAGGAAACGCGGTCTGATAGAGTAACATCCTCAACATTTGGCCTGATATTCAAATGAAAAAAACTAACTCGACCGGATTCAATCTTAAAATCTGTGCTCGGATATTCGAAGTTTGATTGTGAAAACTTGAGATGGGGGAGATCTCATGAGCCTGCTGCAAGGAGAATGTATGTGAAGCAGACTAAACGTGAACATCCAGGTTTAACTGTGACAGAATGTGGGTTTTGGACTGTGCCAGAATACCCATATTTAGGTAGCAGCCCGGATGGACTTGTACACTGTCCACATTGCGATTCACTTGGAGTACTGGAAATAAAGTGCCCATATAAGTACAGGATGGTGTCGCCCCTTGAAGCTGCATCAAACAAAGACTTCTGTTGTGAGGTAATCAATGGTTTAGTTAAACTGAAAAGACATCACACATATTATTACCAAATTCAAGGACAAATGGGAATCACTGGTAGAAAGTGGTGCCATTTCGTTATATGGACATTAGGAGGATGCACTGTGGAAAAAATAGAATTTGATGCCAGCATATGGAAAATAATGTTAGTGAAGCTGACTTCCTTCTTCAGCGAATGCGTTGTGCCTGGAATCTTCCACCAGACGCGTTAAGCGTGGAATTAAGCTGTGACTCATTTCGTGACATTTATTATACTTTTCATGAAAACATTTACTAGCAGGAAGCATTAATAAATAAGTTATTTAATTTATATTTTTATTCATTTCACCTGTGAAAAGATAAAACTGTGAAACTTCTTAATTTTTTAAATATTATATTCTCCAGGGTTCCCTCTATCGGTCGCCAATGGCGCCAAAAAACAAATACTGGCACTAAATGTTGTGAATTGGTATCATTGAACATCACTTTTGTGGCTTGATTGTGCTTTCTTTCATTAATTTGCGCTAGCTACATGTACCATAGATTCCAATATGTTTTAGTCATTTTTATTACCATCACAATCCAGAGGAAAAATAATTTCCAGAAATATGTCCCATGGTCATATTAGTATTTTAACTAAATCAACATGTACAATGGATATACATGTTCATACAGTTTACCTGTAATTAATTTTGTTTAATATATTGTAGTTTTTGTGTTGTAACTTTCGCAATAATATAGCGAAACATGATTAATATGAAACTATATGTATTTCGTTATCATGCTTACAAATGATCTTCGTTTACCTGTATACAAAATTTTATTAATCAATTTCAAAATAATAAATTATTTTATTGTGAAGTAATTCCTCACCTCAAATACATACATACTATAATTGTTATGTAAGTATATTTTATGAAATATGCTGTTAATAAAATGCCAGATGTACTGTATGGAATTTTTCAGTTGTTGCTGCCTATATATTACCATAAGAAGGGTTAAAGTTAGAGATATGTGAACAGCTATGGAAGTCGTGATAGTGCAGTTATAGCGTATACGCTTCAGATGAAAAAGGCCCGGAGTTAACGCCCAGCTGTAGCCATTAGCCAAGACACTAACATTCCACATTGCCTCTTCTCTTTCTCCCGTGTGGTATTGGATTCCATCAGGACAGGGTTGGGTCTTTTACCGTAAAAAAGTAGGGAGGAGTGTGTGTGTAAAATCTTGTCATGCACTCGCCTCATTCAAACATTATGCACTATCATACAGCCAATCACACATACATGTACATCACACATTGTTTGTAATGAAAAACTACTGATTGATTGTTTATTTACATAAATATGAATATAATATGATGAAATCTAGAATATGAATCTGTTCTACTGCCCACATACTTATATAGCCGGCTAAATGAAGTCACATTTTAATTACATCCCAAATGCAGCAGGGCCTTGTCACACCCTTGTGACTTCACTGGGTATCATGGTTATAGAGCTGTATGCTGGTAGTTGTAATTGTGTATTTCACTTCACTTGACATTTAGTTATAATTGCTACATAAACACGTCACATGAAGGTGGGGATCAGCTTAATGAGACTTTACTTTGTGGATTCACCTAATACAATGACTGAAAGTTTGAATATATCAAATATATAAATAATGTGATGATATCTTGAGTATTTTTTGAAGTAATATCATATTTATTTCTAAGCTTAATTTTTTACGAGACCGTCCGTAAAAAACTGTAAAAAATCTGTTTTTACATGACGTTAAATAACGGTGTAAATAACGTCTGTGTAAAAAAACTTGCCAACCCTGCATCAGGAATGAGGTCTCGAGAGTGATTAATATAAGTTGTAAAAACTTGTTTCGCAATCAAGCTAAAATAAAGTTGTATAAACTACATGTAACAGCTATGGATCAACTTGCAATGTATGTCTTCAAATAATCTATTCAATTTTTATGACTGGAGTAGCCACTGGCGATGATAAGTTCACCTTCATGTGGAATTAAAATCAGTCTGTTTATCAGCTGTATCTAATGTTTTAGCCTGAATTTCATGCAACATTTCTTGATCGTGATTTTGTCTATAAAACAATCAATTTAGATTCATAGAAATGTGCACATGGAATTAAGGTGAGAGGACAGACAGAACACATTTGCATCAGGGATCACCAATAACTTCCTGTATTCAAAAGTTAACACCAAGATCAATTTGCATCTGCAATATCGTTTTATTTTCCCATTTAAAAAAGAAATAGCATAGCAAAAAGTAACTACCTACAGTAGGGAATGTGATTGATTGCTACATTACATCACCATGTATACATGAAACGATTCATTCCCAGGTAATATTCAATATCAACAACAATGGAAACAAGTCATTTTACTCATTTAGACTATCAACAGCATGTCAGAATATTTAAACATGGTATCATTACATTATGCTGATTATCCATGTGCGAATATGTACATGCAACAAATTACACATCATAATGGTAGGAAGCTAATTCAGAGAATTAATATCCCCAGTTGAAGATGTCAACTATTACATATATCTGCATTCAGCAGGGGAATTAGCAATACTCACAATGTGTCTATTATATACAATGTATAGAGCTGCAATAAAATGCTTAGTCATGGTCCAGAACTAGTGGTGGCTGCAAGTTAGATAAGCCAGCACAGATTTGTAGTGTCTTGGTAAGATTACCGGTTAGAGTTATTGGAATAACACCCTGTAAAATTCTAAAATTCTTAACACGGGCCATTGCCATTTCGACATAAATCCGTAAATTTGCAATGCGTCGTGTTTCTTCTACTTGTCTTCTTGTAAAACGCTGGGTTTTGAATGGTGGAATGATGAGTTGTATTCCTCGTGGTGTTGCTAAATCTGCAATCAAGAATCCCTTGTCGGCCATAATGGCATCACCTCTCTCGCACAGGTCTAAAATTCCACTCGAGCGTGTAATCTGTTTGTCGCTAATCGCTCCATTCCAAAGATCTGAAACGAATGTTATCAGCCCAGAAGGGCTTATTCCCAGTAAAGCTTTGTAAGTCATATGCGACTTATAATGAGAATATAAGAGTGATTTGTTTATTAATGACTGTGGTGTTTCAGTGAAAAATTCAGTGCAATCTAAAATGAGTAAATGACGCGAGTCTTTGGATATTTTTCCTTGAATTTTCGTGGCATAGTTGCATCTATTATTGCTCTTGTTGGCCATGTAGAGAGTATCGAAAGTTTTACGTGAAGGTATCCAATACATATATTCACAATGGTAGAACAGGTAGTTTTCGATACACGGAAACGCTGTGCTAAATCTTCCATCAGTTCATAATAACAGAAACGTTTTCTTCGGCAGTATTTGCAGGAACTGTCATGAATTGAATTGGTTCATCCTCCAACTTTGTAGCAATAAAACTCATTCTGTCCTCGAAAACCAAATCTTCAGAATCATGAATTCCTTCTGGGGTCATTGGTAGTATTGCCGGTATTACTG
Source organism: Archivesica marissinica (assembly GCA_014843695.1). Taxonomy (NCBI): domain Eukaryota; kingdom Metazoa; phylum Mollusca; class Bivalvia; order Venerida; family Vesicomyidae; genus Archivesica; species Archivesica marissinica. Next base: position 21,192,358 of record CM026390.1, read on the forward strand.
CCTGGAATAAATGAAGTACATGTATGTAGTGTTTATCATTTATTATATATATTGTCTAAATAACTAATTATAATATCAGAATTGGTGGTCACGGGTTAGAACAGTTACTACATGTATGTACATTACACATTCAATTTAAGAAACAGTACTTCTTTGTGCTTTACATTGGAATTTGGATATGATTATGTTATAATGTATTCATGCATAAAGAGGACTAAGTGAACAATTCTTAGTTCCTAGTGACATCACTTCACCAGAAACCGATAAAATAGCATTGAATAAAACAGATTCTTGTAAATCTTGTTCGGTTGATAGTATACACAAGTGTCATTGTTAAAATAAAAGCTACAAATCGCCTGAATGGCAGTTTAAAAATATCTGTGCACAATAATGTCATTATTATTCATTTTCTTTCATTCATTAAAATAGTGTTGTCCAGTGGTAGAGCGTTGGATTTGGAATCAAACGGTACCCCTTTCATTGCTCGGTTTGGCCACATATGTAATGTCATTGAGCATGGCACTGCAAACACATTGCTTAGTACTGGTCATGAATACAATTTTCCCTACCCATGCCAAACTGCATTTCTTGTAAAAGAATATAGGGACTCTCACTATAGTGCTAGCCATATAGCAATGCAATAGTGTACGCCTCCAGGTAATGTAGTCTCAAATTGTCATGTGTTCAAACTCTGACTTGGGTGTCAGTTCTAAGTGTTATGTCTTATGAGTAAACAATACCCCACCCACTTTTCACCAATTCGAAAATCCGCTTAATTTAAAAAACAAATGTAGTTCAATATAAAATAACTTACAGATCGTGTAGCAAACGATTTTGTCCTCGCATTGATCTTGAAGATCGACGGTATATCGTTCCCATGGCACATTCTACCATTTTCAAAGTGAGCCGAACACACTCGTGAATGTGAATCATTCATTGTAAAGTTTTTCATAACAGTTTTCACTCGCTTCACCCATAATTTCCGCAAGGATTCCTTTACAGGGAATCTATGCAGTATAATTGATTGTCCATCAACCAGCTTTCCTCGAAAATTCGAACAAACTAAGCAGTAATGTCTCTTTTTCTTAGTAGATTTGGGAATGGTAGCCATTTTGCATAGACGCTTAATAATAATTTGCACACCGGAAGTAAACTTATTTAAAGAGTAGATAAGAACGGTAATCATGTATTGACTATCGATAGACTTTATATAGCGTCACTTTTATTCCCTCCCGTTGGATTTTAATGTAATTTCACCTCTAACGAACGACACCTCTCAACAACGCACAACGACAGTCAATTTCCCACCCAACGATGCGCATAACCTCCCAAGAACAGACAATAATCCCAAAATATCTTGTACATGTATTTCCCAATTCTAAAAATAGCTAACAATAGAATAACACTATGTATACGTCTGGTTTCCTAACAGTTATGTGTTTGAATATATATATATACAAATTGCGGATGGGAACCAGTGTTCCTGAGTGTTCCGAGTTCGATGTAGGGACTACAAGGACTAGACAATATTTGTTTTTCTTTTTTATTCGACGCACATTTTCTCTGCCAAAAATGGCCGACACTAATCCAAGGGAAGTAACTATTGTAGACTGCAAAGAACGACTAAATTTCTAGCGAATAATTTTTCTCCACAACATTCTCCCCTTCTTGATAAACTATATCTTATCAATCTCAAAGTTAAGTCAAACCAAACGTTCATAGCATCATGAAACGAATACTGATCGTACTTTACCAATCCTCATAATCCAACATTATAATCAAAGATTATTTAAACCCTGGTTACATTGTACCTCTAATATCATATGTACAACCTCATACTATACCTAGTATGATTGAACGAACACAACTATAATATAATTATAAGCTAACACAACAACCACCTAGGTCCACAGGGATTCGGCACGTTTGGGGGTACTGACTGTGCCTAGGTCCACCTGATATAATGTAACAGTATTAACTATTTATAGTCATACATACTTTGCTACATGTAGCCCATAACTAGTTAAATACTCAATGGTTAGTATGACGGATTTACTAGAAAATTCACGATAATTAATTTGAACTGTTACAATATAATCTGGGGACTCAAGTCGTTATAGACCTAAACTCGATTGCATCTCACTGTTAATATCAAATTATAGTTCAATATCTATAACGTTCTCTTGGAATACATGTAATCTTTCAATTCATACCTGTATCATATGAATCATACTATGTTTACTATAATGTTCAACAATCATTTCAATGAGACAACAGTTCACTCACGATTTGTATTATCACTGTAGCAAATTTACTCCAGAGGCTTTTGTTCTCTACATATAAGTGCATGTTTTTGCATTAAGTAAAACAACAGATTCTCTATCCGTATTACTTCAAAACATACAATTAACACATTACATTCAATTTGAATATGTATGCACATCATCACATGAATGTTTGTTTTGTATTAATGATCTCAATTATACTTGTAACAAATAATTAATGCATATCAATACATGTTCTCTTGGTACTATCCTGCTATTTGTCTGTAACAGACTGTAAGTGTTGCTTCAAGTTCATGTGAAGTCTAACTACTGTGGTAATCTTCTTAATGTTTGTAGACTTCAGTCGACTGTGATCTCTCTGATCTACAACTCCGTCGCACGAGCGGTTAGATTTGAAATTAGCATGGGATTATTATGCCCATTTTCGAAGCTAATTATCTTAATTAATAATCGACAAGACATCACAGGGATTATTATGTCCCAATCACAGTGCTACCGGTATTGTAATTAATGATTATTACATTTGTAACACAACACTTGTTAAGTTTTTCACAATTTAGAACTATTGAAAATACTATCTTTGGCTTATTGGTGGTTTCTAATTATCTGATCCAGTCTACAGTTGACTTTCTTGTATTAGACACAAACGCGTTATTGGCCGTTTCACAACACTATTTCGAACTTGCACATCTGCGACGCGAACATGGCCATCTATCCCCGGATACACCTTGGTGACTTTCCCAAGCAACCAGTGGCCTCGTTGTAACTCGGAATCGATCACGATAACTACATCTCCAACTCGATAGTCCCTTGTAGGTTGGCACCACTTTTTCCTAGAGCCGAGCATAGGTAAACACTCAAGAAACCAACGTTTCCAAAAGTGTTTTACTAATTCTTGCACTCTACGCCACCTCTTAGCAATGTTATAGTTTGTTGTATCCACTACTTCTGGGGCAAACTCCCCTCCTGCCTGTCCATGAAGAAAATGATTCGGAGTGATGACACATTCATCCGATGGGTTTGAGCTCTGGTATGTCAAAGGTAGACTATTTATTAGTCCTTCTGCTCCAACGAAAGCAGTCGTCAGCTCTTCGTCGTTCACATCAGCATTGCCCAGTATCCGGAATATGGCTCGCTTGGCACTTTTTATCATTGATTCATGTACACCTCCAAAGTGAGGAGCTGCTGGTGGATTGAAGAGCCATTTGATTCCTTGATTAGCTGCTTTATGGACAATTTTGTTCTGGTTTGCTGTGCAGATCTTTAAGTTCACGCACTGCTCCTACAAAATTGGTCCCATTATCAGATACGACAATCTTAGGTAGTCCTCTTCTATTAACAAATATATAGAACGTATTGAGAAAGGAATCTGTGTTCATACTGTACGCTATTTCTAAATGTACAGCTCTAGTTGCCAAACACGTGAAGACGCACAAATACCTTTTCATTCTTGCTTTGCCTCGGCCTTGTTTTGTTAAGAAAGGACCGGCGTAATCTACTGCCGTTTCACTGAATGCACGCATTGACATACCAAGCCTAAATTCTGGAATCGGTCCCATTATTTGCTGCGAAGCTTTTGCTTTTCTACGTCTGCACTCTGTGCAGTTACTCTCTAGTTCCCGAATTTCTTCGCGACCTGCGATTAGCCAGTAATGTGCACTCAAGTCTGATAATGTTTTATTTGTTCCACAGTGATTTCCTCGTTCATGGTAATGTTTCACGATTAACTTACTAACCCAATTTTTCCTTGGCAATATAATTGGAAATTTAGTATCGTATGACAGATTTGATGCAAATTTCAAACGACTGTCACTTCTCATGATTTTATCTTCATCGAGTTTAGGATTGAGCACAAGTAGTTTACTGCTTTTTGAGAGTTCTTTCCCTTTACTTAAGTTTCTATAGTCTTCACTAAAACCCTGCACCTGAGCATACTGAATAAGCCTACATTCTGCATGTTTCATCTCACTACTCGTTAGTTCTGTAGACGTGCGTTTTTCATCTTTAGTCATCTGACAGTTATCAATGAATCTATTAACCCAAGCATATATCCTGGTTAAGTGTGTCCAGTTTGAATATCGTTCAGGATTTAACCTATTATCTTTATCTTCATTGCTGTCGCTAACAGTGTGAAATGTAAGTGCTTCACATCCCATGGAATGTCTTTTAAGCTCTATTTTTGCAATTTCGTTGGGTTCAAACTTGTTTTGCGGCCATTTGTCCTTATCACCATGTAGATAATCTGGACCTTTCCACCATAATTCACTTCTACTCAATTCAATAACTGACATTCCTCTTGACGCCATATCTGCTGGGTTGTCTTTCGTTGGAACATATCGCCACTGTTTTGGCGATGTTGCACTATGAATGGTGCCTATGCGATTGGCTACGAATGGTTTATAAGTCCTACTTTGACCCCTAATCCACCACAACACATTCATACTATCCGACCAGAATGTGACCGAGTTTATATCTGTTTCTAGCGCTTCACAAACAGACTGAGTTAAACTAAGTCCCAAATTGGCTGCCATAAGTTCCAATCTTGGTACACTGGTAGTAGCCAGAGGTGCTACTTTACTTTTGCCTGTGATTAAATGCACACTAATAACATTGTCACTGTCTATATTTCTTGCATATACAACTGCACCATAAGCTTTGGTTGAGGCATCAACAAATGTATGTATTTCACTACTGTCGCTAAATTGTATACATCGCGGAACTTTCACTTGATCTATTTCCTTAATTTCATCAAAACAATTACCAACTTGTTCATTTAACTGTTTACTCAATTTTTCATCCCATTCAATACCGCTTAGCCAGATATCCTGCAATATCATCTTTGAGCGAATTATGTATGGTACAAGAAATCCGAGAGGGTCATACACTGACGCGAGTCTCTTTAGAAATGACCGTTTTGTGAAATATGATTCTGTGTCTGGCACATTATGGTGAAAGGTGAATAAATCACTGTTAGCAACCCACAACACTCCTAACGTTTTGATTGTAGGTAGTTCTGTCTTACTCAGATCTGTATCTAAGGCTCTGTCACATATTGGAATGCTTTCAAGAACCACGGTGGAATTCGAAAGCCACTTTCTGGCGAACATCCCCGCATTCTGCCAAAGTTGAGACAACTGTTGATAAAGCTGTACACCTTGTTGGTCATCGATCACCGAGTCCATAGTGTCATCCATGTATGTGGCATTCATAACCGATTCAGCAGCTTGTGGAAACTCGGCAGCGTACATCTTAGCATTATACTGTGACACAAACTAAGCAAGGAAAGGTGATGCATTCACTCCAAACACAAGTCTGTTGAAGTGGTACTCTTGCGGTTTTTGACTTGGTTCTTCTCGCCACAAGAAACTGTGAAAATGACGATCCGCTTCAGGAATGCCTACTTGCAAATACATCTCTTGTACATCGCATACTACAGCTACAGGGTGCTTACGAAACCGCAATAGTATTTCAGAGAGATTACTTTGTAGTTTCGGTCCCGGATGAATAGTGTCATTCAACGATATATCTTCACACTTTGCGGAAGCATCAAACACTATTCTCACCTTTGTAGTAGATTTGTCTGGTTTCAATACAGGAAAGTGAGGCAATAACCACTTTTGCTGTTTGCAGTCCTCTTCAGATTGTTCAACTTTGGATATATAACCCTTCTTTAAATATGTCTCTATTGTTTCATTGTGCTACTTGGCTATTCTTTTTTAGTCTCTTTTCAGTATTTGTTAGTCGTTGTAATTCGCATTTATTGTCCTTCCAAGGCAAAGGCACTTCGTATCGGTTATCTTTGTACACGAGTGATTGTTCTATGAAATCAGTAATACTCTTGTCGGCTAGTAACAGTTTTGTTCTGGACTCGACAGACTCTACTTCCCAAAATCTCTTCAAATCAACACAGTCAGTGCTATGAACAAAATGTGATCTATTTACTTGTATTCTTGGTGTTGACAAGTTTCCAACACATGTCCAACCAAGGGGAGTTAATCGAGCTACTGGATCCCCAGGTTGACCTCTAACTTCATGCCATGATTGATGTAAATCACTGTAATCTAGGCCAATGAGCATGTCTACACCTTGATGCTCAGTTACGCGCGGAAATTCTATTTCTTTCAAGTGTTCCCATTTGTGAGCATAATTGTTCCAATATACAACTTCAAGGTTGCCGGTTACATTATCTATTGCACTAGCATCAATCGCCAATTTCACATGTCCATTGAGACTCTCTATATTTACTTTTACTGGCATAGTGGTGAATTCTTCTCTTTTTCCATTCAATATGTTCACACTCATTGTCTCTACTTGTTCTCTAATTCCTAGTTGCATCGCTACACTTGTATTGATGTATGATTTAGTGCTACCGTCATCAAGCAGAGCATTGATTTTCATTTTGTTTCCTCTTGACGATACAATTACTGGAACAGTCCTTAATGCAACATACTTTAGAGTCTTAGTATCTTTAGAATATGATGTAAATGTTCGTTGCTCCCTTTCTCCAGTTTGATATTGAGCACCTGAGTTTACGCTTGATCTATCTTTTACTTCTGTGCTGGATTTACTTGAACTTGGATGTAACAGTCGATGGTGACTTCTTTTACAGCTATCAATTCCACAAACACCACTACGTTCGCAATTCATTCCGATGTGGTTGTCTCCGAGACACCGATAACAAAGTTGCTTCTCTTTAGCTGTTTCCCAACGTTGCTTGTCATTGAGTTCTTTGAATACAGTACAAGTCCATACCGCATGATTACCATTGCAAACTCTGCATGTTCTGATTGATTTGCCTTGTGTAAAATATGTCTTATTTGTATTACTACGGTAGTTGTCGGCATTGCGATTTCTGTCTACATGTATATAGTTAACTTTGTCTGATTTGGGTCCTAAACCATGTATAGTTTCCGATGCAATAATGCGAAATTCTGATTCTTGCAACACCCATTTGCGTAAGGTTTCAACCGACTCCTCTTCACTGTTTTCGAAAACCCACCGGTGATACCGAGTTAACATTGTTTCAGGAATCTTTGATGACTGCCAAGTCTAACAAATCTGCAAATATTTCTATCATTTTTGCATTTTCAGTTCTAATTATTGGGAAATTGTCGAGTTCATCCAGGAATTGTGTTATCTGTCGACGTTGTCCTCCGAATTTACGTTCCAAGCGTTCTTTTGCTATTTCATATGCACTTGCAGAATGACCTAAACCTTCGATGGCATTCAATGCGTCCCCTGTTACATACTGGCGTAATTGAAGCAACTTATATTCAGCCGTGGCTGGGGCTTGATCAACACATGACAGGAATGCAGCTTTCCAAGACTGGTATCCCTTTTTCTGGCCACTGAATATGGGAATAGACACTTTTTTCATTTGACGCCACATATCTTGGCCAAGCTGCTTAGTATTATGGTCTACCTCTTGCTGATTAATTGTATTATTCAAAGCTGAATGCCTATCCAACTGCCTATATTCGTTTGAAAGCTGTTCATATTGTCTATCAATGATACTCAGTTCTTCCGTTAAATTTTGAATTTGTTGTATGTTCCCGTTATATCGCATACAGTCCAGTAAGCTATGAATTGCTTCCACAGTTCTATCCATTGCCCCGACAACCTTTTCCAATGATGAACGAAGTTCAGTCTTTGCAATGGCATCTTCTCCTAACAAGTCTTTTAACTGGTTCGAATATCTAGTGAACAATCTCTTACAATTTGCTTTGTTCAATTTAAGCTCTACTAATTCAGCTTCATTTGCCTCAGCTTCCTTTACTTCCGATGTTGACATAGTGACGATAGTTCACACTAATTTGGGATGATGGTTCACTTATAAATTTAATGTGTCCGGATATCAAATATTGTCCGAATACTGCTCAAGTGTTTTATATACGAATTCGATATGAAGTCCCTTCAATGTACAGTACGGAATAGTTACGAAAATGAAACCTCGCTCTGCTACCAAATGTTCCTGAGTGTTCCGAGTTCGATGTAAGGACTACAAGGACTAGACAATATTTAGTTTTCTATTTTATTCGACGCACATTTTCTCTGCCAAAAATGGCCGACACGAATCCAAGGGAAGTAACTATTGTAGACTGCAAAGAACGACTAAATTTCTAGCGAATAATTTTTCTCCACAACAACCAGGTTATTCGGCAGCCATTTATGTGATCAATTATAAAAGGCCGACCATATTTTGAAAACAAACTTACAATTAGCACTATTTATGGAACTTCTTTTATTATGAAATTTAGCATGGACGTGATAATTGCCGTGACACGAAAGATATGTTTTATGTTGTTTGTTTTTTATACAATTGAAATGGGTAATTTATCAGATGTTTTGACTTTGATGTATTGAAAACATAAATCGTTAAATGTACACAAATGTCTAGATTTGCATAATCTGGGGGATTTTAACACATTGTGTCCTCAGCTGGACCTCAGAGTAAAATCAGTGACTTTTTTAAGCAAACATAAAATCTGTGTTTAGTTTCAGACTGATATATGTATACTGTATGTTTTGTATTAAAAAGAAATTGAATTTTCAATGCTTTGAGTAAGTTTTAGAATTTTTTTGAATATTTACAATTGTACATAGGACCCCATTCTGTATACACAATTCAGTATGAGCCACCGACTATAAACTGACTATTCGCGCATTTCCAGACTTCAAAAAGTTGAACCTCCCTAGAACAACAACCTCTCTACAACAACCAATCTCGATGTATCCGGATGGTGTTTGCTCTAGAGAGGTTTGACTGAAATTACATTAAAATCCAACGGGAGGGAATAAAAGTGACGTTATAAAGAGGGTGTCGCTCCTGGGAGGTGACGTTTGGGGAGGTGGGATTGAACAGTAATCTAAGAAATACCTATCTTAAAGCATACTATTCTAGACGACCCAGTATGTACACATTTATTGATCTAATGAAATCCAACAATGCTAAAAATTTAAGAAATCTATGTAAGTTCATAATTGAAGCTTTCCTTTTAAGAAACTCTGTAATTAATAAAATAACTTAGATTGTTGTTGTAATTAACACAATGCAATTCTGCAAACTAGTGCAGCCTCCACATTCTACCATACGTTCTAACTAAATTGTTTAATATGTAAGTAGAACTTTGCATTACGTGTCTCGATTGTTCAACTCCTGGGTCTGCATAGTTGGTGGGTGTTCATCCACACACTAAGACGACCGGAAGTTCCACAATAATCGTTAAAAGATAATACAATACAAAATCGCGATGATTATACTGTATATAGTATAATATAATGTCTACTGTACTAATGTTTTTGGTTTTTATGTTGTTGTGGTTGATTTATTATTCCCTAAAAAGGACCATAATGAATGTAGTGAGAAGGCAAATTTATACAGAATGTAATTTCCTGTTTAATTTTATATGTGTATAATGTTTTTGAATATCAAGCTATGTGGACTGATCATCACATTATGTGTTATACTGTATATATGTGTCAAGAAACTGTGTATGGTTTACGACAATAAAATAGTCTCTCTGTCTGTCCTATATTATAAAACACCTGATGACTGAATAGGTTTCAAGTTTCAAGTTTATTGGCATTATCAGCAATACATTGCCTTTGGCCATTTACATAAGTATAAACTATGGCAAAGACATACACAAATAAATACATACATACACATGTTAAGAAACAGTGATGTTATCTAGGGTATTTTTTCTTAGTAGCATTGATTCCTTTATATACTTAGATAGTTTTAACAATTCTATTTTATTCTTAGAAGACATGATATTATTGCATTTCTGTACACACGGCCAAGATATATTACCAAGGTATTTAGTTCTTAAACTTGTGTATCTCGTACAACATAGCAAAATGTGATACTCCGATTCAACCAACTTTTGGTTACATAGTTTACATAATCGATGTTCTCTTTCTATAGCATTATATCTACCAAATTCAATTTCTAAAGTGTGTGAACATAATCTTAGGCATGTGAATCACTTTCGTAAGTCATCACTAACAATCGTATCAATATATTCTTCAAATATAAATTCATTTTTAAATTTACAATAATAGTCTAATTTTGTCATTGTGCTTATGGATTCTCTCCATTCTTGAATTAACTGGTCACGTATTCTCCTTTTAAACATAGGAAAATAATCAATATTTTCATTAAAACTTAATCTAAAGCCAATATGATCAATAACTATTACTTACATTTTCACAGAGGTCCATATACATAGTATACATAGTTTGGTGAGGTGTTATGTTTCATTATTTTCAGCCAATATTTTGTAGATCTTTCTTTACATATCGTAGAGAGTGGGAATCTTCCTAGTTCGCCATAAACAGCATTATTTGGTGTCTGTTGTTTGACTCCAAGTATATATTTACAAAATCGGATATGCAATTTATCCAAGGAATTATGTTGAGTGCATAGTGGTTTGTGCTGCAAACATATCATTATCTATAACCTACATTGCGCTGCACTTTTATATTCTTCAAAGACGCTCCTTTTATTTATGTAAATATTGTATTCATTTGATTTATTGATTGTGTGTCTCTTATCCATTCCGAGAAACAGCTGCTAATTAGTTCAACCGCGATCTGATCTAGGTTGATAAACTACTGATTTTTAAAACATTTCTTAATTGCGCATTAGTGCTTTTTTTCCATTTCAGTATTTCAAAATTTCTAGTATTTAATTTTCAATTAGCGACTGTTCCTCGATTTTAATATAATAATATGTCAGTAGACTGTGATAGTTTGATTATCTGTGATTAGATTAGTCTCTTATAATTCTTTTATAATGAATGGTGTTGTACTTTGCCACGATACTTTGTTGTGTATATTTTATGTATTGTACAAAGATGAGACTGAAATAAAGAATAAATCTTCATTTACATTTCTAAGACATTAAGTATCTGTATACGGTTGTCCGAACAAAAAGGGCGCAAGGCATATGCAAAGTAAAATATATATGTTACTATTTTATGATTTATTTCCCCATCAAAACCAAGAAATGAATTAATTTTACCGGTTCACTGCTTGAGAATCCGTTATATCCGGAAAGAATGTTAAAGTCAAATCAAATATAAAATATAAATGTTACGATTTTATGATTTATTTCCCCATGAAAACCAAGACATTAATTAATCTTACCGGTTCACTGTTTGAAAATCCGTTCTATCCGGAAAGAATGTTAACAATCACACTAAGAAGCCAGACAATTCCAATTATCATGCTCCTTTGAATTCTGACCAATACGATTGCGAAGATAAACGGCACTACCATCATTAAGCAAATAGTGTTAACATTGAAAGAAACTGAATACATACACGTATTACAAATTTGCCTTCGTTTACAGACAGATCTATAGTACAGTGGTAACACGCTGTCTGGTAATACAGGGGTCGCAGGTTCAATCCCCGTCTGACCCTAATAAAATTAACCAGTCTTTCAGATGGGACGTTAAACCGAGGACTCGTGTCGGTGCTTTACACCGTGCACGTAAAAGAACCAGAGGAGACTCTGGAATGGGTCTCTGTCTGTATCATTGCACTATCCTCCAACATCTAAAATGACTAATATCTTCAGGAGGCGTCGCTCATATGGGCAACCAGTAGCGACGATAAATAAACGTAAAACACACAAAGACAATCTGTTGTAATCACAGACTACAGGATTTTCATGTACAATTATATGTCTGATGGCTGTTCTTAAAATTGGAACACACATACATTTTATAACACAATTCCCATATAAAATTCATATTTAATTTAAATCATATTTTCTATTTGTTTGGCGCACAACATAAGCGTTTAAATATGCCTGTTTTCCAATTCACAATGTATTCTATTGCAACACTTTATTCCGGTATTGTATTTGCTAAATAAAATAGGTTTAAACTAACATGTAGCAACTCTTGGCAGTTCATAAAGTATGTATCTTTAGCCGCCCAACTGCTATATTTCTTACTAAGTAAGCTATGAATTACTATAACTGTAACACTGCTCTTTTCTAAGAACTGTGACTTGGACAAGTATTTCTTTGTGCTTTTCAATGAATGATAGAGTTTTCTCGGTGAAAGAGAAAACTCCATTTTTCTGTCACTGCTTGAGCATGCTGTCCGAATATCAGTGGTTAGCGCGCTCGCTTCTCACCAATGCAACTCGGGTTCGATCCTCAGACCGAGAAGTATGTGAGATGGTACGGTAGTCGCCAGATCGTACAGGTGGGTATTCCGGTTTCCTCCCACATAAATGGCCACATTTACGCTTTCATCCGCGCCAACAAGAGTGATTAATATAAGTTGTTAAAACTTGCTTCGCAATCATTGTAAAATAAAAGTTTTAAACTTTAAAGCTTTTAATTTTATACTAACCAACCATACATATGACAAATTGCAACTGCCAAGTATGTTTGCTTCCCTGCCAACATAAGCAGTTAGTATGATCAACTAATAGAAAACGTAGCGAGAAGCAACCTCGCATATGTAATAAAGATTGTAGTAATTACATGTATCTGGACACATTCTAGGTATTATATCCGACCAAAACTAAATATTGTATTAAGTGTACATTACACAAAGCAGGGTCAAGCAAAATGAACCTCCGTCATCAGGTTCATTCTCACCGCATTCACCAAAGATTTGGTCATATTGTTCAAACTAACGTTTACGTACTACTGCATTAGAAACAACAAAGATAGTCATGTATATTTGGGTGAGTTTTCAAAATTAAAGACAACTATGCTTATTCGCTTAATATAAGCCCACAGTTCGGGATTAGTTAATTCCGTTACAGTGCATCACACCTTTGGACCTCCTTACCCTAGCAGTTTAGGGTCTCTGGTAACTATAACAATATTAAGAGCATAATAAAAGTAAAGTGTTTGTTTATTATAGTGTCACCCCTATTTAAAGGGCCAGCCATTTCTGACTTATGAGACATCTCTTTTTACGAACATCAGTACTTCCCGAATCCTATGCTTGTATGCCAGACGCCAGGCTGGTAGGCAATCGGTAACCATTGTTTAATAATAAATGCATGGGATGGGGGAGAGCTGTTCCATGTTTCCGACCCTACTCTCTTTTGGTGTAGTTTGGGAACTCGCTTGGTGTGTGGTACCGGGTTGAAAACAGTTACTTATTAGTTATGAAATTGAAGTCTCTATAAATAAATGACTCCCTTATTTTATATACAAAATGTACATCTAATAGAAATGAACAGGCTATCAATTTGAGCTTGATAGCACTGTACCTTGTGTTCTAGCTAGAACATATTCTCCTTCTTGTTGATGAGCACTGCTGTTGAAAACCTGTTATATGCCTTACTTGTATATGCTGCATATATATATATATATATATATATATATTATATATATATGTGTGTGTTTTAGATTTGCTGTCGTTAGTCTCGTGATTAACAGTTATTGTGTATTTTAATATGGGATACATCGTTGGCAGCACTTAATGTGTGTAGACTGAACATACGGTTACACCGCCGCCGCAGAGCCTGCCTTTCCGCGTGCTTGTTAAAATACGTTCTGTTCTCCTAGGACTAGAATAGCTCATCATAGTAGGAACATGGTATCCGTGGTGCAGTGGTAGAGCGTCGGATTTGGAATCGAACGGTCCCGGGTTCGATACTCGGTCAGGCCACGTATGTAGTGTCATTGAGCAAGGCACCTCACACACATTGCTTAGTACTTGTTAATCGCTTAGGTCGGCTAAGCCTGCCCAGGAAAACATGTCTAAGTCCCCGCGAGGGATTTGACATTAAAGGAACATACATACCTACATGTGTAGATAGTTACGTCTCATTGTAGTCTGGGTAAGACGTTTCATTGTACATAATCAGGAGAAGATTAATTTGGTAGCAGTGTGTAGTCTTACTCAACATCATTTATTCAGGATACTGTACAGTCAGGCAACAGCATCCGACATACATCAACGATTCTTGTTTCTAGTATACGAAATTAGCACATGTCCGGAAACCACTCTACAAGGTATGTTTATTTCATTGTTGATAAGGACCATCGTGAAGTTAGGGGTCATCTTTGTAATTAAGTATTATTGATATGTGTGTATAATTCCACATCTGGGTAGTATCTTTCCATGGCTATCCGATTATTGCAGTGGTTAGCGCGCTCGCTTATCATCAATGCAACCCGGGTTCGATCCTCGGACCGGGAAGTATGTGAGATGGTACGGTGGTCGCCAGATCGGATAGGTGGGTTTTCTCCGGTTACTACGGTTTCCTCCCACACGAATGACCACAGTTAGGCTATCATCCGCGCCAACGAGAGTGATTAATATAAGTTGGTAGAACTTGCTTCGCAATCATTGTAAAATAAATAAAGTTTAAACTTTATCTCTCCAGACAAGGATCGTCTGGATGTCATGATGTACGGAGTTGTTGACGCCTTGACTTGGACAATACGATTGACAGAGATACTTTTGTGTGTTGTACGTTTATTTGTCGTCGCTACCGGTTGCCCATATGAGCGACGCCTCCTGAAGACAAAGATACCAGGAAGTCTGGGTATGTTATAGTAAATTACCATGTGAGCATGAATATGTCACCTGACTAGGTTTAGATGTATGCATCAGATCACGCGACTGCTTTCAATGGCGTATATTTACATCGATGCACATATTTTCGAATGAGGATTCCTACATAATAATATGCATCTGACATGCACACTCGAAGTTACGGGCATGCGCATTCGTAGTGTTAGGCAGTGTTCATCGCGAGAACAAGGCGTGTCTTACAGTTTACGCTGTTCCAATGATAGCGGTCATCGCGAGAACAAGGCGTGTCTTACAGTTTACGCTGTTCCAATGATGATTTATTTACTTGTTCCGGCACACGGTTAGTTGCAAATCTGGACTAAAAAGTGTGCTATATTTTCTTTGTGTAATTGAAAAGAATAATGAATGTAAATATCAGTAATGAATCGCGGGTTAATAGTTTCCCTCTGTGTAGTTCATACCCTAATGGAAACTATTAATGTGTTTTACGTTTATTTATCGTCGCTACCGGTTGCCCATATGAGCGACGCCTCCTGAAGAGATTAGT
The DNA here is from genome assembly GCA_014843695.1 of Archivesica marissinica. Classification (NCBI taxonomy): domain Eukaryota; kingdom Metazoa; phylum Mollusca; class Bivalvia; order Venerida; family Vesicomyidae; genus Archivesica; species Archivesica marissinica. The sequence goes on from CM026390.1 coordinate 21,207,713, forward strand.
CATTTTAGATTTTTGGAGGATAGTGCAATGATACAGAGAGAGAGAGACCCATTCCATAGTTGCCTCTGGTTCTTTTACGTGCACGGTGTAAAGCACCGACACGTGACCTCGGTTTAACGTCCCATCTGAAAGACTGGTTAATTTTATTATGGTCAGACGGGGGATCGAACCAGCGATCCCTGGATTACCTGTCCAACGTGTTAACCACTGGACTACATATCCGTCTGTGAAACTATTAACCCGCGATTCATTACTTAAATAAATGTACCTAGCAGATCATGTGACCTCCCCAAATGACGTCATTCTATACCTATCATTTATTTGAATACAATTCCATAACAGGAAGCAAACAGACATCCCTATGGCTGGCAATTCGTCTAGTGAAGGAATTTGTATGTACGGGTATGTACAATTGTCTATTGTAATTATATAATATAATGATTCATATCAAAATTAGCTGAACTATATGCGTTGGGTATGTTTCCAGCATTCTCAGCATATTCGGACGAAATGAACTTTATTACAGCCTGTTGTCAGCAGTGTATCCACTAATCCAGCATGCTCCATGCCTTATCTTAAATCTTAATATATTCAATGTATCTTGACAATTTAATGCTATTAATGACATATAATGAATGTTGATATGAATTTATTGATCAAAAGGTGTTTGTCGATTACTTAGACAACTATTTTTATTGTATGTCGGTAAAAGCTATGGTGCTAATATTATTTGTTTTGTAATAAATGCAATAACTATAGTTTGAATTGAATTAATGAACTCAGAAATGAGTGTTTATTGGTTGAAATTACCGAGTTCAGCAGAGGATATATAGTTTATTTCAGTCTCATCAGCATATAATACAAATAATACAATATAAACATGTACATATATATAAAACATAACAACATAATGTATGCTGCCACTCAAACAATGCGTTACAGGAGACTAGATATTCTTATATTATATGCAGCTTAAAATAGATTCAAAGTACTACAACTCATAAAAGCTCTAATAATAGTAAGCCTCATTTACTTCTACAACTTCAGCATGTTCAATCGAACATAGGTGTCCGGTTACCGTGCTCTGCGATGTTGCAATTATTTCTTCTTCACGATTTAAAAGATAATTGTTATCAAAGCCATTGATTTAAAAAATCATGTTACCAAAATAACCATATCGTCTTGATTGCCTAACATGGTTTAATTATCCAGGCATGATAATCTATTTGTATATTAAAATTTAAACTTATGCATATAAACACGTGAATTAAACCAACTCAAAATGATATAGTTAATATTTTGTGACTCAATTATTGGTCATATTAATCTGTATTGCTACTTCCGTTGATAACATTTGGCGAGTTGGTTTATGGAGTAAGCTTGTAAAATATGGTGTAAATGGAAAGATTTTTCAATTTGCATTTAACATGTACGCAGATATTAAACGTGTGTGTCTGTAAACAATAATACCTCTTCCTTTTTGGAAAGCTACTGTGGAGTACGCCAGGGGGAGAATATTTCCCAGATCTTATTTTCTATGTACTTTAATGATTTACAAGCGCGTCTAGATCGAACCAATATAGGAATGATTTTCCACCAGCCACATATCAACAGGCAACTGTATCTTAAATTCATTATATTGTTAGTTTATACAAATTTATTTTACCTCGATTGCGAAACAAGTTCTTATAACTTATATTAATCACTCTCGAGACCTCATTCCTGATGGAATCCATCGCCGCGAGTGAGAGAGAAGAGGCAACGTGGAAATTAAATGCCTTGCCTAAGGGCACAATCGTAACGGCTCCAGCGAGGCTCGAACTCCGGACCTTTCGCACCTGAAGCGAACGCGCATCGACTGCGCAATCACGACTTCTACAGTCATATTGTGGGTGACACTGTTATTATAAATGAAAATCCAATCACTTTACAAAACCCCTTGAATAATTATGGTGCTTACTGTGTAAAATGGAAAACTAACTGTTAATATGAATAAAACTAAGGTTATAGTGTTTGGCCCAAATAGACCTAGTAATTTTAGCTTTAAATTAAATAACGAGGAAATCGAACTTGTGAAAGAATATAAGTATTTAGGAGTAGTAATTTCTTCATCAAGAAGAGTTTTTAAATGCCAGGAAATTAATTGCAAGCCAAGCCAATAAAGCAATTGATATTCTTTATACTAGAATATTAAATCTGGATCTCCCTATTGATTTACGACTGAAATTGTTCGACCAAACTATACTACCACTTCTTACATACAACAGTGAAGTATGAGGCTTTGAGAATCTAGACTTACTTGAAACTTCCACAATGATTTCCTTCGTAAAATCACAAATAGCAAGAAAAATACCCTCCTGTACATGCTCTATGGTGAACGTGGCCGCTATCCCTTAGCAATAATAATTAAAAGTAGAATAATAAGTTATTGGAGTTATTGGAGTTAGTTTATTTCGGGCAATGAACATACGATTGTAAGGATATGCTATGAACCTATGTTGAATTCCACGAGTAACTATAAATGGCATTTTCCGCACCTGATTTCAATGGTGTGCAGAGTGTTAAGCCCACAATAATGCTCTATGTTTGCCTTAGATGACATTTTTCGCACCTGATTCCAATGGTGTGCAGAGTGTTAAGCCCACAATAATGCTCTATGTTTGCCGTAGATGACATTTTTCGCACCTGATTTCAATGGTGTGCAGAGTGTTAAGCCCACCATAATGCTCTATGTTTGCCTTAGATGACGTTTTTCGCACCTGATTTCAATGGTGTGCAGAGAGTTAAGCCAACAGTAATGCTTGCCTTAGATGACATTGTTGTCACCTGATTTCAATGGTGTGAAGAGAGTTAAGCTCACAATAATGCTCGCCATAGATGACATTTTTCTCACCTGATTTCAATGCTGTGCAGAGTGTTATGCCCACCATAATGCTCTATGTTTGCCTTAGCTGACATTTTTCGCACTTGATTTCAATGGTGTGCAGAGTGTTAAGCCCACAATAATGCTCTATGTTTGCCGTAGATGACATTTTTCTCACCTGATTTCAATGCTGTGCAGAGTGTTATGCCCACCATAATGCTCTATGTTTGCCTTAGCTGACATTTTTCGCACTTGATTTCAATGGTGTGCAGAGTGTTAAGCCCACAATAATGCTCTATGTTTGCCGTAGATGACATTTTTCGCACCTGATTTCAATGGTGTGCAGAGTGTTAAGCCCACAATAATGCTCTATGTTTGCCTTAGATGACGTTTTTCGCACCTGATTTCAATGGTGTGCAGAGAGTTAAGCCAACAGTAATGCTTGCCTTAGATGACATTGTTGTCACATGATTTCAATGGTGTGAAGAGAGTTAAGCTCACAATAATGCTTGCCATAGATGACATTTTTCTCACCTGATTTCAATGATGTGCAGAGTGTTAAGCCCACCATAATGCTCTATGTTTGCCTTAGCTGACATTTTTCGCACCTGATTTCAATGGTGTGCAGAGTGTTAAGCCCACCATAATGCTCTATGTTTGCCTTAGATGACATTTTCACACCTGATTTCAATGGTGAGCAGAGTGTTAAGCCCACCATAATGCTCTATGTTTGTCTTAGATAACATTTTCGCACCTGATTTCAATGGTGTGCAGAGTCTTAAGCCCACCATAATGCTCTATGTTTGCCTTAGATGACATTTACGCACCTGATTTCAATGGTGGGCAGAGTGTTAAGCCCACCATAATGCTCTATGTTTGCCTTAGATGACATTTTCGCACCTGATTTCAATGGTGTGCAGAGAGATAAGCCCACAATAATGCTTGCCTTAGATGACATTTTTCTTACCTGATTTCAATGGTGTGCAGAGAGTTAAGCGCACAATAATGCTTGCCTTAGATGACAATTTTCTCACCTGATTTCAATGGTGTGCAGAGAGTTAAGGCCACAATAATGCTTGCCTTAGATGACATTTTTCTCACCTGATTTCAAAGGTGTGCAGAGAGTTAAGGCTACAATAATGATTGCCTAAGATGACATTTTTCTCAACTAATTTCAATGGTGTGCAGAGAGTTAAGGCCAAAATAATGCTTGCCTTAGATGACATTTTTCTCACCCGATTTCAATGGTGTGCAGAGAGCTAAGCACACAATAATGCTTGCCTTAGATGACATTTTTCTCACCTGATTTAAATGGTGTGCAGAGAATTAAGTCCACAATAATGCTTGCCTTAGATGACATTTTTCTCACCTGATTTTAATGGTGTGCAGAGAGTTAAGGCCACAATAATGATTGCCTTAGATGACATTTTTCTCACCTGATTTCAATGGTGTGCAGAGAGTTAAGGTCACAATAATGCTTGCCTTAGATGACATTATTCTCACCTGATTTCAATGGTGTGCAGAGATTTAAGGCCATAATAATGCTTGCCTTAGATGCCATTTTTCTCACCTGATTTCAATGGTGTGCGGAGAGCTTAGCCCACAATAGTACTCTCTGTTTGCCTTAGATGACATTTTTCTCACCTGGTATCAATGGTATGCAGAGAGATAAGGCCACAATAATGCTCTACGTTTGCCGTAGATGACATTTTTCTTACCTGGTATCAATGGTGTGCAGAGAGATAAGGCCACAATAGTGCTCTATGTTTGCCTTAGATGACATTTTTCTCACATGACTTCAATGGTTTGCAGAGAGTTAAAGCCACAATAATGCTTGCCTTAGATGACATTTTTCTCATCTGATTTCAATGGTGTGCAGAAAGTTAAGCCAAGAATAATGCTTGCCTTAGATGACATTGTTCTCACCTGATTTCAATGGTGTGCAGAGAGTTAAGCCCACAATAATGCTTGCCTTAGATGACATTTTTCTCACATGATTTCAGTGGTGTGCAGAGAGTTAAGACCACAATAATGCTTGCCTTAGATGACATTTTTCTCACCTGATTTCAATGGTGTGCAGAGAGATAAGGCCACAATAATGCTCTACGTTTGCCTTAGATGACATTTTTCTTACCTGGTATCAATGGTGTGCGGAGAGATAAGGCCACAATAGTGTTCAACGTTTGCCTTAGATGACATTTTTCTCACATGAGTTCAATGGTGTGCAGAGAGTTAAGCCCACAATAATGCTTGCCTTAGATGACATTTTTCTCACCTGATTTCAATGGTGTGCAGAGAGCTTAGCCCACAATAGTACTCTCTGTTTGCCTCAGATAAAAAATTCGTATCTGATTTCAATGGTGTGCAGAGAGTTAAGCCCACAATAATGCCTGCCTTAGATGATATTTTTCTAACCTGATTTCAATGGTGTGCAGAGAGATACGCCCACAATAATGGTTGCCTTAGATGACATTTTTCTCACCTGATTTCAATGGTGTGCAGAGAGATAAGCCCACAATAATGCTTGCCTTAGATGACATTTTTCTCACCTGATTTCAATGGTGTGCAGAGAGTTACGCCCACAATAATGGTTGCCTTAGATGACATTTTTCTCACCTGATTTCAATACTGTGCAGAGTGCTAAGCCCACAATAATGCGCTATGTTTGCCTTAGATGACATTTTTCTCACCTGATTTCAATGGTGTGCAGAGAGTTAAGCGCACAATAATGCTTGCCTTAGATGACAATTTTCTCACCTGATTTCAATGGTGTGCAGAGAGTTAAGGTCACAATAATGCTTGCCTTAGATGACATTATTCTCACCTGATTTCAATGGTGTGCAGAGATTTAAGGCCATAATAATGCTTGCCTTAGATGCCATTTTTCTCACCTGATTTCAATGGTGTGCGGAGAGCTTAGCCCACAATAGTACTCTCTGTTTGCCTTAGATGACATTTTTCTCACCTGGTATCAATGGTATGCAGAGAGATAAGGCCACAATAATGCTCTACGTTTGCCGTAGATGACATTTTTCTTACCTGGTATCAATGGTGTGCAGAGAGATAAGGCCACAATAGTGCTCTATGTTTGCCATAGATGACATTTTTCTCACATGACTTCAATGGTTTGCAGAGAGTTAAAGCCACAATAATGCTTGCCTTAGATGACATTTTTCTCATCTGATTTCAATGGTGTGCAGAAAGTTAAGCCAAGAATAATGCTTGCCTTAGATGACATTGTTCTCACCTGATTTCAATGGTGTGCAGAGAGTTAAGCCCACAATAATGCTTGCCTTAGATGACATTTTTCTCACATGATTTCAGTGGTGTGCAGAGAGTTAAGACCACAATAATGCTTGCCTTAGATGACATTTTTCTCACCTGATTTCAATGGTGTGCAGAGAGATAAGGCCACAATAATGCTCTACGTTTGCCTTAGATGACATTTTTCTTACCTGGTATCAATGGTGTGCGGAGAGATAAGGCCACAATAGTGTTCAACGTTTGCCTTAGATGACATTTTTCTCACATGAGTTCAATGGTGTGCAGAGAGTTAAGCCCACAATAATGCTTGCCTTAGATGACATTTTTCTCACCTGATTTCAATGGTGTGCAGAGAGCTTAGCCCACAATAGTACTCTCTGTTTGCCTCAGATAAAAAATTCGTATCTGATTTCAATGGTGTGCAGAGAGTTAAGCCCACAATAATGCCTGCCTTAGATGATATTTTTCTAACCTGATTTCAATGGTGTGCAGAGAGATACGCCCACAATAATGGTTGCCTTAGATGACATTTTTCTCACCTGATTTCAATGGTGTGCAGAGAGATAAGCCCACAATAATGCTTGCCTTAGATGACATTTTTCTCACCTGATTTCAATGGTGTGCAGAGAGTTACGCCCACAATAATGGTTGCCTTAGATGACATTTTTCTCACCTGATTTCAATACTGTGCAGAGTGCTAAGCCCACAATAATGCGCTATGTTTGCCTTAGATGACATTTTTCTCACCTGATTTCAATGGTGTGCAGAGAGTTAAGCGCACAATAATGCTTGCCTTAGATGACAATTTTCTCACTTGATTTCAATGGTGTGCAGAGAGTTAAGGCCAAAATAATGCTTGCCTTAGATGACATTTTTCTCAACTGATTTCAATGGTGTGCAGAGAGTTAAGCCCACAATAATGCTTGCCTTAGATGACATTTTTCTCACCTGATTTCAATGGTGTGCAGAGAGTTAAGCCCACAATAATGCTTGCCTTAGATGACATTTTTCTCACCTGATTTCAGTGGTGTGCAGAGAGTTAAGACCACAATAATGCTTGCCTTAGATGACATTTTTCTCACCTGATTTCAATGGTGTGCAGAGAGTTAAGCGCACAATAATGCTTGCCTTAGATGACAATTTTCTCACCTGATTTCAATGGTGTGCAGAGAGTTAAGCCCACAATAGTAATCTCTGTTTGCCGTAGATAACTTTTTTCGTATCTGATTTCAATGGTGTGTAGTGTTAAGGCCAATCTATTGCTTGCCTTAGATGACATTTTTCTCACCTGATTTCAATGGTGTGCAGAGAGTTAAGCCCACAATAATGCCTGCCTTAGGTGACATTTTTCTCACCTGATTTCAATGGTGTGCAGAGAGTTACGCCCACAATAATGGTTGCCTTAGATGACAGTTTTTCTCACCTGATTTCAATGCTGTGCAGAGTGCTAAGCCCACAATAATGCTCTATGTTTGCCTTAGATGACATTTTTCTCACCTGATTTCAATGGTGTGCAGAGAGCTTAGCCCACAATAGTACTCTCTGTTTGCCTTAGATAACTTTTTTCGTATCTGATTTCAATGGTGTGCAGAGAGTTAAGCCCACAATAATGCCTGCCTTAGATGACATTTTTCTCACCTGATTTCAATGCTGTGCAGAGTGCTAAGCCCACAATAATGCGCTATGTTTGCCTTAGATGACATTTTTCTCACCAGATTTCAATGGTGTGCAGAGAAATAAGGCCACAATAATGCCTGCCTTAGATGACATTTTTCTCACCTGATTTCAATGGTGTGCAGAGAGTTAAGCGCACAATAATGCTTGCCTTAGATGACAATATTCCCACCTGATTTCAATGGTGTGCAGAGAGTTAAGGCCACCATAATGCTTGCCTTAGATGACATTTTTCTCACCTGATTTCAATGGTGTGCAGAGAGTTAAGCCCACAATAATTCTTGCCTTAGATAACATTTTTCTCACCTGATTTCAATGGTGTGTAGAGAGTTAAACCCACAATAATGCTTGCCTTAGATGACATTTTTCTCACCTGATATCAGTGGTGTGCAGAGAGTTAAGACCTCAATAATGCTTGCCTTAGATGTCATTTTTCTCACCTGATTTCAATGGTGTGCAGAGAGATAAGGCCACAATAATGCTCTACGTTTGCCTAAGATGACATTTTTCGTACCTAGTATCAATGGTGTGCAGAGAGATAAGGCCACAATAGTGCTCTACGTTTGCATTAGATATCATTTTTCTCACATGAGTTCAGTGGTGTGCAGAGAGTTAAGCCCACAATAATGCTTGCCTTAGATGACATTTTTCTCATCTGATTTCAATGGTGTGCAGAGAGCTTAGCCCACAATAGTACTCTCTGTTTGCCTTAGATAACTTTTTTCGTATCTGATTTCAATGGTGTGCAGAGAGCTAAGCCCACAATAATGCCTGTCTTAGATGACATTTTTCTCACCTGATATCAATGGTGTGCAGAGAGTTACGCCCACAATAATGGTTGCCTTAGATGACATTTTTCTCACCTGATTTCAATGCTGTGCAGAGTGCTAAGCCCACAATAATGCTCTATGTTTGCCTAAGATGACATTTTTCTCACCTGATTTCAATGGTGTGCAGAGAGTTAAGGCCACAATAATGCTTGCCTTAGATGACATTTTTCTCACCTGATTTCAATGGTGTGCAGGGAGTTAAGCGCACAATAATGCTTGCCTTAGATGACAATTTTCTCACCTGATTTCAATGGTGTGCAGAGAGTTAAGACCACAATAATGCTTGCCTTAGATGACATTTTTCTCACCTGATTTCAATGGTGTGTAGAGAGTTAAGGCCACAATAATGCTTGCCTTAGATGACATTTTTCTCACCTGATATCAATGGTGTGCAGAGTGCTAAGCCCACAATAATGCTTTATGTTTGCCTTAGATGACATTTTTCTCACATGATTTCAATGGTGTGCAGAGAGTTAAGGCCACAATAATGCTTGCCTAGGATGACATTTTTCTCACCTGTTTTCAATGGTGTGCAGAGAGTTAAGCCCACAATAGTAATCTCTGTTTTGCCGTAGATAACCTTTTTCGTATCTGATTTCAATGGTGTGCAGAGTGTTAAGGCCACACTAATGTTTGCCTTAGATGACATTTTTCTCACCTGATTTCAATGGTGTGCAGAGAGTTAAACCCACAATAATGCTTGCCTTAGATGACATTTTTCTCACCTGATTTCAATGCTGTGCAGAGAGTTAAGCCCACAATAATGCTTGCCTTAGATGACATTTTTCTCACCTGATTTCAATGCTGTGCAGAGAGTTAAGGCCACAATAATGCTTGCCGTATATGACATTTTTCTCACCTGATTTCAATGGTGTGCAGAGAGTTAAGGCCACAATAATGCTTGCCTTAAATGACATTTTTCTCACCTGATTTCAATGGTGTGCAGAGAGCTAAGCCCACAATAATGCTTGCCTCAGATGACATTTTTCTCACCTGATTTCAATGGTGTGCAGAGATTTAAGCCCACAATAATGCTTGCCTTAGATATTTCAATGGTGTGCAAGAGTTAAGCCCACAATAATGCTGCCTTAAGACATTTTTCTCACCTGATTTCAATGTGTGCAGAGAGTTAGCCACAATAATGGTTGCCTTAGATGACATTTTTTCACCTATTTCAATGTTGTGCAGAGTGCTAGCCCACAATAATGCTTGTTTGCTTATATGACATTTTTCTCACCTGATTTCAATGGTGTGCAGAGAGCTTAGCCCACAATAGTATTTGTTTGCCTTAGATAACTTTTTCGTATCTTATTTCAATGGTGTGCAAAGAGTTAAGCCCACAATAATGCCTGCCTTAAAAGACATTTTTCTCACCTGATTTCAATAGTGTGCAGAGAGTTACGCCCACAATAATGGTTGCCTTAGATGACAGTTTTTATCACCTCATTTCAATGTTGTGCAGAGTGCTAAGCCCACAATAATGCTCTATGTTTGCCTTATATGACATTTTTCTCACCTGATTTCAATGGTGTGCAGAGAGCTTAGCCCACAATAGTACTCTCTGTTTGCCTTAGATAACTTTTTTCGTATCTGATTTCAATGGTGTGCAGAGAGTTACGCCCACAATAAAGGTTGCATTAGATGACATTTTTCTCACCTGATTTCAATGCTGTGCAGAGTGCTAAGCCCACAATAATGCGCTATGTTTGCCTTAGATGACATTTTTCTCACCAGATTTCAATGGTGTGCAGAGAGTTAAGGCCACAATAATGCTTGCCTTAGATGACATTTTTCTCACCTGATTTCAATGGTGTGCAGAGAGTTAAGCGCACAATAATGCTTGCCTTAGATGACAATTTTCCCACCTGATTTCAATGGTGTGCAGAGAGTTAAGGCCACCATAATGCTTGCCTTAGATGACATTTTTCTCACCTGATTTCAATGGTGTGCAGAGAGTTAAGCCCACAATAATGCTTGCCTTAGATAACATTTTTCTCACCTGATTTCAATGGTGTGCAGAGAGTTAAACCCACAATAATGCTTGCCTTAGATGACATTTTTCTCACCTGATCTCAGTGGTGTGCAGAGAGTTAAGGCCACAATAATGCTTGCCTTAGATGACATTTTTCTCACCTGATTTCAGTGGTGTGCAGAGAGTTAAGACGACAATATTGCTTGCCTTAGATGACATTTGTCTCACCTGATTTCAATGGTGTGCAGAGAGATAAGGCCACAATAATGCTCTACGTTTGCCTTAGATGACATTTTTCTTACCTGATATCAATGGTGTGCAGAGAGATAAGGCCACAATAGTGCTCTACGTTTGCCTTAGATGACATTTTTCTCACATGAGTTCAGTGGTGTGCAGAGAGTTAAGCCCACAATAATGCTTGCCTTAGATGACATTTTTCTCACCTGATTTCAATGGTGTGCAGAGAGTTACGCCCACAATAATGGTTGCCTTAGATGACAGTTTTTATCACCTGATTTCAATGTTGTGCAGAGTGCTAAGCCCACAATAATGCTCTATGTTTGCCTTATATGACATTTTTCTCACCTGATTTCAATGGTGTGCAGAGAGCTTAGCCCACAATAGTACTCTCTGTTTGCCTTAGATAACTTTTTTCGTATCTGATTTCAATGGTGTGCAGAGAGTTAAGCCCACAATAATGCCTGCCTTAGATGACATTTTTCTCACCTGATTTCAATGGTGTGCAGAGAGTTACGCCCACAATAAAGGTTGCATTAGATGACATTTTTCTCACCAGATTTCAATGCTGTGCATAGTGCTAAGCCCACAATAATGCGCTATGTTTGCCTTAGATGAGATTTTTTCTCACCAGATTTCAATGGTGTGCAGAGAGTTAAGGCCACAATAATGCTTGCCTTAGATGACATTTTTCTCACCTGATTTCAATGGTGTGCAGAGAGTTAAGCCCACAATAATGCTTGCCGTAGATGACAATTTTCCCACCTGATTTCAATGGTGTGCAGAGAGTTAAGGCCACCATAATGCTTGCCTTAGATGACATTTTTCTCACCTGATTTCAATGGTGTGCAGAGAGTTAAGCCCACAATAATGCTTGCCTTAGATGACATTTTTCTCACCTGATTTCAATGGTGTGCAGAGAGCGTAGCCCACAATAGTACTCTCTGTTTGCCTTAGATAACTTTTTTCGTATCTGATTACAATGGTGTGCAGAGAGTTAAGCCCACAATAATGCCTGCCTTAGATGACATTTTTCTCACCTGATTTCAATGGTGTGCAGAGAGTTACGCCCACAATAATGGTTGCCTTAGATGACATTTTTCTCACCTGATTTCAATGCTGTGCGGAGAGTTACGCCCACAATAATGGTTGCCTTAGATGACAGTTTTTATCACCTGATTTCAATGTTGTGCAGAGTGCTAAGCCCACAATAATGCTCTATGTTTGCCTTATATGACATTTTTCTCACCTGATTTCAATGGTGTGCAGAGAGCTTAGCCCACAATAGTACTCTCTGTTTGCCTTAGATAACTTTTTCGTATCTGATTTCAATTGTGTGCAGAGAGTTAAGCCCACAATAATGCCTGCCTTAGATGACATTTTTCTCACCTGATTTCAATGGTGTGCAGAGAGTTACGCCCACAATAAAGGTTGCATTAGATGACATTTTTCTCACCTGATTTCAATGCTGTGCAGAGTGCTAAGCCCACAATAATGCGCTATGTTTGCCTTAGATGAGATTTTTTCTCACCAGATTTCAATGGTGTGCAGAGAGTTAAGGCCACAATAATGCTTGCCTTAGATGACATTTTTCTCACCTGATTTCAATGGTGTGCAGAGAGTTAAGTCCACAATAATGCTTGCCTTAGATGACAATTTTCCCACCTGATTTCAATGGTGTGCAGAGAGTTAAGGCCACCATAATGCTTGCCTTAGATGACATTTTTCTCACCTGATTTCAATCGTGTGCAGAGAGTTAAACCCACAATAATGCTTGCCTTAGATGACATTTTTCTCACCTGATTTCAGTGGTGTGCAGAGAGTTAAGGCCACAATAATGCTTGCCTTAGATGACATTTTTCTCACCTGATTTCAATGGTGTGCAGAGAGTTAAGACCACAATAATGCTTGCCTTAGATGACATTTTTCTCACCTGATTTCAATGGTGTGCAGAGAGATAAGGCCACACTAATGCTCTACGTTTGCCTTAGATGACATTTTTCTTACATGGTATCAATGGTGTGCAGAGAGATAAGGCCACAATAGTGCTCTACGTTTGCCTTAGATGACATTTTTCTCACATGAGTTCAGTGGTGTGCAGAGAGTTAAGCCCACAATAATGCTTGCCTTAGATGACATTTTTATCACCTGATTTCAATGTTGTGCAGAGTGCTAAGCCCACGATAATGCTCTATGTTTGCCTTATATGACATTTTTCTCACCTGATTTCAATGGTGTGCAGAGTGCTTAGCCCACAATAGTACTCTCTGTTTGCCTTAGATAACTTTTTCGTATCTGATTTCAATTGTGTGCAGAGAGTTAAGCCCACAATAATGCCTGCCTTAGATGACATTTTTCTCACCTGATTTCAATGGTGTGCAGAGAGTTACGCCCACAATAAAGGTTGCATTAGATGACATTTTTCTCACCTGATTTCAATGCTGTGCAGAGTGCTAAGCCCACAATAATGCGCTATGTTTGCCTTAGATGAGATTTTGTCTCACCAGATTTCAATGGTGTGCAGAGAGTTAAGGCCACAATAATGCTTGCCTTAGATGACATTTTTCTCACCTGATTTCAATGGTGTGCAGAGAGTTAAGCCCACAATAATGCTTGCCTTAGATGACAATTTTCCCACCTGATTTCAATGGTGTGCAGAGAGTTAAGGCCACCATAATGCTTGCCTTAGATGACATTTTTCACACCTGATTTCAATCGTGTGCAGAGAGTTAAGCCCACAATAATGCTTGCCTTAGATAACATTTTTCTCACCTGATTTCAATGGTGTGCAGAGAGTTAAACCCACAATAATGCTTGCCTTAGATGACATTTTTCTCACCTGATTTCAGTGGTGTGCAGAGAGTTAAGGCCACAATAATGCTTGCCTTAGATGACATTTTTCTCACCTGATTTCAATGGTGTGCAGAGAGATAAGGCCACAATAATGCTCTACGTTTGCCTTAGATGACATTTTTCTTACATGGTATCAATGGTGTGCAGAGAGATAAGGCCACAATAGTGCTCTACGTTTGCCTTAGATGACATTTTTCTCACATGAGTTCAGTGGTGTGCAGAGAGTTAAGCCCACAATAATGCTTGCCTTAGATGACATTTTTCTCACCTGATTTCAATGGTGTGCAGAGAGCGTAGCCCACAATAGTACTCTCTGTTTGCCTTAGATAACTTTTTTCGTATCTGATTTCAATGGTGTGCAGAGAGTTAAGCCTATAATAATGCTTGCCTTAGATGACATTTTTCTCACCTGATTTCAATGGTGTGCAGAGAGTTACGCCCACAATAATGGTTGCCTTAGATGACATTTTTCTCACCTGATTTCAATGGTGTGCAGAGAGTTAAGGCCACAATAATGCTTGCCTTAGATGACATTTTTCTATCCTGATTTCAATGGTGTGCAGGGAGTTAAGCGCACAATAATGCTTGCCTTAGATGACAATTTTCTCACCTGATTTCAATGGTGTGCAGAGAGCTAAGGCCACAATAATGCTTGCCTTAGATGACATTTTTCTCACCTGATTTCAGTGGTGTGCAGAGAGTTAAGCCGACAATAATGCTTGCCTTAGATGACATTTTTCTCACCTGATTTCAGTGGTGTGCAGAGAGTTAAGGCCACAATAATACTTGCCTTAGATGACATTTTTCTCACCTGATTTCAGTGGTGTGCAGAGAGTTAAGACCACAATAATGCTTGCCTTAGATGACATTGTTCTCACCTGATTTCAATGGTGTGCAGAGAGTTAAGGCCACAATAATGCTTGCCTTAGATGACATTTTTCTCACCTGATATCAATGGTGTGCAGAGTGCTAAGCCCACAATAATGCTCTATGTTTGCCTTAGATGACATTTTTCTCACCTGATTTCAATGGTGTGCAGAGAGTTAAGGCCACAATAATGCTTGCCTTAGATGACATTTTTCTCACCTGATTTCAATGGTGTGCAAAGAGTTAAGCGCACAATAATGCTTGCCTTAGATGACAATTTTCTCACCTGATTTCAATGGTGTGCAGAGAGTTAAGGCCACCATAATGCTTGCCTTAGATGACATTTTTCTCACCTGATTTCAATGGTGTGCAGAGAGTTAAGCCTACAATAATGCTTGCCTTAGATGACATTTTTCACACCTGATTTCAATGGTGTGCAGAGAGTTTAGCCCACAATAGTACTCTCTGTTTGCCTTAGATTACTTTTTTCGTATCTGATTTCAATGGTGTGCAGAGAGTTAAGCCCACAATAATGCCTGCCTTAGATGACATTTTTCTCACCTGATGTCAATGGTGTGCAGAGAGTTAAGGCCACAATAATGCTTGCCTTAGATGACATTGTTCTCACCTGATTTCAATGGTGTGCAGAGAGATAAGGCCACAATAATGCTCTACGTTTGCCTTAGATGACATTTTTCTTACCTGGTATCAATGGTGTGCAGAGAGATAAGGCCAAAATAGTGTTCTACGTTTGCCTTAGATGACATTTTTCTCACATGAGTTCAATGGTGTGCAGAGAGTTAAGCCCACAATAATTCTTGCCTTAGATGACATTTTTCTCACCTGATTTCAATGGTGTGCAGAGAGTTAAGGCCACAATAATGCTTGCAATATATGACATTTTTCTCACCTGATTTCAATGGTGTGCAGAGAGTTAAGCCTATAATAATGCTTGCCTTAGATGACATTTTTCTCACCTGATTTCAATGGTGTGCAGAGAGTTAAGCCGACAATAATGCTTGCCTTAGATGACATTTTTCTCACCTGATTTCAGTGGTGTGCAGAGAGTTAAGGCCACAATAATACTTGCCTTAGATGACATTTTTCTCACCTGATTTCAGTGGTGTGCAGAGAGTTAAGACCACAATAATGCTTGCCTTAGATGACATTGTTCTCACCTGATTTCAATGGTGTGCAGAGAGTTAAGGCCACAATAATGCTTGCCTTAGATGACATTTTTCTCACCTGATATCAATGGTGTGCAGAGTGCTAAGCCCACAATAATGCTCTATGTTTGCCTTAGATGACATTTTTCTCACCTGATTTCAATGGTGTGCAGAGAGTTAAGGCCACAATAATGCTTGCCTTAGATGACATTTTTCTAACCTGATTTCAATGGTGTGCAGAGAGTTAAGCGCACAATAATGCTTGCCTTAGATGACAATTTTCTCACCTGATTTCAATGGTGTGCAGAGAGTTAAGGCGACCATAATGCTTGCCTTAGATGACATTTTTCTCACCTGATTTCAATGGTGTGCAGAGAGATAAGGCCACACTAATGCTCTACGTTTGCCTTAGATGACATTTTTCTTACCTGGTATCAATGGTGTGCAGAGAGATAAGGCCAAAATAGTGTTCTACGTTTGCCTTAGATGACATTTTTCTCACATGAGTTCAATGGTGTGCAGAGAGTTAAGCCCACAATAATTCTTGCCTTAGATGACATTTTTCTCACCTGATTTCAATGGTGTGCAGAGAGTTAAGGCCACAATAATGCTTGCCTTAGATGACATTTTTCTCACCTGATTTCAATGGTGTGCAGAGAGTTACGCCCACAATAATGCTTGCCTTAGATGACATTTTTCTCACCTGATTTCAATGCTGTGCAGAGTGCTAAGCCCACAATAATGCTCTATGTTTGCCGTAGATGACATTTTTCTCACCTGATTTCAATGGTGTGCAGAGAGTTAAGGCCACAATAATGCTTGCCTTATATGACATTTTTCTCACCTGATTTCAATGGTGTGCAGGGAGTTAAGCGCACAATAACGCTTGCCTTAGATGACAATTTTCTCACCTGATTTCAATGGTGTGCAGAGAGCTAAGGCCACAATAATGCTTGCCTTAGATGACATTTTTCTCACCTGATTTCAATGGTGTGCAGAGAGTTAAGCCTATAATAATGCTTGCCTTAGATGACATTTTTCTCACCTGATTTCAATGGTGTGCAGAGAGTTAAGCCCACAATAATGGTTGCCTTAGATGACATTTTTCTCACCTGATTTCAATGGTGTGCAGAGAGTTAAGGCCACAATAATGCTTGCCTTAGATGACATTTTTCTATCCTGATTTCAATGGTGTGCAGGGAGTTAAGCGCACAATAATGCTTGCCTTAGATGACAATTTTCTCACCTGATTTCAATGGTGTGCAGAGAGCTAAGGCCACATTAATGCTTGCCTTAGATGACATTTTTCTCACCTGATTTCAGTGGTGTGCAGAGAGTTAAGACCACAATAATGCTTGCCTTAGATGACATTTTTCTCACCTGATTTCAATGGTGTGCAGAGAGTTAAGGCCACAATAATGCTTGCCTTAGATGACATTTTTCTCACCTGATTTCAGTGGTGTGCAGAGAGTTAAGACCACAATAATGCTTGCCTTAGATGACATTTTTCTCACCTGATTTCAATGGTGTGCAGAGAGTTAAGGCCACAATAATGCTTGCCTTAGATGACATTTTTCTCACCTGATATCAATGGTGTGCAGAGTGCTAAGCCCACAATAATGCTCTTTGTTTGCCTTAGATGACATTTTTCTCACCTGATTTCAATGGTGTGCAGAGAGTTAAGGCCACAATAATGCTTGCCTTAGATGACATTTTTCTCACCTGATTTCAATGGTGTGCAGAGAGTTAAGCGCACAATTATGCTTGCCTTAGATGACAATTTTCTCACCTGATTTCAATGGTGTGCAGAGTGTTAAGGCCACCATAATGCTTGCCTTAGATGACATTTTTCTCACCTGATTTCAATGGTGTGCAGAGAGTTAAGCCCACAATAATGCTTGACTTAGATGACATTTTTCACACCTGATTTCAATGGTGTGCAGAGAGCTTAGCCCACAATAGTACTCTCTGTTTGCCTTAGATTACTTTTTTCGTATCTGATTTCAATGGTGTGCAGAGAGTTAAGCCCACAATAATGCCTGCCTTAGATGACATTTTTCTCACCTGATGTCAATGGTGTGCAGAGAGTTAAGGCCACAATAATGCTCTACGTTTGCCTTAGATGACATTTTTCTTACCTGGTATCAATGGTGTGCAGAGAGATAAGGCCAAAATAGTGTTCTACGTTTGCCTTAGATGACATTTTTCTCACATGAGTTCAATGGTGTGCAGAGAGTTAAGCCCACAATAAGTCTTGCCTTAGATGACATTTTTCTCACCTGATTTCAATGGTGTGCAGAGAGTTAAGGCCACAATAATGCTTGCCTTAGATGACATTTTTCTCACCTGATTTCAATGGTGTGCAGAGAGTTAAGCGCACAATAATGCCTGCCTTAGATGACATTTTTCTCACCTGATTTCAATGGTGTGCAGAGAGTTAAGGCCACCATAATGCTTGCCTTAGATGACATTTTTCTCACCTGATTTCAATGGTGTGCAGAGAGCTAAGCCCACAATAATGCTTGCCTTAGATGACATTTTCACACCTGATTTCAATGGTGTGCAGAGAGTTAAGCCCACAATAATGCTTGCCTTAGATGACATTTTTCTCAACTGATTTCAGTGGTGTGCAGAGAGTTAAGGCCACAATAATGCTTGCCTTAGATGACATTTTTCTCACCTGATTTCAATGGTGTGCAGAGAGTTAAGGCCACAATAATGCTTGCCTTAGATGACATTTTTCTCACCTGATTTCAATGGTGTGCAGAGAGTTAAGCGCACAATAATGCTTGCCTTAGATGACAATTTTCTCACCTGATTTCAATGGTGTGCAGAGAGTTAAGCCTACAATAATGCTTGCCTTAGATGACTTTTTTTTATCACCTGATTTCAATGGTGTGCAGAGAGTTAATGCCACAATAATGCTTGCCTTAGATGACATTTTTCTCACCTGATTTCAATGGTGTGCAGAGAGTTAAGGCCACAATAATGCTTGCCTTAGATGACATTTTTCTCACCTGATTTCAATGGTGTGCAGAGAGTTAAGGCCACAATAATGCTTGCCTTAGATGACATTTTTCTCACCTGATTTCAATGGTGTGCAGAGAGTTAAGCCCACAATAATGCTTGCCTTAGATGACATTTTTCTCACCTGATTTCAATGGTGTGCAGAGTTAGCCACATATACTCTCTGTTTGCCTTAGATGACATTTTTCTATCTGATTTCAATGGTGTGCAGAGAGTTAAGCCCACAATAATTCTTGCCTTAGATGACATTTTTCTCACCTGATTTCAATGGTGTGCAGAGAGTTAAGGCCACAATAATGCTTGCCTTAGATGACATTTTTCTCACCTGATTTCAATGGTGTGCAGAGAGTTAAGCCCACAATAATGCTTGCCTTAGATGACATTTTTCTCACCTGATTTCAATGGTGTGCAGAGAGTTAAGGCCACAATAATGCTTGCCTTAGATGACATTTTTCTCACCTGATTTCAATGGTGTGCAGAGAGTTAAGCCCACAATAATTCTTGCCTTAGATGACATTTTTCTCACCTGATTTCAATGGTGTGCAGAGAGTTAAGGCCACAATAATGCTTGCCTTAGATGACATTTTTCTCACCTGATTTCAGTGGTGTGCAGAGAGTTAAGACCACAATAATGCTTGCCTTAGATGACATTTTTCTCACCTGATTTCAATGGTGTGCAGAGAGATAAGGCCACAATAATGCTCTACGTTTGCCTTAGATGACATTTTTCTTACCTGGTATCAATGGTGTGCAGAGAGATAAGGCCAAAATAGTGCTCTACGTTTGCCTTAGATGACATTTTTCTCACATGAGTTCAATGGTGTGCAGAGAGTTAAGACCACAATAATTCTTGCCTTAGATGACATTTTTCTCAGCTGATTTCAATGGTGTGCAGAGAGCTTAGCCCACAATAGTACTCTCTGTTTGCCTTAGATAACTTTTTTCGTATCTGATTTCAATGGTGTGCAGAGAGTTAAGCCCACAATAATGCCTGCCTTAGATGACATTTTTCTCACCTGATTTCAATGGTGTGCAGAGAGTTACGCCCACAATAATGGTTGCCTTAGATGACATTTTTCTCACCTGATTTCAATGCTGTGCAGAGTGCTAAGCGCACAATAATGCTCTATGTTTGCCTTAGATGACATTTTTCTCACCTGATTTCAATGGTGTGCAGAGAGTTAAGCCCACAATAATGCTTGCCTTAGATGACATTTTTCTCACCTGATTTCAATGGTGTGCAGAGAGTTAAGCGCACAATAATGCTTGCCTTAGATGACAATTTTCTCACCTGATTTCAATGGTGTGCAGAGAGTTAAGGCCACAATAATGCTTGCCTTAGATGACATTTTTCTCACCTGATTTCAATGGTGTGCAGAGAGTTAGCCCACAATAGTACTTTGTTTGCCTTAGAATTTTTTCTATCTGATTTCAATGGTGTGCAGAGAGTTAAGCCCACAATAATGCTTTGTTGCTTAGATAATTTTTCTCACCTGATTTCAATGGTGTGCAGGGAGTTAAGCGCACAATAATGCTTGCCTTAGATGACATTTTCTCACCTGATTTCAATGGTGTGCAGAGAGTTCTGGCCACAATAATGCTTGCCTTAGATGACATTTTTCTCACATGATTTCAATGGTGTGCAGAAAGTTAAGGCCACAATAATGCTTGCCTTAGATGACATTTTTCTCACCTGATTTCAATGGTGTGCAGAGAGTTAAGCCCACAATAATGCTTGCCTCAGATGACATTTTTCTCACCGGATTTCAATGCTGTGCAGAGTTAAGGCCACAATAATGCTAGCCTTAGATGACATATTTCTCACCTGATTTCAATGCTGTGCAGAGAGTTAAGCCCACAATAATGCTTGCCTTAGATGACATTTTTCTCACCTGATTTCAATGGTGTGCAGAGAGCTTAGCCCACAATAGTACTCTCTGTTTGCCGTAGGTAACTTTTTTCGTATCTGATTTCAATGGTGTGCAGAGAGTTAAGCCCACAATAATGCCTGCCTTAGATGACATTTTTCTCACCTGATTTCAATGGTGTGCAGAGAGTTACGCCCACAATAATGGTTGCCTTAGATGACATATTTCTCACCTGATTTCAATGCTGTTCAGAGTGCTAAGCGCACAATAATGCTCTATGTTTGCCTTAGATGACATTTTTCTCACCTGATATCAATGGTGTGCAGAGTGCTAAGCCCACAATAATGCTCTATGTTTGCCTTAGATGACATTTTTCTCACCTGATTTCAATGGTGTGCAGAGAGTTAAGGCCACAATAATGCTTTGCCTTAGATGACATTTTTCTCACCTGATTTCAATGGTATGCAGAGAGTGAAGCGCACAATAATGCTTGCCTTAGATGACAATTTTCTCACCTGATTTCAATGGTGTGCAGAGAGTTAAGGCCTACATAATGCTTGCCTTAGATGACATATATATTTCTCACCTGATTTCAGTGCTGTGCAGAGAGTTAAGACCACAATAATGCTTGCCTTAGATGTCATTTTTCTCACCTGATTTCAATGGTGTGCAGAGAGTTAAGGCCACAATAATGCTTGCCTTAGATGACATATTTCTCACCTGATTTCAGTGGTGTGCAGAGAGATAAGGCCACAATAATGCTCTACGTTTGCCTTAGATGACATTTTTCTTACCTGGTATCAATGGTGTGCAGAGAGATAAGGCCAAAATAGTGCTCTACGTTTGCCTTAGATGACATTTTTCTCACATGAGTTCAATGGTGTGCAGAGAGTTAAGCCCACAATAATTCTTGCCTTAGATGACATTTTTCTCACCTGAATTCAATGGTGTGCAGAGAGTTTAGCCCACAATAGTACTCTCTGTTTGCCTTAGATAACTTTTTTCGTATATGATTTCAATAGTGTGCAGAGAGTTAAACCCACAATAATGCTCTATGTTTGCCTTAGATGACATTTTTCTCACCTGATTTCAATGGTGTGCAGGGAGTTAAGCGCACAATAATGCTTGCCTTAGATGACAATTGTCTCACCTGATTTCAATGGTGTGCAGAGAGTTAAGGCCACAATAATGCTTGCCTTAGATGACAATTTTCTCACCTGATTTCAATGGTGTGCAGAGAGTTAAGCCCACAATAATGCTTGCCTTAGATGACATTTTTCTCACCTGATTTCAATGGTGTGCAGAGAGTTAAGGCCACAATAATGCTTGCCTTAGATGACATTTTTCTCACATGATTTCAATGGTGTGCAGAGAGTTAAGGCCACAATAATGCTTGCCTAGGATGACATTTTTCTCACCTGATTTCAATTCTGTGCAGAGAGTTAAGCCCACAATAATGCTTGCCTTAGATGACATTTTTCTCACCTGATTTCAATGCTGTGCAGAGAGTTCTGGCCACAATAATGCTTGCCTTAGATGACATTTTTCTCACATGATTTCAATGGTGTGCAGAGAGTTAAGGCCACAATAATGCTTGCCTTAAATGACATTTTTCTCACCTGATTTCAATGGTGTGCAGAGAGTTAAGCCCACAATAATGCTTGCCTCAGATGACATTTTTCTCACCGGATTTCAATGCTGTGCAGAGTTAAGGCCACAATAATGCTAGCCTTAGATGACATATTTCTCACCTGATTTCAATGGTGTGCAGAGAGTTAAGCCCACAATAATGCTTGCCTTAGATGACATTTTTCTCACCTGATTTCAATGGTGTGCAGAGAGCTTAGCCCACAATAGTACTCTCTGTTTGCCTTAGATAACTTTTTTCGTATCTGATTTCAATGGTGTGCAGAGAGTTAAGCCCACAATAATGCCTGCCTTAGATGACATTTTTCTCACCTGATTTCAATGGTGTGCAGAGAGTTACGCCCACAATAATGGTTTCCTTAGATGACATATTTCTCACCTGATTTCAATGCTGTTCAGAGTGCTAAGCGCACAATAATGCTCTATGTTTGCCTTAGATGACATTTTTCTCACCTGATATCAATGGTGTGCAGAGTGCTAAGCCCACAATAATGCTCTATGTTTGCCTTAGATGTCATTTTTCTCACCTGATTTCAATGGTGTGCAGAGAGATAAGGCCACAATAATGCTTGCCTTAGATGACATTTTTCTCACCTGATTTCAATGGTATGCAGAGAGTGAAGCGCACAATAATGCTTGCCTTAGATGACAATTTTCTCACCTGATTTCAATGGTGTGCAGAGAGTTAAGGCCTCCATAATGCTTGCCTTAGATGACATATTTCTCACCTGATTTCAGTGCTGTGCAGAGAGTTAAGACCACAATAATGCTTGCCTTAGATGTCATTTTTCTCACCTGATTTCAATGGTGTGCAGAGAGTTAAGGCCACAATAATGCTTGCCTTAGATGACATATTTCTCACCTGATTTCAGTGGTGTGCAGAGAGATAAGGCCACAATAATGCTCTACATTTGCCTTAGATGACATTTTTCTTACCTGGTATCAATGGTGTGCAGAGAGATAAGGCCAAAATAGTGCTCTACGTTTGCCTTAGATGACATTTTTCTCACATGAGTTCAATGGTGTGCAGAGAGTTAAGCCCACAATAATTATTGCCTTAGATGACATTTTTCTCACCTGAATTCAATGGTGTGCAGAGAGCTTAGCCCACAATAGTACTCTCTGTTTGCCTTAGATAACTTGTTTCGTATCTGATTTCAATAGTGTGCAGAGAGATAAGCCCACAATAATGCTCTATGTTTGCCTTAGATGACATTTTTCTCACCTGATTTCAATGGTGTGCAGGGAGTTAAGCGCACAATAATGCTTGCCTTAGATGACAATTGTCTCACCTGATTTCAATGGTGTGCAGAGAGTTAAGGCCACAATAATGCTTGCCTTAGATGACATTTTTCTCACCTGATTTCAATGGTGTTCAGAGAATTAAGCCCACAATAATGCTTGCCTTAGATGACATTTTTCTCACCTGATTTCAATGGTGTGCAGAGAGTTAAGGCCACAATAATGCTTGCCTTAGATGACATTTTTCTCACATGATTTCAATGGTGTGCAGAGAGTTAAGGCCACAATAATGCTTGCCTAGGATGACATTTTTCTCATCTGATTTCAATTCTGTGCAGAGAGTTAAGCCCACAATAATGCTTGCCTTAGATGACATTTTTCTCACCTGATTTCAATGCTGTGCAGAGAGTTCTGGCCACAATAATGCTTGCCTTAGATGACATTTTTCTCACATGATTTCAATGGTGTGCAGAGAGTTAAGGCCACAATAATGCTTGCCTTAAATGACATTTTTCTCACCTGATTTCAATGGTGTGCAGAGAGTTAAGCCCACAATAATGCTTGCCTCAGATGACATTTTTCTCACCGGATTTCAATGCTGTGCAGAGTTAAGGCCACAATAATGCTAGCCTTAGATGACATATTTCTCACCTGATTTCAATGCTGTGCAGAGAGTTAAGCCCACAATAATGCTTGCCTTAGATGACATTTTTCTCACCTGATTTCAATGGTGTGCAGAGAGTTAAAGCCACAATAATGCTTGTCTTAGATGACATTTTTCTCACCTGATTTCAATGGTGTGTAGAGAGTTAAGGCCACAATAATGCTTGCCTTAGATGACATTTTACTCACCTGATTTCAATGCTGTGCAGAGAGTTAAGGCCACAATAATGCTTGCCTTAGATGACATTTTCTCACCGGATTTCAATGGTGTGCAGTAATGCTTGCCTTAGATGACATTTTTTTCACCTGATTTCAATGGTGTGCAGAGAGTTAAGCCCACAATAATGCTTGCCTTAGATGACTTTTTTCGTATATGATTACAATGCTGTGCAGAGAGTTAAATCCACAATAATGCTTGCCTTAGATGACATTTTTCTCACCTGATTTCAATGGTGTGCAGAGAGTTAAGCCCACAATAATGCTTGCCTTAGATGACAATTTTCTCACCTGATTTCAATGGTGTGCAGAGAGTTAAGCCCACAATAATGCTTGCCTTAGATGACATTTTTCTCACCTGATTTCAATGGTGTGCATAGAGTTACGCCCACACTAATGCTTGCCTTAGATGACAGTTTTCTCACCTGATTTCAATGGTGTGCAGATAATTATGCCCACAATAATGCTTGCCTTAGATGACATTTTTCTCACCTGATTTCAATGGTGTGCAGAAAGTACAGGCCACAATAATGCTTGCCTTGGGTGAACATTCTTGATCAAATAGGGAACACTAGTAAACTAATTAAAAGATGTTGGATCAGTGTTTACAATTATGGGATAACCAACTCGCGAATTCGTCCAAAGGGGGAAATTATAAAATTTTGAAATCGTATATTAAATTTGAGCCATACCTTAATATCCTAAACAAGACCCAATGAATTACTAGGTTCCACGTTCGAGCAGGAAACCATAAACAGACTGGACTGATTGCCCAAGCGAGCTTACTTTTGACAATAGAAGCCGACAATTTCGTCTCATAACCGGGTAACGAGTCAAGTGTGAATTTTGAAAATGATAAACACCGTTCATTTTGCAGGCCTATGGACATATACAATAGAAAATATGTAAATAATGCATTTATATTATGCGCATGCCTTGCTTAAAATTACAATTTTTTGTTAATTAGCTATAATAACTGGTCAAAATGCAGATATTTTCGACATTTTTGGACAGATTCGCACAATTTCTCGTCTCGGCCGCCATCTTGGAATGTTGGGTCTGATAAGACGCAGGCGAATTATTTAAAATGTATATATATTATTGTCAGCTCTTTTGTTTTAACAAATTGATACAGTTGTGTTTAAAAATAATTGACCAGTATATGTTATGATATTATACGCTACAAATGAATGCACATATGCATGTATAAACTAATTTATGAATAGTAGAGATTATTTATAGCTGTGTAGGCCCTATATAACATGCGGTAAACCTGTTTTATGTTTCAGAATAACACTCTACACAAGATATCACTACCGATACCTCACATATATGATATGCCTGTAAGTTAATTTTTATTTACAGTTGTCGTCTCCAATATGCGGTGTCTGTTATTCGCACTCGCTGTCCCGTGTGTCTGTAAAATAAAAGGCACATATTGTTGCATGATAGAAGGTAGTGCGGGAACTGCCTATACACTTAACTCTTATAAGTGTGCATGTATAAATGGTCTCATATCTCCGTCAATATTGGCCCGATAATGATGAAATTTTCAGCAAATACAGTTGAGATATATTAATTTTCATGATATTCCATTTATTTTATTTCATAGCAAACTCAAATTTAACACACATGACTAATTAATGTGATGGTACATAAACATTCAATGTTGAAAAATGATAATATCAATGATAAAACTCGATTATTATTCTAATATCGCGTATGCCCACCCTGACTGCGGATCACAGCTTGGCAAGGTTGTCACATAGCAGGGACATAACGTCGTACATAGTTCTGGGGTAGATTTGCCCACTCTTTCCCAATCTTCGTACGGAGCTGGGCGATGGTCTGTGGCACTGCGCCGGTCCGATTCAATTCATCCCATAGATTTTCTATAATGTTTAAGTCGGGAGATTTCGGTGGTATGTCCATCACATTGATGTGGTTAGCATTCAGAAAGAATCTTGTCGCCCTAGCCGTGTGGGCTAGTGCGCCATCCTGCAGCAACCGCAATCCTCTATTGTTCCTAAACATGGGTACTATCTCAGTTTGAAACACGTCATGTTGGTACCGGGCGGCGTTTAGATAACCGTTAATGAACACAATGTTAGTCTTGTGATGTAAGGAGACACCAGCCCATACCATTACTGACCCACTCCCGTACCTATCTCGTTCGATGACGCAGTTGTCGTTGAACCGTTCTTCCCGTTGTCGATATTCCGTGAACGATCTAGCAGTACCCTATCCTCTGAGTTAGTACAATACCCTTAAATGGCCGTCTACGCCGCATGTTGGCGAGCGATCGAAGACGCCTTCTAACGGTCTGCGCAGAGATATGGCGTCCGTGCGTCCCGCGCGTTTCTCCGGCCATCTTGACAGTTGTATGTGTTCTCTGCTGACGATGCACATTTACGATGTGATTATCTTGTGCAGCTGTTGTACAACGCCCACGTGGTCTGCGAGGGAGGTTACCAACGTTACCAGTCGCTCTGTACTTAAGCATGCGCTTTCTGATGGTATTGCGTCGCGCAATCTGCAAATGATACGGATAACATGAAATTAGTAATTAAAATATATAATTTATTTTTTATGGATATTTTCGATAAAAAACTGAATGTTATAGACTCAATTTTTATAACACAAAAAAACTTAATTAATTAGTGACATTGAATAAACTTTGAGACGTACCTCTGTTTGGTGTATACCGGCGTTGATGAAGCCGACGGCTATTCCCCGTTCCGCTATGGTCAGCCTACCCATGTCATGTTTTTCTGATGTGTTGATCGTAATCAAGTCCACAACGACCAAATACAGTTTTGTACCAGCGCATCATTTCCTCGTCCATTGTGTTGATGTTGACGTTGCGAGGTTCAACGCGTGGAGCACGGGATAATACTCGAAAAAAAGTACACACAATTTCGTGCAAAAATATTGATAAATAAAAAAGTTATACGGAAATCAAAGATGCACACTTATAAGAGTTGTTAAGTGTATATGGGTGTGATAATACAAATACTGGTTACTAATCAACATTCTATGTGACAATATCACCTCTAGGCAAGAGTCTGAGTGCAGTCTTTGAAAAGTGCCGATATTTGAGAACTTGATACTTATATTACATATGATAGTGTTATTGTCCAGAGTGACTGTTGCGTGGGTTACATTTTAATCAATAATAATAGTGTTATTTCACAGAAAAAACCAGGCAGCAATGTTAAAGGGCAGACGTGTAGAGCCAATACATCCCCCAAAATGTACACCACGCCGGGAAGCAGTCAGCTGAGTATGCGACGGACACGAAGAAGAGGCGAGAAACAAAATGTAAAAGACTAGCTACAGTAAAAAGTAGTGTCAGTATTTTACCCGTTTCTTCGGTTTAATCATATTTTATTGAATGTATCATACATGTACAGTAGCTGCAATACATAATACAACATTAAGTAATAACAAGTACAAAGCATGATAAAACAAGAGGGTTGGACCACACGTTTTTCCAACATTAGTTAAACGGCCCGTCCCTAACGTCAGAATAATGTTTGATTAAACTAAATGACGGTTTTTTTTATTGAAAATAATTACAAGATAATGATTTTAAAAAATCCTGGTTTGAAAAAAAAATTGAAGCAAAAAAAAAATAACTTGAGACTTCATCCCCCAAACCCACCCGCTGCTACCCCATGCCACCCAAGATAATTCTGTATATGAGCCTCTCTCGATAAGTATTTTATTGTACAATATGTGATATATAGGTGGGCGTATTGTAAATTATGAGAAGCGATGTGTGTTTTTAATGTATGATTGTACTTCTAGAAATAGTGTTTTATTATCATCATCGGATAGCGATTCTATTCCATGAAGTAGTTTATGAGTACTGAGATGATGAAACCTACGAGTATTGACAAATAACAAGTGTCGTGCATTAGTATAGTGACTGCATTTCTTCTTCATCATCTGTATTTGACGCATCTTGAATAGCTGTTGTTACCTCTCTGTAGACCTGAAGTAGTGCATTTTTTGTTCCAACTGCATTACATGTACAGTCAAAATTGCTCAAGCGACCACGTGTATTAAGCGACCTTTGTCTTATGCGACCATTTTGAAATCCCCCCAAGCGATTTCACACTATAAATCTATTGCATTAAGCGACTTTTGTCTTATGCGACCATTTTGAAATCCCCCCGAGCGATTTCACACTATAAATCTATTGCATTAAGCGACTTTTGTCTTACGCGACCAACGACCACCTATTTTCGGCCGTAATTACCTAATGTTTTTCATTAAGCGACCATAAGTAGTGTTGAAATTAGAAATTCAAAACATAAATCAAGAGACTATTAAATGTGTCATCTACTGGTTATGTATATTGAAGAGGCAATAAATTTGACAAGTAATCATGATACGTGCCGTGCCAATCAGTCAATGTTCGCACATTTATGCCCCAATTTCCGTTTGAGTCATTGTTGTAAAAACAAATGTAGGGGATTATCGGCGCACAATGTCCAGTTACGAGATCTTTATAGTGAAGTCACATACATATTGTCCCATGTGTGCAAATCTCATAAGTAGGCGCTAATTGATTCAAATAGTCGACAATTTGTTCTTATAGTGTCGCATATTTAGTTTTATTGGGTCACAGCATATGGATTGTTCCATTGCACCGGTCGGAAATTATGCTAATGGATGTCAATTTTATATGTATGATTTGATTTAAATGAATGTAAATGCATTATTGTTGTAATTTTCTGGATTACATTTTTGTTTAGATAATTGATAATCTCGGATATCACACCATTGTCACGCCTTATAATATATTTTGAATATAAATACGCAATAGGTTACAAAATTGATTCGTCCTCAAAATGTTTCGTACTCGAAAATTGATTCGTCCTCAAAATGTTTCATACTCGTAATAACATAAATAAGACCATGTCAATTTTGCCCTTTTGAGTACAGGCAACATAAAAATGCCCTTTTTTGTACCAGCTCCCTGCCCTTTTTTCAGTCTGGGGGAAACACTAATAAGTGATCTATAAAGAAGCCGCATACTGACAAATTACCCATGCAGGTGTCCCAATTAGCAGCAATCAATAAGGTGTTTGATCTACAGTATCCATATCGTGCAGGTGTCACAATTCGCAGCAATCAACAAGGTGTTTCAACAAGAAAAATACAAGCAACTATTACTATAAAAAGTTTTCTTTATTTTATGATGATATATGTAACATATATACATGTATATGATGTTGATATCTATATAGACACTGTAGTGTCCACCCAAACAAAAGTCTAGTACATGTCTCCGACTCTGGGAAATTGTCCGTTCAGTCACTTTGTATTAAGAGACCGTTTCATTAAGAGACCGCTTTTGTCCATTCCCTTGGGCGGTCTCTTAATACAAGTTTGACTGTATATGTATTGCAGAATGTCAGATGCGTTTTTTAATATAATAAGCATACTGAATTATGTTCTTACATTGTAATGTTATAATGACATATATTTGTTTTTAAATTTAACAGAAGTCATAAAGATAGATACATGGCAAAAGTAAATAAAATAATGCAAGAATACTCAACTAACCGTAAGAAACTTTTGATACTGAATCAATGGAGCATGGGTTGAACATAGAAAGCTCGCCGACAATAATAGTTGTTTTTTTATCTCCATGGTCGAAGTGACCATGAGTAAGAGTCGTTTGTTGAAGGTCTCAAATTTGGATGTGCATTATCTTAAATGTTTAATATACATTATGTATATGTGTAAGTGTTTAATAATATAATTTATGTACTAGACATGCGGAATACAATTATGGTACTATTAACAACGTATCATGAACACGAGTTATTCTTACTTTAGCACTATAATAGTAGTGGTTGTGTTATAATAATAATTAGTATGTTCAATGTGAAAAGTGTTACCTTTAGTTTAAACATATTTTATTGTCTAATTATTTACCGCAATAAATCACAATAATACAGATACTAGGATGAGAATGAAATGCTAAGTCTTATATAATTCTCTTCTCATTATTACCTTTAATGTGCTTATCAACGTCATCAATCAATTTCCCATTTACAACTTCCTGTTCGCATTCTACAAGGGCTAGTCTGTTGGTAACAAATTGATTCCTTATGTTGTCAAATATGCATTATATATATGCAAAATATATCAGAAGAGTGTACTGCCATACAGCCATGATCTGGGTGTTGCATCACTTGTAGATGTGAAGGTGTTGATGGCTGTATATGTGCAAGTGTTGTTATGAAACCTGCCGTAGATTTATAATTGTATGTTATTCGCCAGTTATTTGCCACTACTTGGTTATTGTCAAATAATGTTACAGTGATCTTGTTTCCTTGATCAGCTTGGGTGTACACCCACGGGGTGGTGACCTTGTTTCCTTGATCAGCCTGGGTGTACACCCTCTGGGTGGGCACCTTGTTTCCTTGATCAGCTTGGGTGTACACCCTCGGGGTGGGCACCTTGTTTCCTTGATCAGCTTGGGTGTACACCCTCGGGGTGGGCGCCTTGTTTCCTTGGTCAGCTTGGTTGTACACCCTCGGCGTGGTGGCCTTGCCAGTTTGGGTGTACACCCTCGGCGTGGTGGCCTTGTCAGTTTGGGTGTACACCCTCGGCGTTGTGGCCTTGTCAGTTTGGGTGTACATCCTCGGCGTTGTGGCCTTGTCAGTTTGGGTGTACACTCTCGGCGTTGTGGCCTTGTCAGTTTGGGTGTACACCCTCGGCGTGGTGGCCTTGCCAGTTTGGGTGTACACCCTCGGCGTGGTGGCCTTGTCAGTTTGGGTATACACCCTCGGCGTGGTGGCCTTGCCAGTTTGGGTGTACACCCTCGGCGTGGTGGCCTTGTCAGTTTGGGTGTACACCCTCGGCGTTGTGGCCTTGTTCAGTTCCTCACAAGCAATTGGTTTAGATATTGTCTCTCTCAAGTAATTGGTTTAAATTCTGTCTCTCAAGCAATTGGTTTAAATTATGTCTCTCAAGCAATTGGTTTAGGTGTGGTCTCTCTCAAGCAATTGGTTTAAATTCTGTCTCTCAAGCAATTGGTTTAGGTGTGGTCTCTCTCAAGCAATTGGTTTAAATTCTGTCTCTCAAGCAATTGGTTTAGGTGTGGTCTCTCTCAAGCAATTGGTTTAGGTGTGGTCTCTCTCAAGTAATTGGTTTAGGTGTGGTCTCTCTCAAGCAATTGGTTTAGGTGTGGTCTCTCTCAAGCAATTGGTTTAGGTGTGGTCTCTCTCAAGCAATTGGTTTAGGTGTGGTCTCTCTCAAGCAATTGGTTTAGGTGTGGTCTCTCTCAAGCAATTGGTTTAGGTGGTCTCTCAAGCAATTGGTTTAGGTGTGGTCTCTCTCAAGCAATTGGTTTAGGTGTGGTCTCTCTCAAGCAATTGGTTTAAATCTGTTGTGGTTGGTGTGGTCTCTCTCAAGCAATTGGTTTAGGTGTGGTCTCTCTCAAGCAATTGGTTTAGGTGTGGTCTCTCTCAAGCAATTGGTTTAGGTGTGGTCTCTTCAAGCAATTGGTTTAGGTGTGGTCTCTCTCAAGCAATTGGTTTAGGTGTGGTCTCTCTCAAGCAATTGGTTTAGGTGTGGTCTCTCTCAAGCAATTGGTTTAGGTGTGGTCTCTCTCAAGCAATTGGTTTAGGTGTGGTCTCTCTCAAGCAATTGGTTTAGGTGTGGTCTCTCTCAAGCAATTGGTTTAGGTGTGGTCTCTCTCAAGCAATTGGTTTAGGTGTGGTCTCTCTCAAGCTATATGTATTTGTTTATTAGGAACTTGGTCATTTCTCTAGCTAATAATGCTATGTGAAAGCAAGAATAATACAAAACTCTAGGGGGGATAACCTAGTATGTGTTTAGCCTAAAGTACGCAAAGGCGTTCTAAAGGACTGAAATGGAAATTACGAGACACGATTATGAGCGCTCCCGATATGGCGCACTATACGAATTTTAGCGCGTTCTATGCACAACACTGATTAATATAAGTTTTTGGAACTTGTCTCGCAATCAAGCTAAAATAAATTTGTATAAACTAACATAATGATCCAATATTTCACCATGAACATAGAAAGCATTATTATCATGAGTGACACTACTCACGAGTGATAATAATAACTTTCTATGTTCATGAGGGAAATATTATTATATCATTTATTTAAGCAAACCAATGTTCTGTTATTTTAGGCTGAAAAGTGTTTTTTTATGATAGAAAATGACGCTAGAACGCCGTGTTTTAGATGACAATAGATGACGTCACTTTTACATATTTGGAGAGGAATTAATATAAGTTTTCTGAAAACTTGTTTTCCAATCCAAAACATTCACAATTTATGTAATTTGTAACATTGTTTTGTGTTATACATGTAACTTTATTGGAATAAATACTGGTTAAACCAAATGACGTCACTGACCGCTTGATTCCGAAAACATTCGCGTTGACAACATGTCAACATGCAGTGGTTAGGTACCACATGTACATAGCAGTGAGCACTGCTGTAAAACTTTTTGGTTTCGCTGATAAATTTCTATATTTCAATGGAAGACATAAAAGACTTTACTGTGAAAAGTGGAAACTATGGAACACACAAAGATAGGCGCCTCCGTGGTGTATTGACGGTGTCCTCTGTCAGGACACAGAGTGTCACACGATTGAGCCCTGCCAATCCATGCTGGTTGTGTCCTTGATCAAGAATCCACATTGCTTTGTTTCTGTATCTCATCAGTTGCATATTTACCGACATATTTTCTTTAAACATGTGTAGGATTGGTGAGCATGTGGAGGATTGGTGAGCATGTGGAGGATTGGTGAGCATGTGGAGGATTGGTGAACATATGGATGATTGGTGAGCATGTGGAGGATTGGTGAGCATATGGAGGATTGGTGAGCATGTGGATGATTGGTGAGCATGTGCAGGATTGGTGAGCATGTGGATGATTGGTGAGCATGTGGAGGACTGGTGAGCATGTGGAGGATTGGTGACCATGTGCATGATTGGTGAGCATGTGGATGATTGGTGAGCATATGGAGGATTGGTGAGCATGTGGAGGATTGGTGAGCAGGTGTATGATTGGTGAGCATGTGGAGGTCTGGTGAGCATGTGGATGATTGGTGAGCATGTGGATGATTGGTGAGCATGTGGATGATTGGTGAGCATGTGGAGGACTGGTGAGCATGAGGAGGATTGGTGAGCATGTGTATGATTGGTGAGCATGTGGATGATTGGTGAGCATGTGGAGGACTGGTGAGCATGTGGAAGACTGGTGAGCATGTGGAGGATTGGTGAGCAGGTGTATGATTGGTGAGCATGTGGAGGTCTGGTGAGCATGTGGATGATTGGTGAGCATGTGGATGATTGGTGAGCATGTGGATGATTGGTGAGCATGTGGAGGACTGGTGAGCATGAGGAGGATTGGTGAGCATGTGTATGATTGGTGAGCATGTGGATGATTGGTGAGCATGTGGAGGACTGGTGAGCATGTGGAAGACTGGTGAGCATGTGGAAGACTGGTGAGCATGTGGATGATTGGTGAGCATGTGTATGATTGGTGAGCATGTGGAGGATTGGTGAGCATGTGCAGGATTGGTGAGCATGTGTAGAAGTGGTGAGCATGTTTATGCTTGGTGAGCATGTGGAGGATTGGTGAGCATGTGTATGATTGGTGAGCATGTGGAGGATTTGGTGAGTATGTGCAGGATTGGTGAGTATATGGAGGACTGGTGAGCATGTGAAGGATCGGTGAGCATGTGTAGGTTTGGTGAGCATGTGCAGGATTGGTGAACATGTGGAGGAGTGATGAGCATGTGGAGGATTGGTGAACATGTGGAGGAGTGATGAGCATGTGGATGATTGGTGAGCATGTGGATGATTGGTGAGTATATGGAGGACTGGTGAGCATATGAAGGATTGGTGAGCATATGGAGGATTGATGAGCATATGAAGGATTGGTGAACATGTGGAGGAGTGATGAGCATGTGGAGGATTGGTGAGCATGTGGACGATTTGTGAGCATGTGGTGGATTGGTGAGCATGTGTATGATTGGTGAGCATATGGAGGATTGATGAGCATGTGTATGTTTGGTGAGCATGTGCAGGATTGGTGAGTATATGGAGGACTGGTGAGCATGTGAAGGATTGGTGATAATGTGGAGGATTGATGAGCATATGAAGGATTGGTGAACATGTGGAGGAGTGATGAACATGTGGATGATTGGTGAACATGTGGAGGAGTGATGAGCATGTGGAGGATTGGTGAGCATGTACAGGATTGGTGAGAATGTGGAGGATTGATGAGCATATGCAGGATTGGTGAACATGTGGAGGAGTGATGAGCATGTGGAGGATTGGTGAACATGTGGAGGATTGGTGAACATGTGGAGGAGTGATGAGCATGTGGAGGATTGGTGAGCTTGTGCAGGATTGGTGAGCATGTGGACGATTTGTGTGCATGTGATGGATTGGTGAGCATGTGGAGGATTGCGAGCGTGTGGAGGATTAGTGAGCATGTGTAGGATTATTAGCCCTACTGGGGATAACAGTAGGTAAACTTGATTGTACTGCAGTCATTAGCAATTGTCCATTACGGCCTGGCAATGGATTTGGCTTTGCTGATGTATGCATTTCTTGTTGTACCTGAAAATGAAATTTGTTGAAGACTTCATCCACAAACCTCCTCCAAACCGAACTTTTCCACAAGTCCGGAGGTTATTCGGTTTAGAGGGGTTCACTGTATACTATTTGTAATTAATACAATTGTTTAATGTATGCATTGTATTGTGTCGTGTCATATATACGGGTACTGCATGTATGCTAAATTGTGTTTTCCCAATTTCATTAACCATCTTTGTTTACATCCACTATGCAGATACCTGTTCCTTGCACTAACGATGATACACCTAGCGATGTATCCGACATCGACGATGTATCCGACACCGACGAGGATGCACGTATGGAAAACACCATCGTCTCTGATAGATTACAGGTAAGACTCTTAACAATATCCTCATGTTTAATATCAATTGTTTCTAGTGCTCTAGTGCTAAATACTTAATTTATGCTAAATTGAGTTTGCTCACTTTCATTAATCCACTATGCAGGTACATCGTCCGGACATTACTGCTGACACATCTAGTGATGTATCCGACATCGACGAGGACACGAGTATGGAGAACACCAGCTCCTCTGATGGATTACAGGTAACACTCGTAACAATATGCTCCTGTTTTGTATAAATTATGTCATGTTCTAGTGCTAAATACTTCAATATTATTATTTATACTAAGTTTGACTTTATGCTGGACACCATTTAGTTTAGTATTTCATGTTCCCATGATACAGCGTCCCATATCGATATTAGGTCATTATAAATTGTCTGTTGATCTGTCATGCTCATGTTTATTGTCGCCTATTATTATTTTATGCTAATTGATGAAATACAGTGTTCTATCAGTGAGATATAATCCATTACTTATCGGTGAGATATGGATTATATCTCACTGCCGGACTACTTTTTTATTATCTCCCTTCCCAATACACTATTCTTGCACTATTACTCTCCCTTTAAATGCTTAGACAACAACAAACAACAAATCAACCGTCTGCTATTGAATAATAATATATAAACAATTAATAGCTCTAACAAAATTTAAATAAATACAAAATGGAATTTAACAATATTGAGGATATGTACCTGGAATGTAAAATAATTTTATCATCCGATGTTGTTTTTTTCACAAACTTGCACCGTGTCACACGTGTCATTTAATTTTCACCGTTTACCTGGCTTCAATGACACTATTTACCTGTATTATTGTTTTTGTTATGAAACAAATCAAAAGCGAAATACAACTGACAATGTCTGCAATTTTGTCACTGTAAATTCAAACAATAAATCCAAATTAAATTAAGGCCTGCTCTGGCTCTTAATTGTTTGTAGCCAAATCTGCGTTTCCTTTAGCCAATTCCGATGCGCGCCATTTTCCCCAGAGTATTTATAGTATATTAATTTATTATATGTATCTTGCAATTGCACCACCTAAGTGCTGTATGCCCATAAATTACAACTGAGGTAAGGGTTACATACTGGTTTCCTTTGAGATATTCAAATTAACATACACAATTAACGATAACAAAAACAAAACAAAAGTTGCCGACACACTTACGACTAACCACAGGCACCATACACCAACAAAAGTGTGCGTCTAACAGTCGT
The DNA here is from genome assembly GCA_014843695.1 of Archivesica marissinica. Classification (NCBI taxonomy): domain Eukaryota; kingdom Metazoa; phylum Mollusca; class Bivalvia; order Venerida; family Vesicomyidae; genus Archivesica; species Archivesica marissinica. The sequence continues at coordinate 21,244,315 of CM026390.1, forward strand.
GTAAAGCTTTTCAATTTGGTAACATAATTTTCATCTACAAAGGATTTGGGCAACAATGTAATGCCGCCCTGTTCTTAATTATCACCTGCTCAATATAATAAGCATTCATAGTGTGTCCCGTGTTTGCACACTAATCAAACATTACGCCCCATTAAATAAACAAACAACAGGCTTGTATGATTCTCCAGTCCGAGATATTAGTCACGCCCGACACGATTTCACCTTGACCCGAGTAATTTTCCAAAAATAGTCTCGGGGGAATTTCCAATTTTCGGATATTTTACAGTTTTCGCCGTTTTTATAATTTTCGCCAAACTGAGTTTTTATTAGCCAATGTTGCAATATTGTAGCCATTAAACTGAGTTTTTATTAGCCAATTTTGCAATATTGTAGCCATTGGCGAGGCTGGCGATTGGCGATTGTTCATGTATTTTTCCTCTATTCAACTTTAAATTCACGATGGCGGCAGATTTGTATTTCTTTCGACTCACGACGTATAGTCGTTAATGTATTCTTCCGCGCAAAAACACGGCGGCCAGCTATTTTAATTTCTTCATTTTGTGTTTGTTTTTCACCAATTATCATAAAATAAAAAGAAAATTTGTTTGTTTTGAGTGAATATGGAATATATCTCACCTCGAAGTGAGAACATTTTCATATTTTCACTCGCGATACGCGCTCGTGAAAATATTTGAAATGTTCTCACTTCTCAGTGAGATATATTCCATATTCAGTCAAAACAAACAAATATTCTCTATTTATACTAAGTTTGACTTTATGCTGGACACCATTTAGTTTAGTATTTCATGTTCCCATGATACAGCGTCCCATATCGATATTAGGTCATTATAAATTGTCTGTTGATCTGTCATGCTCATGTTTATTGTCGCCTCAAGTTGATGGAATTCACACAACGATCGCATAATTTTCAATCAATAAAATGTCACAGTAATACAGTTATAGTTGCCTTCATTTTCCTTGTATTTGTAAATAAATACATTTATTGTTACCTTCATTTTCCTTGTATTTGTTAATAACTACATTTATTGTTACCTTCATTTTCCTTGTATTTGTAAATAAATACATTTTTTTTACCACGTTTAAGGCCCGTTTATTTTCCTCGTCATAGGTGACCTGTGGGTCGAGGGCATCCCACAAGCACCTTACAATAATTTACATTTTCTAACGAGTAGAATAAACAAACGGCATGAATAATAGTGTATATAAATATATCAAGTCATTATCATGTTGGCCTTAAAGTGGTGACAAATGTTCAGTTACACTTAGAAAAAAAAAGAGAAAAAGTTGGTCTGCAGCCTATATTCTACCAAGTGAAAACAAAAATTATTTTCAATATAATTTTAAATTAAAACTTTTTAGCATATTGCTTCCATATTTCGTCAAATTCAAATAATTTGTTCTGTATTGAAGCTGTCTCAAGTTCAGTATCATATAATAGTTTTAATCGACACATCAGATGTTGAACGGATGGTTTTATGCCCGAGCACTTACAAAAGTATATGAAATATTTTGCTTCTAGGCAAATCTGTTGCGCCACAATGCACGTATGTTCATTAAAGTTTCCAAATAAAAATGATTTCTCATCTTTTATAGTGATGTTAAATTTCTGCTTTATATAAGTATATATATTTTGTGTTGTATTGCAGTTCCACAATAAATGTGATATTGTTTCAGGGAAGATTTTGCAAAAAGTACAGGTTGGGTCATCTTTGAGTTTCATTTTGCACAGTGATGTATTAGTTACTAAAATATTATGATTTATTCTTACTTGAAACCACTGAAGAGTTGTATTTGTGGTGGTTTTAAATGCATTCTGATATATTTGTTTCCACTCATCATCATTAATGAAATACTTATTTGATAATGTTAGTTTTCCATCAGTAACATCATTACTATTATTGAGTATATCATAGTAATACTTATTTCCTTTTGATTTTTTGTAAACATATATCTGGGTCGGAATGATTGGATTGGGTAAGTTATGAGTAACTTCAATGTTTGATCTTTTTCGCCACTGATCAATGCTCTGGTATTGTAGAAAATTGATCTTGACATCAAAATATTGCGAGAATTCTTCAAATGTAAGGAACTGACCATTACTATTAATAATGTCTTTTATATAACAGACCCCTCTGTCAAAGCAATTCTTGTAAAAGAAAGGTTGGTTTCCAATCATTATATTTTGATTTAAAAAAATTGGTGAGCTTAGGAATAGCGCATTGTCAATGTACTTATTCTTTTTATTAATTTCAATATGAGCTTGTAGTACATCTCTCCAGAATTTATTTTGGATTTCTGGGAGCTTATTTATTATGTAGTGCACACCACATTTATAAAAGCGACTAGTTTCAATGTATAGGTTGAAAAACAATTGGTTGCTTGAAGTACATGTGTTCATTATTCTCTTTAGCCATGAAGCTTTCATTGCCATTAAAAAGGCAGGGACATTAACCATCTTAATACCACCATATTCATAGTCTTTGGTCACTACCTTCTTCTTTATTTTAGCATTTTTTGAATTCCATAAAAACGAATAAAATATATCTTCTAATTCCCGCAATATATTCGGCCCAGGGTTGGGTAGAGATGAAAAAATATGGTTTAAAGTTGGCATTAACATTGTTTTTATTACAACTACTTTTCCTAGTGGCGTTAGGTGTCTACGTTTCCAAGAGGATATTTTGTATTTAATGCGATCAATTTTGTCTCGATAATTTACCAATACCATACTATCAAGATCTACATCAAAACATATCCCTAACAGTTTGAATTTCCTACAGCCCCATATTAGTTTCCATTTCGTTTTTATACCATTTTGTGAATATTTTTTGGACCCAATCCATATAACGTGTGTTTTTTCAAAATTAACATTTAAACCTGATAGTTTTGCATAATTATCTAGTTCATGAAGTGTCTCATGTAGTGATTCATCGGAACCATCTAATATAGCTGTTGTGTCATCAGCAAATTGTGTTAATTTTTGCTCTGTATTATTTATTTTTATCCCTTTTATTCTGTTATTATTTCTTATTCTGATAGATAATATTTCAGCACATAAAATAAAAATGTACGATGAAATAGGATCACCTTGCTTGCAGCCACGTTCCACATTAAAAAATGATGAATAATGATTGCATTGATTCACTGTCAATACTGATTTATTGTAAAGAACTGATATCCACTTTCTAATTGATTCTCCAAATTTGAAGAATTGTAATGTTTTATTGATGAAAGACCAAGATAGGGAATCGAACGCTTTCTCAAAATCAACAAGCAGAAGCAGGCCAGGAATGTTGTTAGTTTCAGTGTATTGCATAATGTCATAAATTAATCTAGTATTTTCTCCAATGTAACGTCCAGCTAGAAATCCTGTTTGACTTTCATTTATTAGTTTATTAAGTGCAGTTTTAATTCTGTATGCTATAGCAGATGATGCTATTTTATATTCTGTAGTCAACAAGCAAATTGGTCTGTAATTTTTCAAAAGTGTTCTTGGCTTATTTTCTTTAGGAATAAGTGTAATAATTCCTTGTCTGAAGGACAGAGATAGTTCTCCTTTGATGTAACTATAGTTTATGGCTCTTAATACAAAATGACCAATTTTTTTCCAAACCATTTTAAAGAATTCACAAGAATAGCCACTTATTCCAGGACTTTTATTATTTTGCATCTGTGAAAGTGAGTATGTAATTTCTTTCATTGTGAGGGGCCCTTCTAAATTTGCAGCTTCGGACAGTGTTAATTTGGGAATTTTAAGATGGATTAAATCTGTGTCCAAGTCAATATCTGTTAAGTTGCTATCTCTGCTTCTGTATAATTCAGTATAGAATAATTCAGCGTCTTTCAAGATTTGTTTTTGATCCGTGATGATTGTACCATCAGCTTTTTCAACTTTAGGAATCACTTTGCTAAGCATGATGTGTTTTTCTAGTGCACAGAAATATTTTGTGGGTTTTTCCCCATCTGCTATATTGGTGGCTCTTGATCTAATGTGTGCACCTTTTACTTTAGTTTGTCTGATTGCTGTTAATTCAGATTTAACCTGTTCTAATTCTATCATGCTTTCAGCATTTAGATTCTTTTCAATAGTAACAATATTTTGGAGTAATTGCTTTTCCTTATTATCATTCTGTTTTTTAATATATGAAGAATGCGAAATCGACTTTCCTCTGATTTCCATTAACAGTGTGTCCAAAAACAGTTGATCATCTATTCTTAGTTGTACCTCATTATAAGGAATGCTCGATATTTGTTCAAAGTTATATATTGGTACTGCATATTGTTTTACTATTTCATCAATTTTATTATTTATAACTTTAACATATTCAATATCATTTAATAAAGAATTATTATGCTTCCAGAATGGTTTGCCTTTTACAAAGCTGTTGAAACAAAGAGTCAATACAACAGCTGAATGATCAGATCTATAACTATTTTCTATAGAACAATCTTGCAAAGATGTAACAAAGTTCTCAGTTACTAGGAAAAAATCTAACTTGCTGGAACGGTGTGCGTCTCCTCCATGTATAACGTTTCCAGTCTGGATGTTTTTCTCTAAATGGATCAATCAGAAATTTACTGTTTATTATTTCAATTAGTTTTTCTCTAGCTTTCTTATTATTCAATTGTTTGTATTTGTCAAGGTCTTTTTCTGGATTAAGAACCAGATTAAAGTCACCACACCAAATTAGAGAGTCATTGTTGATTTCATCTATTTTTGATAAGACTGTGTTATAGAAATTTGGGGAGTCATTATTTGGCCCATATATATTTACTAATGTACATCTGTTATTACCAATTGTAATATCTAGGATTAGAAAATTACCATTACTATCGTGAATACTTTGGTGTACTTTATAATCAAGTCCTTTTGTGAACAATATCGCGACTCCTCTGGAATTTGATTTGTATGAACTAAAGTAACATTCACTGTTCCATCTATTTCTTGTTATCTTTTCATCATTTCCTGGAATTAAATGGGTGTCTTGTAGACAATATATTTGACAGTTTTTACTCTCTAAGTAGTGGAGTATATCAGTTCTTTTTGGTATTTGACCTATCCCTTGGCAATTCATCGTCAAAATTTTTATATTACTCAGAGCCATGATAATTTTCGTAAGAGTTTATAATAGGGATAAAAATGAACATATGTCTTTTGGATTCTGGGCTGCAGACCATCAAATATAAACAAAAACAAAAAGTGAGAGGATATGTGCACAAAAGGTACAGCATAAATAAAGTTAGGTGCTAAACTAGGTGTCATCAGGTATTGTGCTACTAATACAATATTGTCTATAGCTATGATATTGTAAGAAAAAGGTAATATACTGGTCGAGGACATACATATGAAGCAGACATAATTGAAAATGTGTTCAGATATACCATACTTCCAACTACTCAGATAGGATTTCAAAATAGGACATACTAGTACTCGATATCTACAGATATACACATGATAAACAAAGAACCACATGTGAACTTATACTACGTTACTGTCACTAATGCAATTACAGTTCAAAACTATAACTGATACAAGATTAAATACTGCACATGTTTGGCAAAGACAACTCTAGACAGTATATTTCTAGAAGTATATAAAGAAAGAAAAATAACTACTTTGTAAGACTATAATTATATAGTTGTATATCTCACAACATGAAACTGTACTGTTGTGCTTACCGCCCATGATGACATTACACCCTGTTAATTTAAGCAGTTTGTGCACATCTGTGCAATATTTATATGTATTTATAGTATTTATATTTATTGTATGATATATTTTATTACAGTATATACATATGTTATGTGTGTTTCTAGTACACATTGGATTAAAGACGAACATATTTTCTGCGCATTCATGCATATAACTATCTATTGCAATATGCTCCAAGCATTTAGGCATACAAAACAAGAAAATAATCTAGAATAGCAACATTACAGTACAAGATAACATTATAATCATTCATGAAAAACTTCCAGACAAAGCAAACATTCAACTATACACATGTTCGGTCATTTATTTTATCACTGCGTCAATATCGTCATTAATGTCAAATTTGAATCTTTTGTTGTATTTAGTTTCGCCATACACTGAGCCATTGAAGTACCAGGCTGAATTCATGGATTCATGACTGCTGATACGGGAGATCAGCATAGAGTTCAGTTTGGTGACATCATCTTTCAACTGATTTCCAGAAGCTTTCATTGCTGACCTCACTTTCATTATCTGTATTTTGTCGCTGTTGTTTCTTAGCTTCACTAAGACTGGTTTAGGGTTTCCTGGTTTACCTGGTATGCGATGCATAGCAACAACAGAAGCTGAATCTAGTAGCACTCCTTGTTTGGCAAACATATCTTTTATCTCCATTCGCAGGCTATTCATCAGATTCTCTTGGTTTCTGGATAACATTCAAAACTTTTACATTGTTTTTTCGTGAATATTGTTCATTGTAGTTTGCCTTTGCAAGCGCTTCATTGGAGGTTTTCTGTACAGTATGAAGTTGTTCTTTGACTGTGTTTATTCTTTGCATTTTTATTTTCAAGTCTTTGTTTTCCTCTTGTAACTGATCAATTTTTTTTGACAATCGGTTTGTTTTCTCCCTGACTTGTATGTCTATTGTCATTTCTATATTTTTATTTAATTCTATCATGATGTTGCTAACTGTTGCCTTTATAAATACTTCCATATGCTTTTTGGTCATTATTTCATTAGTTTTGTCCACAAGGGTTTTGAGATTTCCCCCATCTCTCTCATATCATTGTTCATTTCGTCAATTTGGTGATTCATGATTGCAAGTTCCTCTGCACTCGATTCTGCGACCTCTGAATAAGGTCGTTTCGTTTTCCCAGGTATAGCATGAACAGAGTCAGCCCCAGGCCTGGTTTGCTTTTTTTCATTTTTACTTTTATTTGGAGACACTTTATTTTCCTTTGTGCCTTTCTTTTGTTCACTAGTTTTTGCCTGAGAAGCTTGTGAACTCATTGTGACAATATAAGTGCTCCAGAGAAATGTTATTATGAGTTAATGATGATTATAGCTGTTTATAACTGTAAATGTGATTACATTTTATAATCTACCCCTTCTAAAAAACCTGGGGACTTTCTCAACACAGTGTTAGTATCCAATATATATCCAATTTTCAATTGTCCACAAATTTAGTTTCTATTATTTTTCTCAAATGCTTGTAAATATCTCCAACACCGTAACATTGTCACTACTATGTCTTCAATATGTTCTAGTCTGTTAATTCCTCAACATTTCACTATATAATCCATTTCTAAAATATTTCTTTAAATCCTGTTTTTTGCACAAAAACCTGAGAGCACCAAAAACTACATGTTATGACATGA
>CM026390.1:21252685-21291818 GCA_014843695.1 Archivesica marissinica
ATGTACACTGGCTATTCTCTGTCATGTACACTGGCTATTATCTGTCATGTACACTGGCTATTATCTACCATGTACACTGGCTATTCTCTGTCATGTACACTGGCTATTCTCTGTCATGTACACTGGCTATTCTCTGCAATGTACACTGGCTATTCTCTGCCATGTGCACTGGCTATTCTCTGTCATGTACACTGGCTATTCTCTACCATGTACACTGGCTATTCTCTGTCATGTACACTGGCTATTATCTGTCATGTACACTGGCTATTCTCTGTCATGTACACTGGCTATTATCTGTCATGTACACTGGCTATTATCTACCATGTACACTGGCTATTCTCTACCATGTACACTGGCTATTCTCTGTCATGTACACTGGCTAATATCTGTCATGTACACTGGCTATTATCTACCATGTACACTGGCTATTCTCTGCCATGTGCACTGGCTATTCTCTGTCATGTACACTGGCTATTCTCTGTCATGTACACTGGCTATTCTCTGTCATGTACACTGGCTATTCTCTGCCATGTACACTGACTATTCTCTGTCATGTACACTGGCTATTCTCTGCCATGTACACTGGCTATTCTCTGTCATGTACACTGGATATTATCTGTCATGTACACTGGCTATTCTCTACCATGTACTCTGGCTATTCTCTGTCATGTACACTGGCTATTCTCTGTCATGTACACTGGCTATTATCTGTCATGTACACTGGCTATTATCTATCATGTACACTGGCTATTCTCTGCCATGTGCACTGGCTATTCTCTGTCATGTACACTGGCTATTCTCTACCATGTACACTGGCTATTCTCTGTCATGTACACTGGCTATTATCTGGCATGTACACTGGCTATTCTCTACCATGTACACTGGCTATTCTCTGCCATGTGCACTGGCTATTCTCTGTCATGTACACTGGCTATTCTCTACCATGTACACTGGCTATTCTCTGTCATGTACACTGGCTATTATCTGTCATGTACACTGGCTATTCTCTGTCATGTACACTGGCTATTATCTGTCATGTACACTGGCTATTATCTACCATGTACACTGGCTATTCTCTACCATGTACACTGGCTATTCTCTGTCATGTACACTGGCTAATATCTGTCATGTACACTGGCTATTATCTACCATGTACACTGGCTATTCTCTGCCATGTGCACTGGCTATTCTCTGTCATGTACACTGGCTATTCTCTGTCATGTACACTGGCTATTCTCTGTCATGTACACTGGCTATTCTCTGCCATGTACACTGACTATTCTCTGTCATGTACACTGGCTATTCTCTGCCATGTACACTGGCTATTCTCTGTCATGTACACTGGATATTATCTGTCATGTACACTGGCTATTCTCTACCATGTACTCTGGCTATTCTCTGTCGTGTACACTGGCTATTCTCTGTCATGTACACTGGCTATTATCTGTCATGTACACTGGCTATTATCTATCATGTACACTGGCTATTCTCTGCCATGTGCACTGGCTATTCTCTGTCATGTACACTGGCTATTCTCTACCATGTACACTGGCTATTCTCTGTCATGTACACTGGCTATTATCTGGCATGTACACTGGCTATTCTCTACCATGTACACTGGCTATTCTCTGCCATGTGCACTGGCTATTCTCTGTTATGTACACTGGCTATTCTCTACCATGTACACTGGCTATTCTCTGTCATGTACACTGGCTATTATCTGTCATGTACACTGGCTATTCTCTGTCATGTACACTGGCTATTATCTGTCATGTACACTGGCTATTATCTACCATGTACACTGGCTATTCTCTACCATGTACACTGGCTATTCTCTGTCATGTACACTGGCTATTATCTGTCATGTACACTGGCTATTATCTATCATGTACACTGGCTATTCTCTGCCATGTGCACTGGCTATTCTCTGTCATGTACACTGGCTATTCTCTACCATGTACACTGGCTATTCTCTGTCATGTACACTGGCTATTATCTGTCATGTACACTGGATATTATCTGTCATGTACACTGGATATTATCTGTCATGTACACTGGCTATTCTCTGCCATGTACACTGGATATTATCTGTCATGTACACTGGCTATTCTCTGCCATGTACACTGGCTATTCTCTGCCATGTACACTGGCTATTCTCTGTCATGTACACTGGCTATTCTCTGTCATGTACACTGGCTATTCTCTGCCATGTACACTGGCTATTCTCTGTCATGTACACTGGCTATTCTCTGTCATGTACACTGGCTATTCTCTGCCATGTACACTGGCTATTCTCTGTCATGTACACTGGCTATTCTCTGCCATGTACACTGGCTATTCTCTGTCATGTACACTGGATATTATCTGTCATGTACACTGGCTATTCTCTACCATGTACTCTGGCTATTCTCTGTCGTGTACACTGGCTATTATCTGTCATGTACACTGGCTATTCTCTACCATGTACACTGGCTATTCTCTGCCATGTGCACTGGCTATTCTCTGTCATGTACACTGGTTATTCTCTACCATGTACACTGGCTATTCTCTGTCATATACACTGGCTATTATCTGTCATGTACACTGGCTATTCTCTACCATGTACACTGGCTATTCTCTGTCATGTACACTGGCTATTCTCTGTCATGTACACTGGCTATTCTCTGCCATGTACACTGGCTATTCTCTGTCATGTACACTGGCTATTCTCTGTCATGTACACTGGCTATTCTCTGCAATGTACACTGGCTATTCTCTGCCATGTACACTGGCTATTCTCTGTCATGTACACTGGCTATTCTCTACCATGTACACTGGCTATTCTCTGTCATGTACACTGGCTATTCTCTGTCATGTACACTGGCTATTCTCTGCCATGTACACTGGCTATTCTCTGTCATGTACACTGGCTATTATCTGTCATGTACACTGGCTATTCTCTGTCATGTACACTGGCTATTCTCTGTCATGTACACTGGCTATTCTCTGCCATGTACACTGGCTATTCTCTGTCATGTACACTGGCTATTCTCTGCCATGTACACTGGCTATTCTCTGCCATGTACACTGGCTATTCTCTGTCATGTACACTGGCTATTATCTGTCATGTACACTGGCTATTCTCTACCATGTACACTGGCTATTCTCTGTCATGTACACTGGCTATTCTCTGTCATGTACACTGGCTATTCTCTGCCATGTACACTGGCTATTCTCTGTCATGTACACTGGCTATTCTCTGTCATGTACACTGGCTATTCTCTGCCATGTACACTGGCTATTCTCTGCCATGTGCACTGGCTATTCTCTGTCATGTACACTGGCTATTCTCTACCATGTACACTGGCTATTCTCTGTCATGTACACTGGCTATTATCTGTCATGTACACTGGCTATTCTCTGCCATGTACACTGGCTATTATCTGCCATGTACACTGGCTATTCTCTGCCATGTACACTGGCTATTCTCTGCCATGTACACTGGCTATTCTCTGCCATGTACACTGGATATTATCTGTCATGTACACTGGCTATTCTCTGCCATGTACACTGGCTATTCTCTGCCATGTACACTGGCTATTCTCTGTCATGTACACTGGCTATTCTCTGTCATGTACACTGGCTATTCTCTGTCATGTACACTGGCTATTCTCTGTCATGTACACTGGCTATTCTCTGTCATGTACACTGGCTATTCTCTGCCATGTACACTGGCTATTCTCTGTCATGTACACTGGCTATTCTCTGCCATGTACACTGGCTATTCTCTGTCATGTACACTGGATATTATCTGTCATGTACACTGGCTATTCTCTACCATGTACTCTGGCTATTCTCTGTCGTGTACACTGGCTATTATCTGTCATGTACACTGGCTATTCTCTACGATGTACACTGGCTATTCTCTGCCATGTGCACTGGCTATTCTCTGTCATGTACACTGGCTATTCTCTACCATGTACACTGGCTATTCTCTGTCATATACACTGGCTATTATCTGTCATGTACACTGGCTATTCTCTACCATGTACACTGGCTATTCTCTGTCATGTACACTGGCTATTCTCTGCCATGTACACTGGCAATTCTATGCCATGTACACTGGCTATTCTATGCCATGTACACTGGCTATTCTCTACCATGTACATTGGCTATTCTCTGTCATGTACACTGGCTATTCTCTGTCATGTACACTGGCTATTCTCTGCCATGTACACTGGCTATTCTCTGTCATGTACACTGGCTATTCTCTGTCATGTACACTGGCTATTCTATGCCATGTACACTGGCTATTCTCTACCATGTACACTGGCTATTATCTGCCATGTACACTGGCTATTATCTACCATGTACACTGGCTATTCTCTACCATGTACACTGGCTATTCTCTGTCATGTACACTGGCTATTATCTGTCATGTACACTGGCTATTATCTACCATGTACACTGGCTATTCTCTGCCATGTGCACTGGCTATTCTCTGTCATGTACACTGGCTATTCTCTACCATGTACACTGGCTATTCTCTGTCATGTACACTGGCTATTATTTGTCATGTACACTGGATATTATCTGTCATGTACACTGGATATTATCTGTCATGTACACTGGCTATTCTCTGCCATGTACACTGGATATTATCTGTCATGTACACTGGCTATTCTCTGCCATGTACACTGGCTATTCTCTGCCATGTACACTGGCTATTCTCTGTCATGTACACTGGCTATTCTCTGTCATGTACACTGGCTATTCTCTGTCATGTACACTGGCTATTCTCTGCCATGTACACTGGCTATTCTCTGTCATGTACACTGGCTATTCTCTGTCATGTACACTGGCTATTCTCTGCATGTACACTGGCTATTCTCTGTCATGTACACTGGCTATTCTCTGTCATGTACACTGGCTATTCTCTGCCATGTACACTGGCTATTCTCTGTCATGTACACTGGCTATTATCTGCCATGTACACTGGCTATTCTCTGTCATGTACACTGGCTATGATCTGCCATGTACACTGGCTATTCTCTGCCATGTACATTGGCTATTCTCTGCCATGTACATTGGCTATTCTCTGCCATGTACATTGGCTATTCTCTGCCATGTACACTGGCTATTCTCTGCCATGTACATTGGCTATTCTCTGTCATGTACACTGGCTATTCTCTGCCATGTACACTGGCTATTCTCTGCCATGTACATTGGCTATTATCTGCCATGTACACTGGCTATTCTCTGTCATGTACACTGGCTATTCTCTGCCATGTACACTGGCTATTCTCTGTCATGTACACTGGCTATTCTCTGTCATGTACACTGGCTATTCTCTGCCATGTTCACTGGCTATTCTCTGTCATGTACACTGGCTATTCTCTGCCATGTACACTGGCTATTCTCTGTCATGTACACTGGATATTATCTGTCATGTACACTGGATATTATCTGTCATGTACACTGGCTATTCTCTGCCATGTACACTGGATATTATCTGTCATGTACACTGGCTATTCTCTGCCATGTACACTGGCTATTCTCTGTCATGTACACTGGATATTATCTGTCATGTACACTGGCTATTCTCTGCCATGTACACTGGCTATTCTCTGTCATGAAGAAGAATGCTTTATTAAGACTTAAACTGTACAGTTTCTCGTCATGTACATAGACTATTCTCTGCTATGTACACTGGCTATTCTCTGCCAGGTGCACTGGCTATTCTCTGTCATGTACACTGGCTATTCTCTACCATGTACACTGGCTATTCTCTGTCATGTACACTGGCTATTATCTGGCATGTACACTGGCTATTCTCTGTCATGTACACTGGCTATTATCTGTCATGTACACTGGCTATTCTCTACAATGTACACTGGCTATTCTCTGCCATGTGCACTGGCTATTCTCTGTCATGTACACTGGTTATTCTCTACCATGTACACTGGCTATTCTCTGTCATATACACTGGCTATTATCTGTCATGTACACTGGCTATTCTCTACCATGTACACTGGCTATTCTCTGTCATGTACACTGGCTATTCTCTGTCATGTACACTGGCTATTCTCTGCCATGTACACTGGCTATTCTCTGTCATGTACACTGGCTATTCTCTGTCATGTACACTGGCTATTCTCTGCCATGTACACTGGCTATTCTCTGTCATGTACACTGGCTATTCTCTGTCATGTACACTGGCTATTCTCTGTCATGTACACTGGCTATTCTCTGCCATGTACACTGGCTATTCTCTGCCATGTACACTGGCTATTCTCTGCCATGTACACTGGCTATTCTCTGTCATGTACACTGGCTATTCTCTGCCATGTACACTGGCTATTCTCTGCCATGTACACTGGCAATTCTATGCCATGTACACTGGCTATTCTATGCCATGTACACTGGCTATTCTCTACCATGTACATTGGCTATTCTCTGTCATGTACACTGGCTATTCTCTGTCATGTACACTGGCTATTCTCTGCCATGTACACTGGCTATTCTCTGTCATGTACACTGGCTATTCTCTGTCATGTACACTGGCTATTCTATGCCATGTACACTGGCTATTCTCTACCATGTACACTGGCTATTATCTGCCATGTACACTGGCTATTATCTACCATGTACACTGGCTATTCTCTACCATGTACACTGGCTATTCTCTGTCATGTACACTGGCTATTATCTGTCATGTACACTGGCTATTATCTACCATGTACACTGGCTATTCTCTGCCATGTGCACTGGCTATTCTCTGTCATGTACACTGGCTATTCTCTACCATGTACACTGGCTATTCTCTGTCATGTACACTGGCTATTATTTGTCATGTACACTGGATATTATCTGTCATGTACACTGGATATTATCTGTCATGTACACTGGCTATTCTCTGCCATGTACACTGGATATTATCTGTCATGTACACTGGCTATTCTCTGCCATGTACACTGGCTATTCTCTGCCATGTACACTGGCTATTCTCTGTCATGTACACTGGCTATTCTCTGTCATGTACACTGGCTATTCTCTGTCATGTACACTGGCTATTCTCTGTCATGTACACTGGCTATTCTCTGTCATGTACACTGGCTATTCTCTGCCATGTACACTGGCTATTCTCTGTCATGTACACTGGCTATTCTCTGCCATGTACACTGGCTATTCTCTGTCATGTACACTGGATATTATCTGTCATGTACACTGGCTATTCTCTACCATGTACTCTGGCTATTCTCTGTCGTGTACACTGGCTATTATCTGTCATGTACACTGGCTATTCTCTACCATGTACACTGGCTATTCTCTGTCATATACACTGGCTATTATCTGTCATGTACACTGGCTATTCTCTACCATGTACACTGGCTATTATCTGTCATGTACACTGGCTATGATCTGCCATGTACACTGGCTATTCTCTGCCATGTACATTGGCTATTCTCTGCCATGTACATTGGCTATTCTCTGCCATGTACACTGGCTATTCTCTGTCATGTACACTGGCTATTCTCTGCCATGTACACTGGCTATTATCTGCCATGTACACTGGCTATTCTCTGCCATGTACATTGGCTATTCTCTGCCATGTACATTGGCTATTCTCTGCCATGTACACTGGCTATTCTCTGCCATGTACATTGGCTATTCTCTGTCATGTACACTGGCTATTCTCTGCCATGTACACTGGCTATTCTCTGCCATGTACATGCTATTCTCTGCCATGTACACTGGCTATTCTCTGTCATGTACACTGGCTATTCTCTGCCATGTACACTGGCTATTCTCTGTCATGTACATTGGCTATTCTCTGTCATGTACACTGGCTATTCTCTGCCATGTACACTGGCTATTCTCTGTCATGTACACTGGCTATTCTCTGCCATGTACACTGGCTATTCTCTGTCATGTACACTGGATATTCTCTGCCATGTACACTGGATATTATCTGTCATGTACACTGGCTATTCTCTGCCATGTACACTGGCTATTCTCTGTCATGTACACTGGATATTATCTGTCATGTACACTGGCTATTCTCTGCCATGTACACTGGCTATTCTCTGTCATGAAGAAGAATGCTTTATTAAGACTTAAACTGTACAGTTTCTCGTCATGTACATAGACTATTCTCTGCTATGTACACTGGCTATTCTCTGCCATGTGCACTGGCTATTCTCTGTCATGTACACTGGCTATTCTCTACCATGTACACTGGCTATTCTCTGTCATGTACACTGGCTATTATCTGGCATGTACACTGGCTATTCTCTACCATGTACACTGGCTATTCTCTGCCATGTGCACTGGCTATTCTCTGTTATGTACACTGGCTATTCTCTACCATGTACACTGGCTATTCTCTGTCATGTACACTGGCTATTATCTGTCATGTACACTGGCTATTCTCTGTCATGTACACTGGCTATTATCTGTCATGTACACTGGCTATTATCTACCATGTACACTGGCTATTCTCTACCATGTACACTGGCTATTCTCTGTCATGTACACTGGCTAATATCTGTCATGTACACTGGCTATTATCTACCATGTACACTGGCTATTCTCTGCCATGTGCACTGGCTATTCTCTGTCATGTACACTGGCTATTCTCTGTCATGTACACTGGCTATTATCTGTCATGTACACTAGCTATTCTCTACCATGTTCACTGACTATTCTCTGCCATGTACACTGGCTATTCTCTGCCATGTACACTGGCTATTCTCTGTCATGTACACTGGCTATTCTCTGTCATGTACACTGGCTATTCTCTGTCATGTACACTGGCTATTCTCTGTCATGTACACTGGCTATTCTCTGCCATGTATACTGGCTATTCTCTGTCATGTACACTGGCTATTCTCTGCCATGTACACTGGCTATTCTCTGTCATGTACACTGGATATTATCTGTCATGTACACTGGCTATTCTCTACCATGTACTCTGGCTATTCTCTGTCGTGTACACTGGCTATTATCTGTCATGTACACTGGCTATTCTCTACCATGTACACTGGCTATTCTCTGCCATGTGCACTGGCTATTCTCTGTCATGTACACTGGTTATTCTCTACCATGTACACTGGCTATTCTCTGTCATATACACTGGCTATTATCTGTCATGTACACTGGCTATTCTCTACCATGTACACTGGCTATTCTCTGTCATGTACACTGGCTATTCTCTGTCATGTACACTGGCTATTCTCTGCCATGTACACTGGCTATTCTCTGTCATGTACACTGGCTATTCTCTGTCATGTACACTGGCTATTCTCTGCCATGTACACTGGCTATTCTCTGTCATGTACACTGGCTATTATCTGTCATGTACACTGGCTATGATCTGCCATGTACACTGGCTATTCTCTGCCATGTACATTGGCTATTCTCTGCCATGTACATTGGCTATTCTCTGCCATGTACACTAGCTATTCTCTGTCATGTACACTGGCTATTCTCTGTCATGTACACTGGCTATGATCTGCCATGTACACTGGATATTATCTGTCATGTACACTGGATATTATCTGTCATGTACACTGGCTATTCTCTGCCATGTACACTGGATATTATCTGTCATGTACACTGGCTATTCTCTGCCATGTACACTGGCTATTCTCTGTCATGTACACTGGATATTATCTGTCATGTACACTGGCTATTCTCTGCCATGTACACTGGCTATTCTCTGTCATGAAGAAGAATGCTTTATTAAGACTTAAACTGTACAGTTTCTCGTCATGTACATAGACTATTCTCTGCTATGTACACTGGCTATTCTCTGCCATGTGCACTGGCTATTCTCTGTCATGTACACTGGCTATTCTCTACCATGTACACTGGCTATTCTCTGTCATGTACACTGGCTATTATCTGGCATGTATACTGGCTATTCTCTACCATGTACACTGGCTATTCTCTGCCATGTGCACTGGCTATTCTCTGTTATGTACACTGGCTATTCTCTACCATGTACACTGGCTGTTCTCTGTCATGTACACTGGCTATTATCTGTCATGTACACTGGCTATTCTCTGTCATGTACACTGGCTATTATCTGTCATGTACACTGGCTATTATCTACCATGTACACTGGCTATTCTCTACCATGTACACTGGCTATTCTCTGTCATGTACACTGGCTATTATCTGTCATGTACACTGGCTATTATCTACCATGTACACTGGCTATTCTCTGCCATGTGCACTGGCTATTCTCTGTCATGTACACTGGCTATTCTCTACCATGTACACTGGCTATTCTCTGTCATGTACACTGGCTATTATCTGTCATGTACACTAGCTATTCTCTACCATGTACACTGGCTATTCTCTGCCATGTACACTGGCTATTCTCTGCCATGTACACTGGCTATTCTCTGTCATGTACACTGGCTATTCTCTGCCATGTACACTGGCTATTCTCTGCCATGTACACTGGCAATTCTATGCCATGTACACTGGCTATTCTATGCCATGTACACTGGCTATTCTCTACCATGTACATTGGCTATTCTCTGTCATGTACACTGGCTATTCTCTGTCATGTACACTGGCTATTCTCTGCCATGTACACTGGCTATTCTCTGTCATGTACACTGGCTATTCTCTGTCATGTACACTGGCTATTCTATGCCATGTACACTGGCTATTCTCTACCATGTACACTGGCTATTATCTGCCATGTACACTGGCTAGTCTCTGACATGTACACTGGTTCAAGCCCCGCGCATGCAGGCCGTGTCTCTTTATATGAAAACGTTGGAAGTTCCTTACGGAGGTTGGTGTACTAATTACTGGTTAACCGCTGGAGCCTGCCCAGGAAATGTGGTGCTGGGTAAACTGTCCGTCACTCAAATGGACAACCGGTAGTGACGTTAAATAAACTAAAAGTAAAATAAAATAAAAGATAACTAGCAACTGTGTTGGGCCTCATAACATATTTGGAGAATTACCAACTCAAATAGCGTAACAGTAAGAATAAATTAAAATTCAAATGATATAGCCTGGGGCGTAGCTAGCCTTTTGAATGTGTAGGTCCGACTAATAAATTGAGTACCGATGGGACGGTGGTGCTAGATGGGTCTTGGGGCTTGCTCCTTCTGGATAATTTTGAGAATTTTAATTCTAGAACTGTGATGTTGCATTTTAATGTGCGCTTTAGATTGTGACATTTCGATGTATGTATTTGTCAATTTGAAAGTGATACCAAATTGAGTCTAAAATGAAATGTCAAATTGACTACAATAATTATGATCGCCTGGTGAGATGTATGAGCGATGGTCCAGATTTTATACCATACTGTTTACACAGGGCGCACGCTAGAGAGCGACTTGGGCGAAGGGGTCGCTTTCCCCCCCCGCCACTTTGCCTAAAATAGACATCAGGGCGACATCCATATCGTCGTATTTCTGGAGGGCATACTATGCTAATTAATGGAAATCCGTATGTCACTAAATTTTGAGTCTCGAAATACACAAGGTGAAATACAGGCCGCGAGGCATAAAATAGTTTAAAAAACCACAAACAACAACAACACCACAACCCACAAACCCCAAAAAACACAAAAACCCCAACACAACACCCACTCAACTCCGACCATTCGCACCTGAAGCATAAAATCCCCCCCCCGACATCCGGATAATTCAATCAATATGTATTGCATTAAATATGACAACATACTTATAGCAAAGAATACATATATAAACAAAGTACAATTGAAAGACATGGATAATAAACTTATTATAATCAATATGTAATGTCAATCAGCCAATTAACATAAATAGCCAGATGATTATGCAAATTATCGATGTTGTATGACACAAGAAACCAAGATAACAATCAGGGTTCAAATACAGGCAACTTAAATAATTGCCAATTTGTCGAAAATATGTGCGAAAATTGACTAATTATTAATAATATAATCAATCCACTCATGAAATGACTAATTATTAATAATATAATCAATCCACTCATGACTAATTATTAATAATATCATCAATCCACTCATGAAATGACTAATTTTAATAATATTCACCACTCATGAAATGACTAATTATTAATAATATCATCAATCCACTCATGAAATGACTAATATTAATAATATCATCAATCCACTCATGAAATGACTAATTATTAATAATATCATCAATCCACTCATGAAATGACTAATTATAATAATAATCAATCACTCATGAAATGACTAATTATTAATAATATCAATCCACAAAACAAAAAAAAACACCACCAAAACAAAAAAACACAACCACCAAAAACAAAAAAAAACAACCACCAAAAACAAAAAAACACAACCACCAAAACAAAAAAACAACCACCAAAATGACTAATTATAATAATATCATCATCCACTCATGAAATGACTATTATTAATAATATATCAATCCACTCATGAAATGACTATTATTAATAATATCATCAATCCACTCATGAAATGACTAATTATTAATAATATATCTCCACTCATGAAATGACTAATTATTAATAATATCATCAATCCACTCATGAAATACTAATTATAATAATATCATCAACCACTCATGAAATGACTAATTATTAATAATATCATCTCCACCATAAATGACTAATTATAATAAATCATCAATCCACTCATGAAATGACTAATTATTTAATATCATCAATCCACTCATGAAATGACTAATTATTAATAATATCATCAATCCACTCATGAAATGACTAATTATTAATAATATCATCAATCCACTCATGAAATGACTAATTATTAATAATATCATCAATCCACTCATGAAATGACTAATTATTAATAATATCATCAATCCACTCATGAAATGACTAATTATTAATAATATAATCAATCCACTCATGAAATGACTAATTATTAATAATATCATCAATCCACTCATGAAATGACTAATTATTAATAATATAATCAATCCACTCATGAAATGACTAATTATTAATAATATCATCAATCCACTCATGAAATGACTAATTATTAATAATATCATCAATCCACTCATGAAATGACTAATTATTAATAATATCATCAATCCACTCATGAAATGACTAATTATTAATAATATAATCAATCCACTGGAAATTGGAAATTTCCAAAGCTATTTAAATTACTAATTATTTCAGTGCATACATGTTAAAAACTGTATATAAAACGAATTAGAACATTATACGTGTGCGCGACGATTCTTCTAGGAACCACTACTACGTTTGCTGTCGGTGAACGGTTCTCCAGACATTGGAGGAATCTACATACAAGATACAAGATACTGATAGCCAGTCGTAGTGCTAATCGTGCAAGTTTGTTTACCGGAAGTAACGACATCATTGTAAATAATGTTTATTGTTCTGCAAATACTGACAATTATTAATAAACTATGCTATTATAAATTAAATACAGAGCGCGGGTGTTTGCATTTCTACAAATGATATTTGTTGTCTTGGGATTTAATGATTCATGCAAGAAATTCAGTACTAAAATTTCAACAAACTTGTTTTTAACAGTTTAACCCTTTCAACACCACAGACCTCTATTTATAGGCTTACAAAAAGTGTAGATCCAGATAAGCCGGCTCGTGACGAGCCGTCTCATCAGGATCTGCACTTTTTGCAAGTAGTATTACTAATTTTAGACAAAATTACCCATCTTGATAAATGAACTGGTCCGAATGTAATTTTCTTATTCATTTATTGGTCTAAGAATATCATGGACCAGTCCATGTCAGTTACTTGGTGTTGAAAGAGTTAAACTGGAACAATAGAGTGGATGAACCTATGCTCGGCGTAAATCCCACACATAATGACCAGTATAAAATGTTAATTGCACATGCCGTATATTATTATTTTCTTAAGTCGTGAAAACAACTTTCAAAAAACTCATGTTGACAGTTTTAGCTTCATCACGTGACCGTGCTGCTCAATACAGCTATCGCAACGGTGTCGGTCGGCACCCGTTTATATGGGGAATTCAAGACTTCAGGGCACATATGCACGGCATACTTGTTTTTTTTAATATTTATTTACCATAAGTTGTTGAATATCTCATTTTGATATAGTACATCATTGAATAAAAACACATATTGGTCTTGATCAAAAATGGTATAGTCGGATAGCTACCTGAATTGTTCATATACCGTATCAGTTTCGGTGGACATATTTTCACAATTATTTGTTTGTTTATATTCGTCTGCTGGACCAGTCACATGACACTTGCATCAGTCTACCAATACATGCAACGGAATGCTATTTAACCATGCTTCAGCTCTGTCAGCGAAATTAGCCTAGAACTATATCAATATTTTAAATATGGATGCAAATGGACAAATACGCCGAACATAGGTTCCACCACTGTATATACAATATACTTCCTTCAAAATGCATTCATATACACCGTTTGCTTGTATTCTCGCAGACTTAGACGAATGTCATAACAAACTATGGTATTACAAATTCTTACAGCTTATAATAAACACTACCAAAACCTCATTTGTGATGGGAATCTATCTCTACGAGGGAGAAAGAAGAGGCAATGTGGAATTTAAATGCCTTGTCTCAGGGCACACTAATAACGGCTCCAGATGGGCTCGAACACCGGGCCTTTCGCACCTTAAGGTAACGAGCTACCATGTCGCTATCACGACTTCCACTGCGCTATCACGACTTCCACTGTGCTATCACGACTTCCACTGTGCTATCATGACTTCCACTGTGCTATCACAACTTCCACTGTGCTATCATGACTTCCACTGTGCTATCATGACTTCCACTGTGCTATCATGACTTCCACTGTGCTATCATGACTTCCACTTAAAGCCGACTACTATTATGCGATAAACAGTGACTTGTTTAAAGTGTTTAGAGGCTGGTTTCAGGGGGGGCGTAAATAAGTTTTTCTACATCTCCGCCAAAAGCGACTATATCGTCACTGAATAGTAAGTGTTTTTATTTTAAAGTGACATTACATCTCATATAAAGCCCAAAAAATGCATTTTTTCACGGATAAATGCATTGCTACTACAAATTCTTCCACTAACATTGAATCAATAAACAGTGTGTTTGTGGTCTACAAGTAGGATTTCATATAACGGGCATCCACACTCCGTCAGTCAGTACTAAACGCGTGATATTGTCATTTAGAGATAATTTAACTAAGATTAGTCTACAAATAAATATGCATAGGCACAAATGTGAAATATAACGGTAAATATGTATCATAAATCTTGTTACCCAGGATCCGTGCCTTGTATTACGCATGGATGTCAACCCTATTTAAATTATTTTGTTATGTCAACGACCCGTGTATACGATGGTTGTTTATTAGTTGAAATACTCAGTTTTTGAGGCAAGTATTTGAAAAGAAATTATACCATATTATAGGAAATTACATTCTGCAGAAATGTGTGCTTTCACTGATGTAGTGTCGCTTTAAACGTAGTAGCAGAAGCTATTAAAAAGATCTTTTTTGTGAAATAAAGCCAACCCGTCTCTCGTCATGACGTCCTGTTAGTTTCTACAAATTTATTTTAGCTCGATTGCGAAACAAGTTCTTTCAATTTATATTAATCACTCTCGAGACCTCATTCCTGATGGAATCCATCCCCATGAAGGAGATAGAAGAGGCAATGTGGAATTTAAATGCCTTGGCTAAGGGCACAATCGTAACAGCTATAGCGGGGCTCAAACTCCGGGCCTTTCGCACCTGAAGCGAACACGCATCCACTGCTATCACGACTTCCACATGACGTCATTAGTTTAATCATATTTTATTGAATTTATCATACATGTACAGTAGCAGCAATACTTAATACAACATTAAGTAATAACAAGTACAAAGCATGATAAAACAAAAGGGTTGGACCACAAGTTTTTCCAACATTAGTTAAATGGTCCGTCCCTAACGTCAGAATAATGTTTGATTAAACTAAATGACGGTTTTTTATTGAAAATAATTACAAGATAATGATTTAAAAAAAATCCTGATTTGAAAAAAAAAAATTTAAATAAATAAATAACTTGAGACTTCATTCCCCAAACCCACCCGCTGCTACCCCATGCCACCCAAGATAATTCTGTACATGAGTCTCTCTCGATAAGTATTTTATTGTACAATATGTGATATATAGGTGGGCGTATTGTAAATTATGAGAAGCGATGTCATGTTAAAGGTGTATATGTATCTGTTATTATGTAGCCGGATTCATCCTGGCATGTATGCAACGGGAGCGAGCGTTCCCAGGAAAGCTTTTCAAAAGAATAAATATTTAGTGTTCGGTAATTTATATTCTTTATTTCAGTATGGACGCCGATGAATTCCGCCGACGTGGCAAGGAGATGGTCGACTATGTTGCTGATTATCTAGAAAATATCCGTGATCGTCGGGTGTTTCCGGAAGTCCAGCCGGGCTACATACGGGATCTAATCCCTGACCATGCACCGGTAGAGGGCGAACAGTGGGAAGATGTGTTTAAAGATATAGAGCGGGTGATAATGCCGGGGGTAAGTGGTAGTGAGTGGTTTATTGCGACACGGCGGATACTGCTCCGAGACTCGGCGTCGTTTCTGAATCTTGTTCAGGTACGTAGCTACTATTAGGCACTGACGGCCCGGCCTGCAGATTGTCACAGACACCTGAAAACTCTAAAACCCAGAACGTGCAATTACAGAAAACTCTAAAACCCAGAATGTGCAATTACAGAAAACTCTAAATCCCAGAACGTGCAATTACAGAAAACTCTAAAACCCAGAACGTGCAATGACAGAAAACTCTAAAACCCAGATCCCTGGATTACCAGTCCAGCGTTTTAACCACTGGACTACAGATCCGTCTGTAGGACCAAGATGAAGCCAAACAAAAGTTGATAAAGGAAGACAATAGACAAAACAACACGTGATAGATTGAAAATTAAGAATAAAATAGCAAATCTTCCCTAAACCATACGCCTACACGTCCAGCCAAACTCCTGCTTTAAATGCAGCAAGGAAAGAAATTATAGAAACAAGTTTCCAGAAATACACGCAAACTAGTATTCCAAAAACTAACAAAGGTTTTATTCATAATTGAAACTGCATCTGAATCGGAAATTTGAAATTATGCCTGGAAGTACAAAGATTAATTAACCCATTCAACTGACATGGACTGGTCCATGATATTTTTAGACCAATAAATTAATAACAAAATTACATTTGGATCAGTTCATTTATCAAAATGGGTAATTTTTTTTCTAAAAATAGTTATATTACTTGAAAAAAGTGCAGATCCTGATGAGACGGCTCGTTACGAGCCGGCTCATCTGGATCTACACTTTTTTGTAAGCCAATTTAGAGGTCTGTGGTGTTGAAAGGGTTAAAAGAGTCTCGAAGATTTGTATAAATGTTCGTTTCTTCCATTTATCTGGTGAGAATGGCATAGCGCAAAATTATCTTAGGGATTGATGTGAACCAATCTCGGATATTGGAGAGACCTACCCACCCACTCCAACCACCCACCCACCCAATACCCACTCATGCTGATGTTTGGGGGTACCATGAATGTCCGGATGTAGAAATAGTATTGTGTGAAAGACGGTTTATCAATCTCATTGCTCATGCTGAAGTTTGGGGTACCATGAATGTCCGGATGTAGAAATAGTATTGTGTGAAAGACGGTTTATCAATCTCATAGCTCATGCTGAAGTTTGGGGGTACCATGAATGTCCGGATGTAGAAATAGTATTGTGTGAAAGACGGTTTATCAATCTCATAGCTCATGCTGAAGTTTGGGGTACCATGAATGTCCGGATGTAGAAATAGTATTGTGTAGAAGACGGTTTACCAATCTCATTGCTCATTCTCACTGCACTATCCTTCAAAGTCTAAGATTTCTAATCTGATAAAACGATAATTATTTTTTATGTTTTATTTGGATTTTCAAATAACGTCATATTTGTCTTGATTAATATGAGGCTGATAAACCGTTTGTAGCAAATGGTCTCATTGATTTTCTGATTTCTCACGCAAATTAGATACTGGATCCTAGCTCAAATCAAGGCTCCCCTTTCTATCACCATGTATGTAGCATGGTGCAACACATATTGCGAAGCAGGATGGGTAGGTCCGAGTGGTTGCCGAGTGGTTACTGTCGTGGACAATCACTTATCCCTCGCCGCTATTGGTTCGTATCCCATTGGGTTGTTGAATTCTTTCATGTCATGACGTTATCCAACTTACTTGCAGAAGGTCGGCGATTATAACCAGGTACCCGTTCATGCCTGTAGTACTCTTCGAAGGGGCATCCGTGGTGTTCCTTCACGAATAATAGCTGACGAGTCGCCATTTGACCTAAGCTGTTGGTAGGGACTTTAAACCCAAAATTCACAAACAACCAATGAGTGGGGGAAATGATACAATGAAAATCGAAAAATGCCCGTAACAACTGTATCTAGCATTCAATTAATACAGATCACTGATGGTCACGGGTTCGAGCCCCGCTCAGGCCGTGTCTCATTTATATGAAAAAGTTGGTAGTTTCTTACAGAGGTTGATGCACCCAAGTACTGGTTAACCGCTGGAGCCTGCCCAGGAAAGGTGTTGTTAGGTAACAGGTAACTGTCCGCCGGCAATATAGCCCGAAATGGTGCTGATGCAGGCGTAAAACCCGAAATATAACATAATCAATTAATACAGTCGAGTGTGTTTTGTTGAATCTACTGTTCACAATACAGACACTTTTTACTCGTATCAGATTATATGAGGGTGTATATGATATATAGTGGAAGTGGAAGTCGTGGTAGAGCGCTAGCTTCAGATGCGAAAGGACCGGGGTTCGAACCTCACTGGAGCCATTACGATTGTGGCCTTAGGCAAGGCATTTAATTCCACGTTGACTCTTATCTCTCCCTTGTGGCAATGGATTCCATCAGGAATGAGGTCTCGAGAGTGATTAATATAAGTTGTAAGAAATTGTTCCGCAATCAAGGAAAATAAATTTGTATAAATATGATATACTGTTAATATAGTTTTGGACAATGAACCAAACAGATGAGTTAGCCGTACGCGGGTGTTCCTTCGCGATGCGCGGATGATACATTATATAAGTACATAAATTGATATATATGTGTGCATTTTAATTACAGGTAACTCATTGGCACTCGCCTCAGTTCCATGCTTACTATCCCACTGGCAATTCATACCCAGCCATCATTGCCGATATACTATCAGATGCCATCGGATGTATCGGGTTCTCATGGGTACGTCAAACCTTCCGTTGCTTCTCACCTGATTCAATGTTGGTTAATTCATTGATAACAATAATTAACATACGAAATATTCCAAATGGCAGACGATAAAATATTTTGAAAGCTGGTCTTCCGGTTTAGTTTCGACCTCGCCGATGTGCAGGTTCAATGGAGGCAACTGTGTATGTAGTAAATAATTACATTTAAAGCTATAAATTATTATGCAGTTTTATATTAGAGAACATAGAAAACGCACACCTACATTGTATACTAGAGGACATAGAAAACGCACACCTACATTGTATACTAGAGGACATAGAAAACGCACACCTACATTGTATACTAGAGGACATAGAAAACGCACACCTACATTATATACTAGAGGACATAGAAAACGCACACCTACATTGTATACTAGAGGACATAGAAAACGCACACCTACATTATATACTAGAGGACATAGAAAACGCACACCTACATTGTATACTAGAGGACATAGAAAACGCACACCTACATTGTATACTAGAGGACATAGAAAATGCACACCTACATTGTATACTAGAGGACATAGAAAACGCACACCTACATTGTATACTAGAGGACATAGAAAACGCACACCTACATTGTATACTAGAGGACATAGAAAACGCACACCTACATTATATACTAGAGGACATAGAAAACGCACACCTACATTGTATACTAGAGGACATAGAAAACGCACACCTACATTGTATACTAGAGGACATAGAAAACGCACACCTACATTATACGATTATTATTACATGAAAATGAAATACAAAGGATTCCATCAAAGATATATCACATCTTTATTACAAAACACAAACTGAACAACTAAAAATATTCCAAAATGTTTAAAACTATGCATTTATAATAGTTGCTTTTCATGTAACTTATCCGATGTGTGCGTTTTCTATGTCCTCTAGTATAGGTTTGATTTTGTTATTATCGAACCATTAAATTAGATTAAAGCCGTCACCTTCTAGATTTGAGGTCATAGTGTCTATGTTAGAATCTGACCACACTAGTGTATTGTCGTCTGCGTCATGGCGTAGTTATCATACAAATCACAATTGCTTACGAAATGAAAACAGCCCTTAATCAATATGACCTTGTGGTAATCCCTTAATAATTTCTTTAAAAAATCACTTGTGATACTACAACATTTTACACTCGCACCCTTGGTTCGCCGGAGGCGAGGGTAAATAAGCTCAGTCATCATTACAACATTTTACACTCGCCCCCTTGGTTCGCCGGAGGCGAGGGTAAATAAGCTCAGTCATCATCACAACATTTTACACTCGCCCCCATGGTTCGCCGGAGGCGAGGGTAAATAAGCTCAGTCATCATTACAACATTTTACACTCGCACCCTTGGTTTGCCGGAGGCGAGGGTAAATAAGCTCAGTCATCATTACAACATATTGCACTCGCTCCCATGATTCGCCGGAGGCGAGGGTAAATAAGCTCAGTCATCATTACAACATTTTAAACACTGTTTTCTATTGGATAAGAGTTGCATTGCATTTTCTGAGACTTTGTATATTTCAAATTTAAATATTACATAATTATATAAAGTTATAGATAAACCTATAAATAAAGTTATAGATAAACCTAGTCCGCCTCCATGGTCGAGTGGTTGAGGTCGCTGACTTGTATACCACTGTAACCTATCATCACTGATGGTCACAGGTTCGAGACCTGCTCAGGCCGTGTCTCATTTATATGAAAAAGTTGGCAGTTTCTTACGGAGGTTGGTGCACCCAAGTACTGGTTAACCGCTGGAGCCTTCCCAGGAAAGGTGTTGTTAAGTAAACTGCCAGCCAGCGATATAGCCTGAAATGGTGCTGATGCAGGCGTAAAACCCGAAATATAACATAACATATAGATAAACCTGCATTATATGTTTCTTGGTTTACAACGTATTGTAAACACACTATATTGTGCAGGCATCAAGTCCTGCATGTACGGAGCTAGAAGTTGTCGTGCTTGATTGGTTAGGTAAAATGTTAAATTTACCTGAAGAATTTCTAGCGGGATCAGCAAACAAAGGAGGTGGCGTTATACAGGTATGTAATTGGTCGGAATTTCTCCGTAATCATTTTAGGTCGTATTATTATGCGCTATGGGGTCTCCGTGACAGAATGGTCACGGTCGTTCACTTCAAATCACTTGCCACTGGCCACTGTAGATTCGAGTCCCACAGGGGTGTCCAATTATTTCATGTGATGAAGCTATCCAGCTGACTTGCAAAAGGTCGGTGGTTTTACCCGGGTGCCTGTTCGTGTCTGAAATACTGCTCGATTAATAACTGGAGAGTAGCTGTTTAACCTTACATTTCATGAATAGGATATAAGCCGAAAACGATCCTCTATGTAAACTAGTGGACTGTGTGAGACGCATAGTACTTAAAACACACATTTATACATCAAGATCTTACTAATTAAAAGTGTTAATTTCGTACATTTACGCATTGGATTTAATATAATACTCTGGCCATTTGAAAGCAGTCCAATATTTTTTTAGTTTAATAATATTTTATTGCATTTTTTTCCATACATTACATTACAATTATACACACAATGAAATACGTAGAAAACAATATGAAATTACTAGTATATTAGGATTTATTATTATTGCTGTATACGATTTAATCTGGGGGGGGGAAGCAAATGGGTTGGGCTACAAGTTATGACAACATTATTTACAGCCCTTCCCAGCCGCTGTCCCCCTCAACTATTAATAATAATGGACTGCAAGTACAAAGGTATGACGCCGTGACAGTGTTTTAAGTGTACGTAAAGTTATTTCCCACAAAGATCAAGTTGCTGTTGTAAATATTACTGGAGAACATAAACGACAGTAAGCCGTGGAATACAAGTTTGTGCATTATAACTTTAGTACTGATATCTTTCGATGAACGATAATTAAAGACATGCTTACGGATTTGAACACCAAGTTGAAGGTCTACCAGGCCTGCATACTCAGCACGCTCCTCTACGGCAGTGAGTCATGGACGACATATGCCAGACAAGAGACAAAGCTGAACTCATACCATATGAGGTGCCTTCGCAGGATCCTGGGAATCACTTGGGAAGGTAGGGTCACCAATACAGAGGTCCTCAGCAGAGCGAGTTCAACAACCATATATGCAATGCTCAGTGAACGCCGCCTGCGCTGGCTAGGTCATGTCCGACGCATGGACAAAGGACGCATCCCCAAAGATCTACTGTACGGTCAACTTGAACAAGGATCACGTCCAACTGGTCGCCCCCACCTAAGATACAGGGACGCTTGTAAGAGGGACCTGCGTTCAGCGCAAATCAACATAGAGTCTTGGGAGGACACAGCATCAAACCGGTCATCATGGAGACACGTTGTGAAAGCTGGGGTCAGACAAGCCGAGGCTGAGCGAACTCGGCTTTGTGAGCAGAAACGACAGAAGCGAAAGGCATCAACCAAACTGGATGACTCGATCTTCACCTGCGATGACTGCAACAGAGACTGCCACTCAAGAATAGGCCTACTCAGTCACCGCAGAAGATGTTCAACAAGAGCGCAATCCATCGTCTCATAAGACGGACGGAGGCTGATGATGATTGCTTACGGATTCTGTTGGCAAAACGTTGATGAACTATATACCATTACTTGCATATTAATACAATGTTGTTAGCCCTTTTTCATGCACTGATGGTCGCAGGGCACAGCGAGTGAAGCTACACTTGTCGCCCTTTTGTCAGCACGTACACGAGAAATATGCAACTACAAAACTCAACACCCTGACCTACATTTAGAAGATGGGGAAATTATGGCAAAGTTTGTGGCTTATTGTTCCGATCAGGTAATCATTTCTTCTGTCGCATATTGTAATAATAATTTATACACAGGTAGATAGTGCAATTATTCTTGTGTTTGCTTTAAGTTCTGCCATTCCTTCTGTCACATATTGTAATAATAATTTATACACAGATAGATAGTGCAATTATTCTTGTGTTTGCTTTAAGTTCTGCCATTCCTTCTGTCACATATTGTAATAATAATTTATACACAGGTAGATAGTGCAATTATTCTTGTGTTTGCTTTAGTTCTGCCATATCTTCTGCAAACATGCTTTATCGTAGTAATGCAGTCGTTATACATACATGTATATTATCGATTTCTTTAATTGATATATTGATGAGTTATGATATTAATGAGATACAACTCTAATGATTATATTACCTCCCTTGGCAGATAAAGGCTGATTTATTCCAAAATGTGAATAGGTCCTTTTAGTTAGAATCCTTTGTTTTTACTGTTGTTCCCTAACCAGATGTTGCGGTATGATGAATGTGATTATATCCAAATCATGTTAATTAACTGATAGCACACTTTTACAAATAAGTACCCATTGTATATACTGAACGAGATCTGTCGAGAAATAGGGTTTTAATACTCATTAGAAGCGATAGTGGAATAAAATTGTTAGCATGTTGTGCAAAGGAAACAACGATAAAAACAGAGGGAAAAACTTAATAAGACCTACCTACTTACAGGGATCATTCTAGAGGGTGATGTGGGCGAAATTGTCGCCCTAGAGACCCTGACTTCGCCCTCTCCCTAAAAATGAAAATATTTTGGTTTTTATGATTTTCAAACAAAATTTTGTCTAGTAAGATACACTGGCCCATTATTAAAGAACACCATATTAAGGAAGCGATCACGCGCTTTCTCACTTCTCCCAAAAATTCTGATCTAGAATGAACCCTGACTTATAGAGAGTATTCAGGGGCAGTAACTGACCGATGTCTCTCATTAATTGATTTTATCCAAGTATATGAAATTGTGTTGGGTGCCTTATATGACTTCATTCTCACAAATGTGTACTCAGCTCCTAATATACATGTAGTGTACATTGGATATTGTTGTGACATTTGGGGTTCCAAAATATATTTAAGATTCCATCATCTGACTTTAAAAAATGCTGACTTGGTAGTTGTATCACGTGCAGCTTTGGTTATATGTTAAAATACTGTTGGAAAATCTTCTTAGCAAGTGTGGAATTCATAGAAACATAAGGAATATAAGAAATTTTATCTTTGGATACAAAATTACCGAATCAGACTATTTTATATCAATATCTTTCTAACCATAGTAGGTTTTAGTATCTACAAATCATATTTTGCAAGTGACAACTGTACAAAAGAACACAATATATACAAAGTGTTGAAATAAGAATTTGAAATCGTGCATCTTTACTACAAATTTACAGGTACATGATAATTAAGAAATAAGTATCAACCATGGTATATCGCAGAATAACCCGAGTTTGAAGTTATTATTTTGATTCTAACACGACTTCTAATAATTTTAAAGGAGTATTTTCTTCAAACGCCGCTGCATTTGGCTTTCGAAATTTCCTCCCGCGTAAGGGGGTGATGACGTTATTTTTTATGGAAAATATCAATCTAGTGCATAAATGAACAAAAGTTGTAACTGATCAATAATTTTATTTATTTTGTCAAATAAAACTGTACAGAATAGTAACTGAAACGTTACTTAACAGAAAAACAATACGGACAAGAGATTATCTGATTCTAAAAATAGCTCATTTTTTACAAACATCACGTGACTTTCATTCATAAAACTTTACACGCATTTTATAAATGGAATAGCCTAAACACGGTGCACGTGCAACATAGTTCAAGGTAGGTATATCGCAGAATAACCCGAGGTAGATTTTACTCTACAAGTATGTATGTTATTAGCTGGGTCGTGTTAGAATGTTTAATAATACTTTTATTGGCATTTAAATAACTAGTATATATACTATGTTTTTTACCGTTGCATTTAGCATTTATATGTTGTGCATCATTGCGGTATATATTTACATATGTGAATAAAAGAAGCACTGCTTCACCAAAAAAAAGAAAGATAACATTGGAAGATCTCTCTGTTGTTTTTATAATTTCATACAACATGTTCTCTTTCCTTACTGCATCCTCACACTGTGTCCGGCGTATCCTAACATGTTCTCTTTCCTTACTGCATCCTCACACTGTGTCCGGCGTATCCTAACATGTTCTCTTTCCTTACTGCATCCTCACACTGTGTCCAGCGTATCCTAACAACATGTTCTCTTTCCTTACTGCATCCTCACACTGTGTCCGGCGTATCCTAACAACCAATATATTGCGTTTAACTTCATCAACCCCATTTCAAACAGAATGTAAATTCATAGTTTAAACATAGTTTACTTTAAACCATACAGCCTATACAAATATACAGTTTACACACAATTTAGATACATGAGTGAAAATGGATTAGAACCGAAAGTTATTATAGCTTATAGAGGTCTTGTCGTATAGCAAGTACTTAATGCAATTGTGATATGACAGTGTTGTAATATTTTCTAAACTATTAATTCATAGAACACACCCTATATGAAAGCTGTGCTCATGCAATGTGGTATTTTCCATATTTACATGTTTATGCATGTGTTTTTACCAGTCCACGCCTTGATTTAGAATTTTGGATATTCAACTTTTAGGTTTTTTTCTTATTTTAATCCTCATGTTGTATTTTGCCTATTTACATGATTTCATGTTTTTTACCAGTCCACACCCTGATTTACTCGCCCTGATTTACTCGTAAATCACCCTGATTTACTCGCCCTGATTTACTTGATTTACTCGCCATGATTTACTTGATTTACTCGCCCTGATTTACTCGCCCTGATTTACTCTGATTTACTCGCCCTGATTTACTTGATTTACTCACCCTGATTTACTCGCCCTGATTTACTTGCCCTGATTTACTCGTTATAATTTTGAATTTTCAACTTTTCGGTTTTTGTTCTTCTTTTAGTCTCATTCGTCGGTGGAGCGAGCAGGTTTGATATCCTCTATAGCCATGAGGCATCTCCCGACAGACGAGGGGTGTTCACTTCAGGGACAAACACTACAGGATGCAATTAGCAAAGATAAAGCGCAAGGCCTTATACCAATATTTGTAAGTACACAACGTGCATGGAGAATCCCAAACTGGTCTGTCGTATTGTGGATGGTCTGTGATTCTACCCGGGCACCCGTATGTCCCTGAAATACTGCTATGAGGAACACCCGGGGTCTTCCCTCCACCTGGAGTGTCGCCAAATGACCTAACATATTGGTGCAATTTTAAACTCAAAAAACAAAGAAAACAAAGCAAAATGCATTTTGTTTTAATTAATACAGTTTTATTATTGGGAAGGGGCAGTTTTCTAATGTAGTTATAACTTGTGGTCCGACGGCCCTTTTGCTATGATACACAAGTGTACATGTATGTGACTTATAATTTGTTAACTAATTTCGCATCTGATTCATGCTCGTATGTAATATTGTATTGTCTAATGTACTACATATGCTAGATACTATATATTGTTAAATCAGTAGATTGTATAAACTCATTTTTTATTTAACCATATTTTATGGCAAATCAATAGTACATATGGCATACGCATAAAGATACAATACATAGCATGAACATACAAATGGTTTGGGCCACAAGTTTTAACAACATTAGACAATGGCCCGCACCAATATAAACTCATCAATACAAAGCCAGGCTATACAAATGTATACTGACACCAAAAAGAAACAGTACACTTGCCGTAGAGGTAAAATTTATATTCTTTTAGAAAAAAATATATAGGCAAATTTGGTATCAAAATGTGCGATATATTGGGTAAATGAATGCAATGTGGGAAAGATTACTTTCTTCAATCATGATAGTAAAATCCATAATTCTAAAATTTCAAACGAAATATAAAACGCTCAATATAAAAGTGCACAGTTGTATATGGTGTCAGAATCTATTAGTAATGAGAGAACGCAGTAATATTGTATGTGTGTTGTATATTTGTACACCTGGTCATGTAAAACTGTTGTGTGGCTCGGCCGAGAATCGAACTGGAAATCCACGATTGTGTACTAATATATATATATATATATATGTCACGGTACAGACTTGAACACCATTGGTTGGTTATATGTGTGTCGTATATTTGTACACCTAGACATGAACAACTGTTGTGTGACTCGGCCGAGAATCTTAACTAGAAGTCCATGCTTGTGTACCACGATTGTTGGCCACCCGGGAAGTCTGATCATTATACGTTACCATGTAACAGTTGGCGCCCAACGTGGGGCCTCAACTAACTTTATACTTCGAGATCATGCTTACCTTGTTCTCTATCCCTGGCAATTTCGTGGACTAATTTCAGCTTGGTGGGGTAAGTATGTTGCATTACGGATTATTTATAAATGGTCCGGCTAGCTTTGTATTTGGTGCTTCGTTGGGGACTGGTGTTTGTTATGTTGCTTCGTGGGGGACTGGTGTGATTCTGTTACTTGGTGGGAGTCTGATGTTGGTATGTAGCTTCGTGGGGGACTGGTGTTTGTTATGTTGCTTCATGGGGGACTGTTGTGATTCTGTTACTTGGTGGGAGTCTGATGTTGGTATGTAGCTTCGTGGGGGACTGATGTGGTTTGAACTCTTCGTAGGGAAAGGTGTGTAGTTAGAGAGCTATGTAATGTGGTGGCAGTGGTTGGGACGCGCTGTGGGAGATGGTCGTTGGGACGCATCGTGATTCTACTGTGCATTCAGATACATATGATTTATTTGACAGGTATGTGCGACATTGGGAACAACAAATTCTTGTGCCTTTGACAACACACTGGAGCTAGGGACAGTTTGTGAGTACTTTTTACTTAAAGCAGCATTACATCGTAATAAAGGATGTTTTGTGTAAAATATAAATACTAATGTGTGTGTTTACAGAAATCTAAATAGTCACTCAGAAACGATTTTCATGTATATTCATTGAAATAAAAATATTGTTTAAACTAAACGATACAATTCCAATAAATTTAAACCGTCGTATACGCGAATTTGTTTATCAGCACACGAAATGTAAACATGCACAGCGCATGCGTGAAACAACAGAGGATGTAGAAAACAACGTATATATTTTGAACATGAAAGACTATCTATCTATCTTCCTCTAATGTCGAACCCCTCGCGGGGATGTAGAAATGTCCCTAAAAGACTTAGCTAACAGAGGTATGAATCAACATATCAAGTAATTTAATTAAAAAGACAAAACGGGACAAATGGGGACGATGCATTCCGAATGTAAACAAGTGCGGACGATGCGTTCCGGTTATAAACAAGTGCGTGACCGATCGACTCGGAAAGTCCTACTTTCGGTTTCGAGTTTGTTTTATCGCAAAAAAACACTGTTTACCAAATGAACATAAGCATACAAAGTATAATGTTAGAATGTGTAGCAGCATTGCTACCCATACGTAACATTTGAATTTTTCAAATATCTTTGATTTCATACGATGTAATGCTGCTTTAATTGATATGTTGTTTTGTTGAATTATTTAGAGGTTATTACGTTGGTAGTTTCATCTAAGCCTAAGTATCGACTCAAGGTAGCTTGATATCAGCATGAAACCGAAGGCCGAAACCTGATATCAAGTTACCGAGGTCAAATGCTGATATCTAGTTACCGAGGTCGAATGCTGATATCTAGTTACCAAGGTCGAATGCTGATATCTAGTTACCAAGGTCGAATGCTGATATCAAGTTACCGAGGTCAAATGCTGATATCTAGTTACCAAGGTCGAATGCTGATATCTAGTTACCGAGGTCGAATGCTGATATCTAGTTACCGAGGTCGAATGCTGATATCTAGTTACCGAGGTCGAATGCTGATATCTAGTTAACGAGGTCGAATGCTGATATCTAGTTACCGAGGTAGAATGCTGATATCTAGTTAACGAGATCGAATGCTGATATCTAGTTACCAAGGTCGAATGCTGATATCTAGTTACCAAGGTCGAATGCTGATATCTAGTTACCAAGGCCGAAACCTGATATCAAGTTACCGAGGTCAAATGCTGATATCTAGTTACCAAGGTCGAATGCTGATATCTAGTTACCGAGGTCAAATGCTGATATCTAGTTACCAAGGTCGAATGCTGATATCTAGTTACCGAGGTCGAATGCTGATATCTAGTTAACGAGGTCGAATGCTGATATCTAGTTACCGAGGTAGAATGCTGATATCTAGTTAACGAGATCGAATGCTGATATCTAGTTACCAAGGTCGAATGCTGATATCTAGTTACCGAGGTAGAATGCTGATATCTAGTTAACGAGATCGAATGCTGATATCTAGTTACCAAGGTCGAATGCTGATATCTAGTTACCAAGGTCGAATGCTGATATCTAGTTACCAAGGCCGAAACCTGATATCAAGTTACCGAGGTCAAATGCTGATATCTAGTTACCAAGGTCGAATGCTGATATCTAGTTACCAAGGTCGAATGCTGATATCTAGTTACCAAGGTCGAATGCTGATATCTAGTTACCGAGGTTGAATGCTGGTATCTAGTTACTGAGGTCGAATGCTGATATCTACTTAACAAGGTTGAATGCTGATATCTAGTTACCGAGGTCGGTACCTAGGCTGATATCAAACTAGCCACGTAATAACGTCTTTATTACTTTGATATGAATTTGAACATTTCATAATCGAAATCATGTTCTCCGGCATCCAATTATCTGGAATAAATCGCTATTACTGAATTAGATACACGAAATCGATTAGAAATATAACCATGAAACTACAAACTGTGAGACATTTGTTATCTGTGAAAATTTGACACACAGAGATGCTACAGGAAGTAAACAAACTAGCACTGAGTGCACATGTGTTTTCTCATGAGCTGGTTAATACTGGCATGAGCCAGTAAGAAACCAGAAAATGTAATATCACAGCGTATTAACCTGTTGAAAATTAAATGACACGGTGCAAGTTGGTGTATTGGGAAAGGAGATAATAAAAAAAGTAGTCCGGCAAAATACAGTGAGTGATATGCAGTGAGTGATATGGATTATATCTCACTGATAGAACACTGTATTTCATCAATTAGCATAAATAAAACCCTTTACAGCATACGTTGTATATTAGTTGTCGTATATCTAAAATAAGCAATATATTACACACATGTAGTGTGAAAATAGATAAGAAGCAGATGCCATAATGTACGAAAAATGATGTCGATCTACACTACACGCAAGGCTTCAATATGTGTGTTTTACGTTTATTTATAATGGGACATAGTGCTGACATGATTAGGAATTGTGAATGTAACATGTTCAAAACAGCAGATACAACATATGTAATGTGTGTCTGTCGTTTTCAGGTGAACAGGAAGTAGAACACTTCCATGACCGGAAAGTAAGGGGAGCTAACTTATATCGTGTATGACATGTCCTCCAAAACATCAGGGGAAGTAACTACAATTGGGCATATTGCTGACATATAGATAATAATTAGGAATTGTGAATGTAACATGTTTGAAACACATATACAACATCTATATATATATAATGTGTTTATTTCGTTTACAGGTCAACAGGAAGGCATTTGGATGCACATTGATGCAGCTTATGCTGGCAGTGCCTTCATTTGTCCAGAATTCAGGCCATTACTGGAGGGTGTACAGGTATGAATCCTTACAATAAATCAAGCACGTAGTCATCAAGCTTCTTATGTTTCGTAATTTATTTAACGTCGCTAGCGGGCTGTTTACCTAACAACGCCTTTCCTGGGCAGCAACCTCCGTATGAAACTGCCAACTTTTTCATATATAGGAGACACGGTCTCTGAGTGGGGCTAGAACCATTGATCATCATTGATGATAAGTTAACGTGGTATACAAGTCAGCGACCTTAACCACTTGACCATGGAAGTAGGCTACGTAGATACATTTATTTAAAGTCGCCACCGCGTAAATGCATTTGGGCGATTACATAGGTTTGATGGTATGGAAACATTCTTATATAACATTTTATGTTTGTCAATCAAAACACACTCACATAAAGTGGTAGGGTATATGTCATTCTGGCATTTGTTGATGCATTTTTGTTTATTGTTTGTTATCTTTGACAATATATAGCAGGGGCGTTTCAGAATTTCAAGTTACAGGGGGCGTAAGATTTTGATGATGTTCATTTTTCAGGTCCATGACGGTCATACCTCGTAAAATATTTAGGTAAATTAAAAAGTCACATTATTATTTTCGAACAAAAAAAACATGTGACTAGATTTTGACTGATTTAATTATTGAATCATCATGAAATACTGTATGATCAGGCGATTTAGAAGGGATGTGCGCCGATTCCCCACCCATGTACTACTAGTGGCTGAATAGTGTATAGGATTGTTGCGTTTCATGTTTCAAATTGGGGGCATCCAGCTTATGGCTAACTTGTTTTCCATTATACTTTCAGTTTGCAGCATGTTTCAAATTGGGGGCATCCAGCTTATGGCTAACTTGTTTTCCATTATACTTTCAGTTTGCAGCATGTTTCAAATTGGGGGCATCCAGCTTATGGCTAACTTGTTTTCCATTATGCTTTCAGTTTGCAGCATGTTTCAAATTGGGGGCATCCAGCTTATGGCTAACTTGTTTTCCATTATACTTTCAGTTTGCAGAGTCGTTTAATTTCAACCCACATAAATGGTTAAACGTGAACTTTGATTGTTCCGCCATGTGGTGAGTACAGTTTTAAAATAAATCTGAAATCTCAAACCAAGTCTCTCAAGCTTCTGATTGGTTCGGCTCTAGAATAAATCTGAATATCAGCCAATCAAATTAGTTGAGCTCGAGTTTGAGATCTGAGAAAGGTTTTATAACCTCTGGCCCTGGTTCCATACTGCACATAACCGTGTCGTCTCTACGGGTCATTCTCGTACATAACCTGGCTTGTTTGTGACATATTCTCTGACCATAAGTCCGTTGTAATCTATCGAGTCCGTATAAGCTATGCATTCAATTTCAGGCGCGTAGCTAGGTCCAAATATGGATTACACACCATTCTAGGGGGTCCGGGGGCATGCACGCCCGGAGATTTTTGTTTCGCTATATGATCTCGTGTGACTTTTGGCGTATATTTCACAATATGTGACGCGATTTATCAAAAGGGACCCACTGGGTGAAATTTTCAAAAATATTCAGTCATTTTCTTAAGCAATTTTCAACATTTAATGTAATTCCATATAAATTGTTTGTTCTAAAAATGAATTTTAAGCTTACATGCAGCGCGAACGTTGCCGTTTTCGATTGCGTGACGTAACTTTAGACGTCATTTCTCGACGTAACGTCATCCACTCAGTGGGTCCCTTTTGGTAAATCGCGCCACAAGGCATACATTACACAAAATACATTCTAAATTTATTATTTTAAAATTGACTATCACACGTTGTTCAAACATCTACACACGAAATAGAAGGGCCAGTCGTCGCTCCTTTTTTCTTGCAAACACTAGGTCAGTGTTTATGTCTCGATCCATGTGTATGTTCATCAAGCCAAACCCGGTTAATCTACCAGTGGTCATGGTTGACCGTAGGTATGTCTTCACCATTCTCACTGTGCTGAATGAACGTTCCGCTCGAAACATTGAGATTAAAATGTGAAGGCATATTGATACATTTGGGTATAAAGTTGTGTTTATATTTGCCAATGTATCACCTATGTAGTTATCCAATGACCCATTGTCATCAGACATATTTCTCTAACAACACAAGTTCTTTTTTTGTGGAAGTCGTGATAGCGCAGTGGATGCGCTTTCGTTTCAGGTGCGAAAGGTCCGGAGTTCGAGCCGTTACGATTGTGTCCTTAGGCAAGGCATTTAAATTCCACGTTGCCTCTTCTCTCTCCCTCGTGGCAATGGATTCCATCAGGAATGAGGTCTCGATAGTGATTAATATAAGTTGTAAGAACTTGGTTCGCAATCGAGCTAAAATAAATTTATATAAAATAAAGTTCTTTTTTCAAATTCAATTTGTTTACAGGGTAGAGAACAGTGATTTGATAAAGACTGCATTTAATTTGTTTACAGGGTAAAGAACTGTGATTTGATAAATAATGCATTCAATTTGTTTATAGGGTAAACTGTGATTTGATAAGAGACTGCATTTAATTTGTTTACAGGGTAAATAACTGTGATTTGATCAATAATGCATTCAATTTGTTTACAGGGTAGAGAGAATGGTCATTTGGTAAAGACTGCATTCAATTTGTTTACAGGGTAAAGAACAGTGATTTGATAAAGGATGCATTCAATGTTGATCCTCTATATTTGAAACATGACAATCAAGGAAAAATGCCGGATTATAGGGTAAGGCCACGATGAGGTCATACTCGGGTAACAAGTATTGTATATTGTGACGTTATTTTCACAGGAAGATATTGGTAATGTAAATATATATTCACTGTATGCAAGTGCAAGTTATGCTTGTAATGTGAATAAGACACGCTAAAATGATGTTCATAATTCAGGGATCATTCTAGAGGGCGATGTGGGCGAAATAGTCGCCCTAGGGACCCTGACTTCGCCCCCTTAAAGGGCTCCACTTCTCCCTAAAAAAAAAAATGAAAAAAATGTTTTTGTTTTTACGATTTTCAAACAAAATTTTGTCTAGTAAGATACACTGGCCCATTATAAAGCATTCCTTCTATTCAAATGTTGTATTTAATGGTTGTACTGTGAGTTTTAACCCTATTTTGCAGAAGTATATTAAAGAACACCATTTAAGGAAGCGATCACGCGCTTTCTCACTTCTCCCAAAATTTCTGACCTAGAATGAACCCCGAGTGCATATATGCACATTCAGTGTTCACTATTGGGATTTACTAAGCGGATGGAACTGAATTGACAAGCCACACGAAAATGAATCGGAAACGAACGGCGATACCAAGCTATTTTTAGAACTGATTTAAATTATGATCACGTGACTAGAATGTTTATTGGCTACAGAGAAAGTCGAATGATGTTTGGCCAAATTCGTGATATAATTTTCTAAGAACTTTCTTATACCAGAAAGCAAAGAGGTCATCCATGATAATCCGGAATTATAGGCTAACACGGTATCTCACCAACAGGAAAGTTGGTATTATATGGAAACTGATTTTCCAGGAAACAGTATACAGTTATTTCATGGGTGTTTGGGGAACTATTACCTAATGCTCTATATAACTGTTGTACATACCTTATATTCTATAATATTTGACTAACTCAAAAAACATTTTTAAAATCAATGACTAATCAATCATCATTTGTAAATGCTTGGTTTTGGTCTAAAAGCCGGTACGCCGGTAAGTATGCAATAAAATACGGAAAGGAATTAATGAACGGAAAGGAGGGCTTCACATAATGTATATCGATGACTTCAAGCGCAGTCAGAGCTAAAATGTATTCGGGACGTATTTTTTACTTTGACTTCCATAACACCCTATTGCGCAGCCTACTGCGCACAGTGAAAGCATACTCAGAGTATGATTGGTTCAAAAGTCTAGTATGAAACAGTTCAAACTATTGCCCGGTCAACAGTTCGAACTGTTGCCCAGTCCTGAGCGAAGGATAAAAAATCCAATGAAACAGGCAAAAATAACGAATTACAAGTTATATAGAGCATTAGGTAATAATTTTATACACATAATTTCTAACCGGTCACCTGGTGTTTATAATATGTGCAGCCCAGTATTATATTCATATTGTCATTTAATGTTTAGTTTAATCACCTAAAATATTAAACTTATTACCTCTCGCAAAAACACTCCTCCCTCATAAAGTAGTCCTGGTACTACTTTCAGACAATGCGCACTATATAAAGGGAAGAATCCATCGCAGGTTCGATCCCCGTCTGACCCTAATAAAATTAACAGTCTTTCATCAGATGGGACTTTAAACCGAGGTCTCGTGTCGGTGCTTTACACCGTGCATGTAAAAGAACTAGAGGAGACTCTGGAATGAGTCTCTGTCTGTATCATTGCACTATCCTCCAAAAAATCTAAAATGACTAATCTCTTCAGGAGGCGTCGCTCATATGGGCAACCGGTAGCGACGATAAATAAACGTAAAACACACAGGATTCTTTCTTTTCTCTAGCACATTTTGACTATTTCTATAATTTTATGTTTAAAATTCTTGAAACAACAGTGCATGATAATACTCTCTTGTTACCACACCTTGTGTATACAGTCTACAATGTCAGTGTTATGTCAAAGTCGATTACGTCGAATTCTCCGGTTATCTCGAAGTCGGATCAAAGTCCCATTTCAGACATTATAATTTTACATATAACTGGCCCTGTTTATATCGAATTTCGTTAAGTCAAACTTCGGTAGTAGTATTTTGCTCGGTATGATGGAAATCGACATAACGGATGTAGACTGTATTACATTTTCCAAGGGGAGTATAATTTGTATTGATTTTATTCATTTGTCGGGCATATATTCAGCATTGGCTCAAGCAAATTGGAAGAATGTAGTAGTTTTTCTGGACGAATGGGAATTTATGTGATAAGAATTACTGCTTTGTATTCGTATTACAGGTATTAAAATTGTCCAATTGTTTTCAGGGAACTAGTTTCACGCTTTCACTGGTGTGCGTATAGAAATATAGGCGTGAGCTGGAATCCAGAAATGGGTCAATCTATTTACGCAGTTGGAATTCTGCAACAATAATTGGTTCCCATATGATTCACGGATGTTCCAGCCTAGATGTTATATATACTATTATGCTGGACAGGGGGTGTCATGTTATTGTCCACATCTTTACATTTAATTACTAAAGTATACACTTTATAATTTATATTCACTCAATACACTTTCCGAGTGAGTTTTCAATCGTCCTTCTATTACATTATATAATATTTACATAATTATATTTATAGTTTGTCTTGTTATTACGTTAATCAGCAACATTTTTTCAGCATTGGCACATACCACTGGGAAGAAGGTTTAGATCGTTAAAGCTATGGTTTGTCCTGAGAATGTACGGCCACAAGGGATTGCAAGAATGCATCAGAAAGGTAAATAAATCAAATTATTCTTTCAATTAAAGTCTAAAATATTGACAATAAGCCAAGCGATTTATGATATATTGCTATATTGCTATCCATCCAACCGTGTAGTATATACGGGAATAGGACTTGTTTGTGACAGTTATGGCGCTATCCTGGAGCATGATTTCGTTTAGTTTTAGTTTAGTTTATACAAATTTTTTATTTTAGCAGAATTGCGAAACAAGTTCTTTCAACTTATATTAATCACTCTCGAGACCTCATTCCTGATGGAATCCATCGCCATGAAGGAGAGAGAAGAGGCAATGTGGAATTTAAATGCCTTGCCTAAGGGCACAATCGTAACGGCTCCAGCGGGGCTCGAACTCCGGACCTTTCGCACCTGAAGCGAATGCACATCCACTGTGCTATCACGACTTCCACGAGCATGATTTGGTCCATACAATCACCT
This sequence comes from Archivesica marissinica, assembly GCA_014843695.1. NCBI lineage: Eukaryota > Metazoa > Mollusca > Bivalvia > Venerida > Vesicomyidae > Archivesica > Archivesica marissinica. The sequence continues at coordinate 21,289,298 of CM026390.1, forward strand.
GGCAGATAGCTGATAGTTTCCGTAAATTGTATTATATTTTTGTTATTGTCTATTTTTGCGAAGCAAGTTTTAACAACTTATGTTAATCACTCTCGTTGGTGCGGATGAAAGCGTATATGTGATCATTCATGTGGGAGAAAACTGGCGTCCCCAGAGAAAACCCACCTGTCCGATCTGGCGACCACCGTACCAGCTCACATACTTCCCGGTCCGAGGATCGAACCCGGGTTGCATTGGTGAGAAGCGAGCACATGTTATTTGATTGGTTAGTCTATTAGTCATAGTACAATTGTTGCTCCCCCCACCACGTGCATGTACAGCCCCACCTCCACAAACGTCACCTCCCATGAGCGACACCCTCTTTATAACATCACCATTATTCCCACCCGTTGCGTTTAATACAATTTCATCACTCACGAACAACACCTCTCAACAACACACAACGACAGTCATTTCCCCACCCAACGATGCAGAAAACCTCCCAAGAACAGACAAAAATGTGGCTGAAAAAACCAGTCTGTACATGTATGTGTCATCGGACGTAAATAATCGCTAATTGTTCCTTTCAATTTTCAATAAACAGTAATTATCTTAATCTGTGGCCATATCCGGGGCCAATAATCTACAGGATCTGTAGTCCAGTGGTAACACGCTGACCCTAATAAAATGAACAGTCTTTCAGATGGGACGTTAAACCGAGGTCTCGTGTCGGTGCTTTACACCGTGCACGTAAAAGAACCAGAGGAGATTCTGGAATGGGTCTCTGTCTGTATCATGCACTATCCTCCAAAATCTAAAATAACTAATCTCTTCAGGAGCCGTCGCTCATATGGGCAACCTGTAGCGACAATAAATAAACATAAAATCACAAACACTACAGGCTGGAATGTAAGTGTGAAAACAATCATTGTTACGGGTATTCTTTCAATAAACAGCTTGACATCATTGGCAAGTTGGCAGGTTGTTTTAAATACCGCGTATATCTATTGATCTCCTCTTAAGGTGAAGAAAAAAAGGAAATGTACAGGTGCATAGTGCATACCATATACGTTCATGCCTCGTCTGTCAATAGAGGAGACTGTTTATAAACTTTATATGTTTGTTTAATAATGATCTCATACCGTAATAAGATAATTTATCATCAGTTTTCGGACACGCCTCATCCGAAATACCTACCAAATATCTGAAATTAAATCAAGCATACGATCCCAAAAATCAATTGATCTTTTTCCGAGCACTTTTGTACTCGATCGGAACTGTGTCTGAGTACCTGAGTATCAAAATTGCTAGTCGTTGCCATCCTTAATTTTATATAATTGAAATGCATTATTCATCAGACTAACTTTGATGTATTGAGAACATTAATTAATGTACACAATTGTCATCAATTTGCATAATTTGGCGATTTTAACACATTGCATCCATAGATATTTAATCTTAGTTCAATCTAATCTATCGTATAATGAAAGTACCCACATTCTGTATACTCTATATTCAAATGCGTATGAGCAATTATAACTGACAAAACTGACTTCCCGCAATTTCCAAACTTCAAAAAGTTGAATTTCCCTAGAACGACAACCTCTCTACAACAACAATATTGTGTGTATCCGGATGGTGTTTGCTCTGGAGAGGTTTGACTGTAGACCCAAGGTTCATAGTATATATGGCATATCCATGTCATATTGTTATATTACCTGTAACCTCACGTCAATAAAAAGTTGTTGGTTTTTTATCTCTATTAAGCGGCCACCTGTGCTAAGCACCCACTTTCTGTGATTCCCTTGGCTGGCTGCTTAAGACAGGTTTGACTGTAATTATGGCAATTCCGAATATTTGTGAAGCACAACGTGTCAGTGGTCCAGTGGTTAACAAGCTTTCCTTGGGTGGCTGCTTAACACAGGTTTGACTATATTTCAATCTCTATTCAACATTTAATTTCTTCAGGACGTCAAGCTGGCACATGAATTTGAAGAGTTTGTAAAGGCAGATGACAGATTTGAAATATTTGCAAAGGTTGTCATGGGTCTTGTGTGCTTCAGACTTCAGGTAAATAATGTATTAGTTTATCATATAGTGTATGAAACTATAATGTTGTCATGGGTCCTGTGTGTTTCTGGTAAATAATGTATTAGTTTATTATATAGTGTATGAAACTATAATGTTGTCATGGGTCCTGTGTGTTTCTGGTAAATAATGTATTAGTTTATTATATAGTGTATGAAACTATAATGTTGTCATGGGTCCTGTGTGTTTCTGGTAAATAATGTATTAGTTTATTATATAGTGTATGAAACTATAATGTTGTCATGGGTCCTGTGTGTTTCTGGTAAATAATGTATTAGTTTATTATATAGTGTATGAAACTATAATGTTGTCATGGGTCCTGTGTGTTTCTGGTAAATAATGTATTAGTTTATTATATAGTGTATGAAACTATAATGTTGTCATGGGTCCTGTGTGTTTCTGGTAAATAATGTATTAGTTTATTATATAGTGTATGAAACTATAATGTTGTCAT
>CM026390.1:21292818-21300318 GCA_014843695.1 Archivesica marissinica
GTTTTACCTGCTATGTTTCTGACTGCAGACTGCATATTATCACACCATGTTTTACCTGCTATGTTTCTGACTGCAGACTGCATATTATCACACCATGTTTTACCTGCTATGTTTCTGACTGCAGACTGCATATTATCACACCATGTTTCGAGCAATCTATCATCTATCACGAAAACACGTTCGTGGTAGACAATAATTATACACCGAATAAAATAACAGCAACAACTAATATATAAGTGACCGATGTCTTTAGCATAAACTCCTGTTTTTGTATTCATACAAACTGAGATTGGAAAATAAAATGGTTCTGATTCTGACTAATAGACGTTTGTAGCACCGTTAAACGTCAAAAATACGTTAATACGTTAAACGTCAAAACTCCGTTTAGCGCTTAAAGACCACTAAACGTCCTAAAAATCCGCTAAACGTCATAAAAAATCCGCTATAGGCCTACGTCAAGAGTTTATGACGTTTAGCGGTGCTACAGACTCTACATTATCTGTTTATTTCAGAATTAACTGACAAGCTCCTAGCGATAGCACCAACGTGACGCAATCTACAAACTCTACACCGATGTTTCATCAAACATTTTCTCAATGCTCTCTTTATTATATATCTACTATATTGTGTGTACATACAGTCTACAACCGTTATGTCAACGTCGGTTATGTCGAATTCTCCGGTTATCTCGAAGTCGGATTAAAGTCCCATTTTCAGACACTATCATTGTACAAAAATAAAAATGATACGTTTAAATCGAATTTCGTTAAGTCAAACTTCGGTTATGTCGAAGTATTTTGTTCGGTCCAACGGAATTCGACAAAACGAATGTAGACTGTATATATGTATGACTCTATTAAAATGTTTATTTTATAATGTCTCCTTGTCTTGCTCTAACATCAAGCACATATCGATCGTTCCTCAATCGCTAAGGAGTTTTGAAAGATCTGAAAGAAAAAAAAATTATTATTATATAAATGCTTTTGTTAATGCACACTTCTTTCGAAAGGGGGTGAAAATGTTTTAAATAATAAATTTTCACTTTCAAATGTTGTTTACTCTTAAAACAAAAGATCAATTTGTAACTAAAGCAACGGTGTAGATTAATTAGTTTTAGTACTTAGATGAATTGAGAACTTGTCGCTGATGTTGTTATGCATACTGTTGTTTCTTACAGTTTGAACAACACAGTAGTGAAATATTTCCCTAGAAATGATAATATGACAGGAGCATTATTGCATGGAACATTCTTACCTGAAACATTCTTACTTGTAACATTCATATCTGGAACATTCTTAGTTTGAACATTCTTACCTGAAACATTCTTACTTGTAACATTCATATCTGGAACATTCTTAGTTTGAACATTCTTACCTGGAACATTCTTACTTGGAACATTTTTATTTTTTTTTTATTTTGTGTGTTCCTTTTTCTCTTTTATTTAAGATCACATACATGTTAACAATTACATAATAACAATATCAATTATAAACATTGTGATATGTACTATGTACAATAGATTCACAGAAAACTATTATTCCGTATGTTTTATAATACATTGACTATGTAAATTGACAATGTCAAACATGAAACATAGAGTAGTAAAATTCACCTAATTAACTCATAATTCTTGCCACAATTAGTAGTAGTCAATAAACTTTTTTAAAAAAGGAACCTCTTTACCTTTGAGTTTAAAGTATTCTTTAATCATGTTGATTTCTTGCAGAAATGTGTTTGAAACATTAAATGCCTTAGATCGTTGTTCGCTTATGAAATACGTTTTGTAAATACTGAAACCGACTATTGTTAAAATTAGATTCATTTCCCAATAGTTGTTGTTGTTGATGTTGTATCCCAACACAATTGATTTTAGATTTGCGGTTTGCTTGCATATTCCTAGCTGTCTAAATGTTTCAGTAATTGCATTCCAAAACGATATAACAGAGTGACAATGGATGAAAAAATGTTCCATATTGTCTATAACTTGACACAATTTGCAATTCGGATTTTCGTAAAGTTTCCATTTGTGCAAATTTTCGCCAGTTGGGATAATATTGTGTATTACCTTATATCGAAATTGCTTGTATCGATTATCAATACATGTATAAACTTGTGAATAAATTTTAGACCACGGAATTTCTAATTCAAGTTTATTTTCCCAATAAGAGTGTATATATGGTTTTGAAGCCTTTTCCTTTATGAGTATTTTGTATATATATTTGTTAGTAATGCATTCAAGCGATATATTATCAAAAGGAAGGGGAGTTAAACTTGTTTTGACTAATGTTTTAGTGGATTTTTCAGATATTAATGTCAATTTCCAGGATTTCGGTATTGCATTTCGTATGATATTTATTTCTGCAATCCAATTAGATTTATTTTGAAGTTTTCTGAGCACACATTCTTCACTTATATTGCCATTATTACCAATTATGTCGTTCACAAACAATATACCAGAGTTAATCCAATGTAGGAAAAATAACCCTTTACCATTATGTTTAATGGATTCATTACCCCATATGAGTTCTTTGCGTATCTCATAATATGTTTGCGGTTGTTTATTATTTGTGTTTCTGAACGCTATCCATTTTCTTAGTAGTTCTTTGTAAAATTCTGGCAATGATGAATAGGTACTTGGTAAACATTTCACCGATTTTAGACTCGTGTAAAAGACAAGACAAGAATGACCTAATTTGTCAAGATAATATTTCAGAATAACTTTCCAATTTGCTGTGTCAGCTGAAAGTAGAGATTTTACCCATTTAATTTGTAACATTGTTGCATAACTTCCAAGATCAATCATATTAAGTCCTCCGTTTTCGACGTTGTTTATAAGTATACATCTTTTTATTTTTTCACGTTTACCATTCCAAATAAAGTTATAGAATAAGGTATTACATCTGTTTAATATGTCTTTAGGAAAATTAAGTGATTGTATTAAATACGTAAGTTTTGGCAGCAGTATCGATTTAATTACTGTTATTCTGCCATAGAAAGTTAGATATCTTTTATTCCATTGCTTAATTATGTATTGGAAATTTTCAAGTTTAGAGGCCCAGTACTTGGAACATTCTTACCTGGAACATTCCTACTTGGAACATTCTTACCTGGAACATTCCTACTTGGAACATTCTTACTTGGAACATTCTTACCGGGAACATTCTTACTTGGAACATTCTTACCTGGAACATTCTTACTTGGAACATTCTTACCTGGAACATTCTTACTTGGAACATTCTTACTTGGAACATTCTTACTTGGAACATTCTTACCCGGAACATTCTTACCTGTAACATTCTTACCTGGAACATTCTTACTTGGAACATTCTTACCTGGAACATTCTTACTTGGAACATTCTTACTTGGAACATTCTTACTTGGAACATTCTTACCCGGAACATTCTTACCTGTAACATTCTTACCTGGAACATTCTTACTTGGAACATTCTTACTTGGAACATTCTTACCTGGAACATTCTTATCTGGAACATTCTTACCTGTAACATTCTTACTTGGAACATTCTTACTTGGAACATTCTTACTTGGAACATTCTTACTTGGAACATTCTTACCTGGAACATTCTTACTTGGAACATTCTTACCTGGAACATTCTTACCTGTAACATTCTTACCTGGAACATTCTTACTTGGAACATTCTTACTTGGAACATTCTTACATGGAACATTCTTACTTGGAACATTCTTACCTGGAACATTCTTACCTGTAACATTCTTACCTGGAACATTCTTACTTGGAACATTCTTACTTGGAACATTCTTACCTGGAACATTCTTACTTGGAACATTCTTACCTGGAACATTCTTACTTGGAACATTCTTACTTGGAACATTCTTACTGGGAACATTCTTACCTGGAACATTCTTACTTGGAACATTCTTACTTGGAACATTCTTACCTGGAACATTAATATGTTCAGAGTTAGTATCGAGACATCCAAGTATCGTGTCAGCCTGGGCGCTTGATAACGGTTCATCACCAAGTTTCGTCAGGATTTCCCGAAAATCTGTTTTATGGATGACAAAATCTTCGTTTGTATCAAACTTAGCAAACGCCTCTGCTATTTCTTCGTTGATTTTTTCTTGTGACTTCAGATGGACAAATTGTTGTACAAACTCGCAAATATCTTCTCTCTCTATCGTCTTTCCGTCTAGCGGAAATGAAAGTAAATGTACACTAGAAATTATTTTAGAAACTGATTTAAACTAACGTGTCAATTAAAGTAGGTCACACAGAAAGATGCGAGTAACAATCTGATTACACAAACGTGATTATTTAAACATCGTAGCTAGGGCTTCAAGTATTACTATAATCATAGGCGCTTGGGATCTGTGCTAATGGGATCTGAACAACTGTGACTAAAAATAGCATCTTTAGAATTTAAAAAGAATTCTTTGTATTGACTGTTGGTAGATCACCCCACAAAAAGTGAATATTATGTTGTTGATTAACTAGACTGGATTAAGGTTGTATCACCTAACTGGTTCAATTGAGGTTCTAGGAACTTATTGAAACAAGTTTATATCACTCAATTATGGCTTTCCGATTAGCACAGTAGTTAGCGTGCTCGTTTCTCACCAATGCAACCCGGGTTCGATCCTCGGACCGGGAAGCATGTGAGCTGGTACGGTGGTCGCCAGATCGGCGGTTTTCTCCGGGTACAACGGTTTCCTCCCACACGAATGACAACATATACGCTTTTATCCGCGCCAACGAGAGTGATTAATATAAGTTGTTAGAACTTGCTTCGCAATCCTTGTAAAATAAATAAACTTTAAATGTGTCCAATTAGACTTACCAATTCCTTTGAAATATTCGTCCATCTCTTTCTTTGTCGGGTTTTGTCCAATCATTTGAAGCATCTCCCGTACACCAAACTTATCTAGCTTTCTTTCTTGGGCATGGTCTATCTGATCAAAGGCTTCCTTGATAGCTACATTATAAATTAGAAAGTTCGAATACGCATCGGCTGCACATTATAAAACACACATCGATTTGAATGACGGGGTACAGACGGATCTGTAGTCCAGTGGTAATACGCTGGACTGGTAATCCAGGGATCGCAGGTTCGATCCCCCGTCTGACCCTAATAAAATAACAGTCTTTCAGATGGGACGTTAAACCGAGGTCTCGTGTCGGTGCTTTACACCGTGCACGTAAAAGAACCAGAGGAGACTCTGGAATGGGTCTCTGTCTGTATCATGCACTATCCTCCAAAATCTAAAATGACTAATCTCTTCAGCAGGCGTCGCTCATATGGGCAAACGGTAGCGACGATAAATAAACGTAAAACACACATGCCGGGGTGTTGTAGCGGATCAGTAATTCAGTGGATAACACGCTGGGCTTGTAATCCATGGATTGCAGGTTTGATCCCCCGCTATACCATACTAAAACGACTGATATTATTGTCTTTCTGATGAGACTTTAAACCGAGGTCTCGTGTCGGTGCTTTACTCCGTGCACGCAAAATGACCAGACAATACTCTGGAATGGGTATCTGTCTGTATCATTGCACTATCCTCACAAACCAATGCAACCCGGGTTCGATCCTCAGACCGGGAAGTATGTGAGATGGTACGGTGGTCGCCGTGGGTGGGTTTTCTCCGGGTACTCCGGTTTCCTCCCACACGAATGACCACATACACGCTTTCATCCGCGCCAACGAGAGTGATTAATATAAGTTGTTAGAACTTGCTTCGCAATCGTTTTAAAATAAATAAAGTATAAATTTAAATATCCTCACAAAAACCGGTAGTGACGATAAATAAATGTAAACAACACGCACATATTACGCATTGTGCAACAAACAGTGTAACGAACGAGATCAAATCGAAACGATAGAAAATATCCGCAAATGAGTTTAATATTTTATAGAATAGTGCATAGCTGCAAAACTTAGGTAAAACATTTACCAACTTTAGTACATGGCATAAATGTTACAAAATAGAGACTTACCTTTTTTCAAACTCTCTGATAATTTCTAAAATGAAAGGCATATAATCATCATACTTGACATTAGCTGAACTGGGTGTTTTATTATCACAGACGCTTGTAGTCTTCACAAATAGTTTCGGGTTCAAAACAAATTTGTTTTTACATAAGTGCCCTTATAAAGATAGGGTGTTATTTTTAAATATGCTTGGATATGGCCTAACATATGTGTACAATGTATGTACAATGTATGTATAGTGTATGTACAGTGTATGTATAGTGTATGTATAGTGTATGTACAATGTATGTACAATGTATGTACAGTGTATGTATAGTGTATGTATAGTGTATGTATAGTGTATGCACAGTGTATGTATAGTGTATGCACAGTGTATGTATAGTGTATGTACAATGTATGTACAATGTATGTATAGTGTATGCATAAACAAAAAAACAAAACAAACAAAAAAACAAAAAAAAACAAAAAGTGTATGCACAATGTATGTACAATATATGTACAGTGTATGTACAGTGTATGTACAATGTATGTATAGTGTATGTACAGTGTATGTATAGTGTATGTATAGTGTATGTACAATGTATGTACAGTGTATGTACAGTGTATGTATAGTGTATGCACAGTGTATGTACAATGTATGTATAGTGCATGTACAGTGTATGCATAGTGTATGTATAGTGTATGTATAGTGTATGTACAGTGTATGTACAGTGTATGCATAGTGTATGTATAGTGTATGTATAGTGTATGTATAGTGTATGTATAGTGTATGTATAGTGTATGTATAGTGTATGTATAGTGTATGTATAGTGTATGTATAGTGTATGTACAATGTATGTATAGTGTATGTATAGTGTATGTATAGTGTATGTACAATGTATGTACAGTGTATGTATAGTGTATGTACAGTGTATGTATAGTGTATGTATAGTGTATGTACAATGTATGCACAGTGTATGTATAGTGTATGTATAGTGTATGTATAGTGTATGTATAGTGTATGTACAATGTATGTACAGTGTATGTATAGTGTATGTACAATGTATGTATAGTGTATGTATAGTGTATGTATAGTGTATGTACAATATATGTACAGTGTATGTATAGTGTATGTACAATGTATGTATAGTGTATGTATAGTGTATGTTAGGTATGTATAGGATGTACAATGTATGTACAGTGTATGTATAGTGTATGTATAGTGTATGTACAATGTATGTACAATGTATGTATAGTGTAGTATAGTGTATGTATAATGTATGTATAGTGTATGTATAGGTATGATAAAAAATGTATGTAATGTATTATATGTATGTATAGTGTATGTATAGTGTATGTACAATGTATGTATAGTGTATGTATAGTGTATGTACAGTGTATGTACAGTGTATGTATAGTGTATGTACAGTGTATGTACAGTGTATGTATAGTGTATGTATAGTGTATGTACAATGTATGTATAGTGTATGTATAATGTATGTACAGTGTATGTATAGTGTATGTATAGTGTATGTATAGTGTATGTATA
>CM026390.1:21302818-21309753 GCA_014843695.1 Archivesica marissinica
AATGTATGTATAGTGTATGTACAATGTATGTATAGTGTATGTACAGTGTATGTATAGTGTATGTACAGTGTATGTATAGTGTATGTACAATGTATGTATAGTGTATGTACAATGTATGTATAGTGTATGTATAGTGTATGTACAATGTATGTACAATGTATGTATAGTGTATGTACAATGTATGTATAGTGTATGTATAGTGTATGTACAGTGTATGTACAATGTATGTATAGTGTATGTACAGTGTATGTATAGTGTATGTATAGTGTATGTATAGTGTATGTATAGTGTATGTACAGTGTATGTATAGTGTATGTATAGTGTATGTACAATGTATGTATAGTGTATGTACAGTGTATGTATAGTGTATGTATAGTGTATGTATAGTGTATGCACAATGTATGTATAGTGTATGTAAAGTGTATGTATAGTGTATGTACAGTGTATGTATAGTGTATGTACAGTGTATGCATAGTGTATGTACAATGTATGTATAGTGTATGTACAATGTATGTACAGTGTATGTACAATGTATGTATAGTGTATGTACAGTGTATGTATAGTGTATGTATAGTGTATGTACAATGTATGTATAGTGTATGTACAATGTATGTATAGTGTATGTACAGTGTATGTACAGTGTATGTACAATGTATGTATAGTGTATGTACAGTGTATGTATAGTGTATGTATAGTGTATGTATAGTGTATGTATAGTGTATGTACAGTGTATGTATAGTGTATGCATAGTGTATGTACAATGTATGTATAGTGTATGTACAGTGTATGTATAGTGTATGTATAGTGTATGTATAGTGTATGTATAGTGTATGAATAGTGTATGTATAGTGTATGTATAGTGTATGTACAATGTATGTATGGTGTATGCATAGTGTATGCATAGTGTATGTACAATGTATGTATAGTGTATGTACAATGTATGTATAGTGTATGTACAATGTATGTATAGTGTATGTACAGTATATGTATAGTGTATGTACAGAGTATGTATAGTGTATGTATAGTGTATGTATAGTATATGTACAATGTATGTATAGTGTATGTACAGTGTATGTATAGTGTATGTACAATGTATGTATAGTGTATGTATAGTGTATGACAAAAAAATAGTGTATGTACAATGTATGTATAGTGTATGTACAGTGTATGTATAGTGTATGTATATGTATGTACAAAAATGTATGTACAATGTATGTATAGAACAAAAAAAAAAAAACAATGTATGTACAGAAAAAATGTATGTATAGTGTATGTATATTGTATGTATAGTGTATGTACAGTGTATGTATAGTATATGTACAGTGTATGTATAGTGTATGTATATTGTATGTATAGTGTATGTACAGTGTATGTATATTGTATGTATATTGTATGTATAGTGTATGTATAGTGTATGTATATTGTATGTATATTGTATGTATAGTGTATGTATATTGTATGTATAGTGTATGTATATTGTATGTATAGTGTATGTATAGTGTATGTATATTGTATGTATATTGTATGTATAGTGTATGTATAGTGTATGTACAATGTATGTATAGTGTATGTATAGTGTATGTATAGTGTATGCATAGTGTATGTACAATGTATGTATAGTGTATGTACAGTGAAAAACAAAAAAACAAAAAACACAAAAACAAAACAAAAAACACCTATGCATAGTGTATGTATAGTGTATGCATAGTGTATGTACAATGTATGTATAGTGTATGTACAATGTATGTATAGTGTATGTATAGTGTATGTATAGTGTATGTATAGTGTATGTATAGTGTATGTACAAAAAAAAAAAAAGTGTATGTACAGTGTATGTACAATGTATGCACAGTGTATGTACAATGTATGTATAGTGTATGTACAGTGTATGTATAAAAAAAAAAAAAAAAAAAAAACAAAAGTGTATGCATATTGTATGCATAGTGTATGTACAATGTATGTATAGTGTATGTACAATGTATGTATAGTGTATGTACAATGTATGTATAAACAAGTGTATGTATAGTGTATGTACAATGTATGTATAGGTATGTACATGTATGTATAGTGTATGTACAAAAGTGTATGTACAATGTATGTTAGTGTATGTACAATGTATGTATAGTGTATGTATAGTGTATGTATAGTGTATGTACAGTGTATGTACAGTGTATGTACAGTGTATGTATAGTGTATGTACAATGTATGTATAGTGTATGTACAATGTATGTATAGTGTATGTACAATGTATGTATAGTGTATGTACAGTGTATGTATAGTGTATGCATAGTGTATGTACAATGTATGTACAATGTATGTATAGTGTATGTACAGTGTATGTATAGTGTATGTACAATGTATGTATAAACAAAAAAACAAAAAAAAAAACAAACAAAACAGTGTATGTATAGTGTATGTACAGTGTATGCATAGTGTATGTATAGTGTATGTACAGTGTATGTATAGTGTATGTACAATGTATGCATAGTGTATGTATAGTGTATGTACAATGTATGTATAGTGTATGTATAGTGTATGTACAATGTATGTATAGTGTATGTATAGTGTATGTATAGTGTATGTATAGTGTATGTATAGTGTATGTACAATGTATGTATAGTGTATGTACAGTGTATGTATAGTGTATGTACAGTGCATGTATAGTGTATGTACAATGTATGTACAGTGTATGTATAGTGTATGTACACTCTATGTATAGTGTATGTATAGTGTATGCATAGTGTATGTACAGTGTATGTATAGTGTATGTACAATGTATGTATAGTGTATGTATAGTGTATGTATAGTGTATGTATAGTGTATGTATAGTGTATGTACAGTGTATGTATAGTGTATGTATAGTGTATGTATAGTGTATGTACAATGTATGTATAGTGTATGTACAATGTATGTATAGTGTATGTATAGTGTATGTATAGTGTATGTACAATGTATGTATAGTGTATGTATAGTGTATGTATAGTGTATGCATAGTGTATGTATAGTGTATGTATAGTGTATGTATAGTGTATGTATAGTGTATGTACAATGTATTTATAGTGTATGTACAATGTATGTATAGTGTATGTATAGTGTATGTATAGTGTATGTACAATGTATGTATAGTGTATGTACAATGTATGTATAGTGTATGTATAGTGTATGTACAATGTATGTATAGTGTATGTATAGTGTATGTACAATGTATGTACAATGTATGTATAGTGTATGTATAGTGTATGTATAGTGTATGTATAGTGTATGTACAATGTATGTATAGTGTATGTACAGTGTATGTATAGTGTATGCATAGTGTATGTATAGTGTATGTACAGTGTATGTATAGTGTATGTACAGTGTATGTATAGTGTATGTATAGTGTATGTACAATGTATGTATAGTGTATGTACAATGTATGTATAGTGTATGTACAATGTATGTATAGTGTATGAAAAAAACATGTATGTATAGTGTATGTACAATGTATGTATAGTGTATGTACAATGTATGTATAGTGTATGTACAATGTATGTATAGTGTATGTACAATGTATGTATAGTGTATGTATAGTGTATGTACAATGTATGCATAGTGTATGTATAGTGTATGTATAGTGTATGTACAGTGTATGTACAATGTATGTATAGTGTATGTACAAGTATGTATAGTGTATGTATAGTGTATGTACAATGTATGTACAATGTATGTACAGTGTATGTACAAGTATGTATAGTGTATGTACAATGTATGTATAGTGTATGTACAGTGTATGTATAATGTATGTACAATGCATGTATAGTGTATGTACAATGTATGTATAGTGTATGTACAATGTATGTATAGTGTATGTATAGTGTATGTATAGTGTATGTATAGTGTATGTACAATGTATGTATAGTGTATGTATAGTGTATGCATAGTGTATGTACAATGTATGTATAGTGTATGTACAATGTATGTACAGTGTATGTACAATGTATGTATAGTGTATGTACAAAATGTATGTATAATGTATGTACAATGTATGTATAGTGTATGTACAATGTATGTATAGTGTATGTACAGTGTATGTACAGTGTATGTACAATATGTAAGTGTATGTACAGTGTATGTATAGTGTATGTATAGTGTATGTAAAAAAACAAAAACATAGTGTATGTACAATGTATGTATAGTGTATGTACAATGTATGCATAGTGTATGTACAATGTATGTATAGTGTATGTACAATGTATGAATAGTGTATGTATAGTGTATGTATAGTGTATGTACAATGTATGTATAGTGTATGCACAATGTATGCATAGTGTATGTACAATGTATGTATAGTGTATGTATAGTGTATGTATAGTGTATGTACAATGTATGTATAGTGTATGTACAATGTATGTATAGTGTATGTACAATGTAGTGTATGTACAGTGTATGTATAGTGTATGTATAGTGTATGTACAGTGTATGTATAGTGTAGTCAATGTATGTATAGTGTATGTATAGTGTATGTACAATGTATGCATAGGTATGTATAGGTATGTAAGTATGTATAGTGTATGTACAAGTGTATGTATAGTGTATGTACAATGTATGTATAGTGTATGTACAATGTATGTATAGTGTATGTAAGTGTATGTATAGTGTATGTACAATGTATGTATAGTGTATGTATAGTGTATGTATAGTGTATGTATAGTGTATGTATAGTGTATGTATAGTGTATGTATAGTGTATGTATAGTGTATGTACAATGTATGTATAGTGTATGTATAGTGTATGTATAGTGTATGTACAATGTATGTATAGTGTATGTATAGTGTATGCATAGTGTATGTACAATGTATGTATAGTGTATGTACAATGTATGTACAATGTATGTACAATGTATGTATAGTGTATGTACAATGTATGTATAGTGTATGTACAATGTATGTATAGTGTATGTATAGTGTATGTACAGTGTATGTATAGTGTATGTATAGTGTATGTACAATGTATGTATAGTGTATGTACAATGTATGTATAGTGTATGTATAGTGTATGTATAGTGTATGTATAGTGTATGTATAGTGTATGCATAGTGTATGTATAGTGTATGTATAGTGTATGTATAGTGTATATATAGTGTATGTACAATGTATTTATAGTGTATGTACAATGTATGTATAGTGTATGTATAGTGTATGTATAGTGTATGTACAATGTATGTATAGTGTATGTACAATGTATGTATAGTGTATGTATAGTGTATGTACAATGTATGTATAGTGTGTGTATAGTGTATGTACAATGTATGTACAATGTATGTATAGTGTATGTATAGTGTATGTATAGTGTATGTATAGTGTATGTATAGTGTATGTATAGTGTATGTACAATGTATGTATAGTGTATGTATAGTGTATGTATAGTGTATGTACAGTGTATGTATAGTGTATGTACAGTGTATGTATAGTGTATGTACAATGTATGTATAGTGTATGTACAATGTATGTATAGTGTATGTACAATGTATGTATAGTGTATGTACAATGTATGTATAGTGTATGTATAATGTATGTATAGTGTATGTATAGTGTATGTACAATGTATGTATAGGTATGTACAATTGTATGTATAGTGTATGTACAGTGTATGTATAGTGTATGTAGTGTATGTACAAGTGTATGTATAGTGTATGTATAGTGTATGTACAATGTATGTATAGTGTATGTATAGTGTATGTACAATGTATGTATAGTGTATGTATAGTGTATGTACAATGTATGTATAGTGTATGTATAGTGTATGTACAATGTATGCATATTGTATGTACAATGTATGTATAGTGTATGTACAACAAAAAAAAGTGTATGTACAATGTATGTATAGTGTATGTACAATGTATGTATAGTGTATGCATATTGTATGTACAATGTATGTACAATGTATGTATAGTGTATGTACAATGTATGTACAGTGTATGTACAATGTATGTACAGTGTATGTCAATGTATGTATAGTGTATGTACAATGTATGTATAGTGTATGCATATTGTATGTATAGAACAAAAAAACAATGTATGTATAGTGTATGTACAATGTATGTATAGTGTATGTATAGTGTATGTACAATGTATGTATAGTGTATGTATAGTGTATGTATAGTGTATGCACAGTGTATGTACAATGTATGTATAGTGTATGACAAAATAGTGTATGTATAGTGTATGCATAGTGTATGTACAGTGTATATATAGTGTATGTACAGTGTATGTATAGTGTATGTACAATGTATGTATAGTGTATGTACAATGTATGTATAGTGTATGTACAATGTATGTATAGTGTATGTACAGTGTATGCATAGTGTATGCACAGTGTATGTACAATGTATGTACAATGTATGTACAGTGTATGTACAAAAAACAATGTATGTATAGTGTATGTATAGTGTATGTATAGTGTATGCATAGTGTATGTATAGTGTATGTACAATGTATGTATAGTGTATGTACAGTGTATGTATAGTGTATGTACAATGTATGTATATTGCATGTACAGTGTATGTATAGTGTATGTACAGTGTATGTATAGTGTATGTACAGTGTATGTATAGTGTATGTACAATGTATTTATAGTGTATGTACAGTGTATGTACAGTGTATGTACAGTGTATGTATAGTGTATGTACAGTGTATGTACAATGTATGCATAGTGTATGTACAGTGTATGTACAATGTAGGTATAGTGTATGTACAATGTATGTATAGTGTATGTATAGTGTATGTACAATGTATGCATAGTGTATGTACAGTGTATGTATAGTGTATGTACAATGTATGTATAGTGTATGTACAATGTATGTATAGTGTATATATAGTGTATGTATAGTGTATGTACAATGTATGTATATTGTATGCATAGTGTATGTATAGTGTATATATAGTGTATGTATAGTG
>CM026390.1:21310753-21530101 GCA_014843695.1 Archivesica marissinica
ACAACAACAACCAACAACAACCACAACAACCAACAACAACAACAACAACAACAACAACAACAACCAACAACAACAACCAACAACAACCACAACAACTGACAACAGCAACAAGTACAATCAACAAGTGACAACAGCAACAACAACGACAACTGACAATAGCAACAACTGACAACAACAACTACAAAAGCAACAACTGACAATAGTAACAACTACAATAGCAACAACAACAACAACCAACAACAACTAACAACAACAACAACCAACAACAACAACAACAACCAACAACAACAACAACAAACAACAACAACCAACAACAACAACAACAACCAACAACAGCAACAACAACCAACAGCAACAACAACAACAACAACTAACAACAACAACAACAACCAACAACAACAACAACAACAACAACCAACAACACACAACAACAACAACAACACAACAACACAACAACACAACAACAACAACAACAACAACAACAACACAAAACAACAACAACAACAACAACAACACAACAACAACACACAACAACACAACAACAACAACAGCAACAGCAACACAACAACACAACAACAACACAACACAACAACAGCAGCAGCACACAACAACAACACACAACAACACAACACAACAACAACAACAACAACAACAACAACAACAACAACAACAACAACAACAACAACAACAACAACAAACAACAACAACAACAAACACAACAACAACAACAACAACAACAACAACAACAACAACAACAACAACAACAACAACAACAACAACAACAACAACGTTTATTATAATCAGTTCACATATTACAGTAACAACATGACTGAATTTCGTTTTTAGGAAGTGGGTAATATTCAATTCAATTCAATATATTGCATTAAATATGACAACATACTTATAGCAAAGAATACATATATAAACAAAGTACAATGGAAAGGCATGGATACATTTTTAGAAGAGCATAGATGGTTGTGGTGTCTAATTTATTTTAATTTCTTACTAAATTTGGGTAATATATAAATTTGGACAGGCTTTGAACAATTTTCATGTTATGTAATAATATAGTTACAATATTACAATGCATTGATTTAATGAGTAATATAATTTAACGAATTTACAAGCAGAGCAGATTCAATTCTGCATTCACAATTGTATATAGACTACACAAAGGCACGTCTTAAAAGACTGTACATAAACATGTAACATAACAAACATATAACATTAAATTCAAAAGATTACCAAACGTAGAATGCAGGGTTAAAAGCATGTGATTTCGATTTTTACATGTTTTAAATAGTACACGTAAACTGATGACGAACCTAGTACTTAACATACGGATTGTACATTAGATACACAAAATAAGAAATTATAGATTAAAACTACAACATATGATACAAACTTTAATAAATGGAAGGATAATTGAAATTAAAGACATCACCCTAGGGCATAATAAAATCGTTTACAATACTATCATGAATAAAGTACAAACAATATAATATAAATTTAAAGGAAAATGTTTTAGAGCAATGACAAATCAATTTTCAAAGGAGAATGCACTTAATTTCTATGTTTTAATTGTATAGTATAGTGTGACATGACAATATTTCAACAATACAAAGAGACACATGTTTTTGTTTTTTTACTGACAATTAAACATATAGTATACATATATATACATCGATATAGACACTACTATATATATACAGACGGATCTGTAGTCCAGTGGTAACACGCTGGACAGGTAATCCAGAGATCGCAGATTCGATCCCCCATCTGACCCTAATAAAATTAACAGTCTTTCAGATGGGACGTTAAACCGAGGTCTCGTGTCGGTGCTTTACATCGTGCACGTAAAAGAACCAGAGGAGACTCTGGAATGGGTCTCTGTCTGTATCATTGCACTATCCTCCAAAATCTAAAATGACTAATCTCTTCAGGAGGCGTCGCTCATATGGGCATCAAGGTAGCGACGATAAATAAACGTAAAGCACACTACTATATGCAGTAACCACAGCTGATGCATGGCATGGACATTCAACACTATGCATTGAAAACAATATAATGACATCCAGTAGATTTGTACTCTGTTGATAATTAAGTAAACTATGTGAGGGATGCAATATTTAAACAACACGTATATTGATCGTTGCGTAATATGTGCTACATAAAGCAAACGCAAATGACACTAAATCTACAGTAAAACTAACATTTTAGGTATTAAAACGGTATTAAAAGTGTTTGTAGAGGTATATAGTTTAGGCTATGCCTGTACTAATTCATTTCTTTTGTTATGTGCTTGTATAATAAATATGTATTCCTTGTCTGTAGCTGTTTCACACATTTGCGTAAACTTGTGCGAATATAGTAGTAACATTTTATAAACTTTGTACAAGATACACTTTAGACCAAAATGGTATTCGTCCTCTATATTGTGGTTGTTGCATAACTGACATAGACGTTCATGTCTCTGTAGCTAGCTTATATCTGCCATATTGTGTACAGATATGCGGAGCATACTAAATCATCTCCGTGAACATTAACACATTAATACATTCAAATGATTTTCAAAACCATTAATATGTAAAAATAAAGTGTTTAAAACTTTGTTAGCTTCGATATCATCAAACTATATTTGCTTCAAACAATATTTGTTTGAATATGGTTGCAAATGTTTTTACTTCATACTAATCTGGTGAGTTCAAACATCAGAGAAGCCATTTTCATCAAGAAGGGGTTTAACACTATAAGCCCAATTCTTGACGCCATTTATCGTACAACGATATAAAGCCTTTTGATAAAATACTTTCAGTATAACATTTTTTGTGTGCATTAATTTAAATTTAAATGATCACATGTACAGCTCTATTCACGTATAAGGGATAGCGTCCAAGTTCACCATATATTGCAGTATTCCTTGCACTTTGCTTAACACTTTGCACTTTGATTTAATTGAAAGATCATTGAGATTTAATTAAAAGATTATTGAGATTTAATTAAAAGATTATTGATTGTGTCTAATGAACATGAAATTATTTCAATATAATGATATAAAAATAAGTTAGAAAGTCGAAACTTATTGTAAGATACGTCATACGCGACTAACTTAAGGCAAAACAAATTTGTTTAGCTCGATTGCGAAACAAGTTCTTAACATAGATTAAGCACTCTCTAGACGTCATTCCTGATGGTATCCATCGTCACGAGGGAGAGAGAAGAGGTAACGTGGAACTTAAATGCACAGTCGTAACCGCTCCAGCGGAGGTTCGAACTCCGGGCCTTTCACACCTGAAGCGAACGCACTACCACTGCGCTATCATGACTTCCACTCAATACTAGAAAGCTGGTTTACATGTATATATCATGTTATTTTGTTCAATATATAATGATCTTATAACTGTACTCTTTGACAAGGAAATATAGGTCGACCATATAGTTTTGTAATACGTCAAGAGGTGATCCAGATAAAGTTCGTTTTAGTAATCATTTACTGATAAGACTTTGTGCCAAAACCTGTTTTAATGTTTCAGTTTCAGCTTCAGAGTTTATTGGCATTAAACACAATTGTTCGTCGCCTATACAACATGTACGACGGACAGTACATACTATACAATTACAATATAATACATGAGAAAAGCATGAACAAATTGAAAACAAAATTAAAATTAATGGGTATCGTAGTTTGAAAATATATAATGAATATACATACGTAAATGTGTTCATTGACAACTACCCTCTAATAACAGATGCTTGGTAAATATATTTTGATAATTTTTTTATAATACTACTTTGTGAACATTGTAACAACGACTTAAACTTATTCAAGTTAGGCCAATGACAATAATAATGTGGTAAACAGTTGTAATATACTCAAACGTCGGTACATTGTAAATAATGTCCTCTCTTTATTATTATTAACATTACAATGATGACTGTTATAGACTAATAGCAACAGCTCTTCTTCTCTGTTAATGGCTAACAGTCAACAATTGAGCTAATATGGTCATGCGTGGGGGTTAGAAAAGTGAGCTACCACGCCTCACCAACTACTATAATTCCACCAAAGAGGACACTGGTAGTGTGATAAAAAAAGGTGCAAAATCATAACACCTTAACCCATTCAATACCAAGTAACTCACATGGACTGGTCCATGATATATTTAGACCAATAAATTAATCAGAAAATTATACTTGGACCAGTTCATTTATCAAAATGGGTAATTTTGTCTTAAAATAGTAATATTACTGGTAAAAAGTGCAGATACTGATGAGACGGCTCGCCACGAGCCGGCTCATCTGGATCTACACTTTTGTAAGCCTATTTAGAGGTATGTGGTGTTGAAAGGGTTAAACCTTATTAAGTTGTTAATAATACCATTCTAGATCTGGTCGTGGGCGATAACTGATAGTTGTTAATAGCGCCCTATATTAGTGCATTTTTTTCATTTCAACGTTTTATCCCCTTATTAGTTTTAAATAGTATTTTAAATTAGCAACTTTTTATTGATGTACATAGTATTGACTGATCCTGGGCGAATAGTAAATACTATTGAGCGATCCTGGGCGAATAGTAAATACTATTGAGCGATCCTGGGCGAATAGTAAATACTATTGACCCATCATTGGCGAATAGTAAATACTATTGACTGATCCTGGGCGAATAGTAAATAATCATGACTGTTTACTATGGATATCGTACATTGAGTAGTCACGTGATGTATAATAAATGCAAATTACTAAACATAGTTCCAAGGAAATGCTGCCAAACCGATCAAAGTGCTAATTTCCCCGATTCCGAGGTGCATTCCCGGACCATCTGTGTACATCCATTCAAATCTCCCCTCCAGATGTGTGTGTGTGTGGGGGGGGGGTATTTCAAGCCCACACATATACTTGACAGGTGATCAATCTTGACTTACAAACTAGAATCTTCGTATATTTAGAACACTTTTCTATCAACGTCAATGCATTGTCTATGGGCAGGTATCATGTGTGCATTGTAACATAAGCTATTTAATAGGTAATTATTTTACCGACGTAGCTTTATGTTGCTTGCTTTCACTCTATATTACTTGATTAACTTTCCTGTCCACAGACGCATTCAAATTAATCAAGTTCACCAAGCTAAGCAGAATAGCAACATGTCGTTGATTTCAATGTTGATTATACGATAGGGCTTTTCATTTCGAAGCGAATTGCGGAAATTAATAGTATCAACATAATCTTATTATTTCTGCCAAGCCAAATGATTTGCATGTTTCATGTCGTCTGCATTCTTAAATAAGATTCTAGGTTATGTGTAAAACATAATTGTTGACTGATGTTTACATGTTTAATGTCGCCAGTAATCTCAAATGAGATTCTAGGTTCTCTGTAAAGCTTCACTTTTGACTGATGTTTGCATGTTTAATGTCGTCTGAAATCTCAAAAGAGATTCTAGGTTCTCTGTAAAGCCTCATTTTGACTGATGTTTGCATGTTTAATGTCGCCAGTAATCTCAAATGAGATTCTAGGTTCCGTGTAAAGCTTAATTTTTGACTGATGTTTGCATGTTTAATGTCGCCTGTAATCTCAAATGAGATTCTAGGTTCTGTGTAAAGCCTCATTTTAGATGGATGTTTGTATGTTTAATGTCGCCTGTAATCTCAAATGAGATTCAAGGTTCTCTGTAAAGCCTCACTTTTGACTGATGTTTGCATGTTTAATGTCGTCTGAAATCTCAAAAGAGATTCTAGGTTCTCTGTAAAGCTTTATTTGTGACTGAATTTAAATGTGCATGTTTAATATCGCCTGTAATCTCAAATGAGATTCTAGGTTCTCTGTAAAGCCTCATATTTTACCTATATGATGTGGTAGAAAATTAAAACAATTGCAATGCAACGTAAATGAGATGGCGAAGCAGGTGACTGGGAAACCAACAGCTTATAAGGTTGGCCGTATTGTGATCTAGCATTTAACTAATCTTACCAATAATTTAAAAAAATTTAGAACTTCGTATCATGGGAAATGAAATTTCTGGGCAAAAAAAGCTACGACAATTCATGAATTGTCAGTAAAAATACTCTAGAACGTTAAGTTCATACACCTTGATGTACCGCGAACTAATTAAAAGCACACTCAATGTACAGTCAGTTAAGTATATCAATATGTTTCCAGTTAACCACACTCATCCTAAGTATGTCGTTGGCTATGTACAATCGCCCTCAAATTATCGCGAGCTTTGTAATTAGATGGTTAACAGATTATTGCGAGTGTTGTTTATTCGTTTATTGCATGTCAGCTGCAATGATTCGTACGCTCGTACAACATCGCTGATGTTTAAATGTTCATATAGAGTTATCGGGACATTTCCATTAGGTTCAATTTGCAACATATAGTTAATATAATCTTATTTTAGTTCGATTGCGAAACAAGTTTATACAACATTATATCAATCGCTCTCCAGACCTCATTCCTGGTGGAATCCATCGCGATGAGGGAGAGGGGAGAGGCAATGCAGAATTTAAGTACCGTGTCTAAGGGCACAATCGTAACGGCTACAGCTGGGAGCGATCTTAGGGCCCCTCGTGCATCTGAAGCGAACGCGCTACCGCTGCGCTATTACGTCTTCCGAGTATAACATTATAATATACCAACAACAAGACATGTCCAAAAATACGAAACAACAACAACAACAACAATCAAACACCAGGACAGGAGTTACACATTTGAAATATTCATACACCAATAGTCAGTATAGTCAAGCAATGCCAACAAGAAACAATCCGTCCTTCTTTCGCCTAAAATGCTCAACAATGTGTCGCAAACTCTCCTTTTTCTTCTTGTATGTATATGACTCAGTTGCTTCGGCTCTTACCAGGGTCTATCCTATTGTAGACTCGCTGGAGTTGTCTAGGGGGTTTCTTCTTCGATATATGTATTAATGATAACTCAACACAGTCTTACATTTCTTCTATATAATATCTTGTCTAAATTGGCATCAGAGATCTTCATATATATATAATCAGTGATTTATATATATATACATCGTATCATTAAACGCTTATTTAACAATCCAATTGTGTGAGCCGACTATGCGCTACACAGTATAATTAACTCCAGTCTCTCTAATCCGTCATTACTCAATATCACTATAATCTAATCAAGGTTTCTGATTTATTAACTTTTAATCACCTTCGATATGGTTCGCCGAAACTCTCTGTTTCTTCTATGGCTGAACGATTTTATTTAATTATTCGACAAATCTTTATAAGTTATAATTCTTATAATGTCCATAATATCTAAGTATCATAGAAACAGTTTATCTGTTCTATATAATAGAATGAGATCACGCCACTCTCTCTCCTGGAGGTAGGCTTTAGTGTTCTGATTTTAGTTACTAAAATCCATTTCTTATATACACGATTGAATCAGTGTCTATATGATATAACAATTCCTAAAACATCTGTTATTCCTAAAACATCTGTTATGTTATCTAATATTACACCATCAAACCAGTTCGTCGCCTTTATATTACATAACTGGACACCTGCAACCACGGCCTCGATAAACTGAGATTAGGCCTAAAATCTTAAGTCATTTCCCGCGCGAAGCGAGACTGATAATTTTAGGCGCGAAAATAATAGCAGACGATTATGCATAAAACAAATATATATATATTACATGGTAAACACTTGGCCATATATAGAAACAGTTTAATGTATTTATATAATACATTACTATTTATATATAACAATAATAAACATTTCGTGCAAATAATTGTGGTTTTGCACAAATGTAAAATATTAAACAAATTATTAGAATAAATAAGACATCTCCAATAACACACAATCAACAACAACAACAACAACAACAACAACAACAACAACAACAACAACAACAACAACAACAACAACAACAACAACAACAACAACAACAACAACAACAACAACAAAAAAACAACACAAAAAAACAACAACAAAACAAAAATGTCTTGAGTTATCCGATTGCAATATATGTTTTCGTCACGCAATGGCAACCGTATATAATCCGTCGTTCTTTCGCGTAGAATGCTAAGCAAGGTAAAATAAGACCCCTTCTAAAACACAAAAACAACAAAAGGCTAACAACAAAGTTCAAGCTACCCAAACCCAATTGAAATGTTCGTACATCAATGCGTCAATGTCAGGTAATGGCAATGAGAAAGAATACATCCTTCTATTGCCGAAAATGCTAAAAAGGATAAAATAATAAGATCTTTCCAAAAACACACAAGCACTAATTTTTTTAATTAACAGAACAGAACAGAACATTTATTCATGACGTTAACATAAGTACATAGTCATAATATATACATATAATTACATATAAATAAACAAGTGATCAATAAAGCTATCGTATAGCTACTGTAATATAATTTAAAATAGAGGATGAACATTCTAGTTAGTTGTTTTGTGCAATAAAGAAGACAAAGTGTTCAATATTGAGTTCCTATGGTTTAAAGCATTCTTAATAAATCGAGCCAAGCTTAATAAAACCTTTCTATTATCACTGTTCATTAAAGAACACAATTTATACATACTTGGTCTCGTGTAGTAGTACTTTTTAATAACAGCAATAACGAAAATATAGGTTACCCCCCCCCCCCCCACACACACACACAATTGAAATGTTTGAAATGGTCGATCACCAATATTCAGTATAGTCAGATAATGACAACAAGCTGATAGATAACATATGACATGTTTAAACATTATTTATTTTACAACGATTGCGAAGCAAGTTTTAACAACTTTATATTAATCACTCTCGTTGGCGCGGATGAAAGCGTAACATTTTTATGTGGGCATTCATGTGGGAAGAAACCGGAGTACCCGGAGAAAACCCACCTGTCCGATCTGCAGACCACCATACCATCACACATACTTCCCGGTCCGAGGATCAAACCCGATTGTATTGATGACATGTAACCTGCTATATCCAGTAATAACGTTGATATTAATGTTGATGATAATGTCAATCCATTGTGTAATTGCAACACCTTATGATATATGCATTTATATCCTATATATATATATATATATCTAAAGTATAAAACATATTAAATCTTAAGATCATCATCATCATCAATCCTCTTCACCCCGGTTGGGGCATAGGGCCTTCACCACTGCTCTCCACTTGGACCGGTCCGTTGCTGCTGCTTTGGCTTCCCCCCAGGACATCCTGCTTCGGCGCAGCTCACTGTCCAGAGTCCTTCGCCATGTCGTAACTGGTCGACCTCTTTTCCGTGTGCCCTGTGGATTCCAATCCAGTGCTTGGCGTGCTATGTTGGGCTGGTCTCGTCGTAGAGTGTGCCCTATCCACCGCCACTTCCTCTGTGTGATAGAGTCTGTGATGGGGTCCTGTCTTGTTTGCCGCCACAACTCCTGGTTGGTGATCTTTTCTGGCCATCTGATGTGTAGGATCTGTCTGAGGCAGTTGTTGATGAATACCTGTAGTTTGTGGTCAAGGCCCTTGGTGCGTCTCCAGGTCTCAGCTCCGTACAAGAGGACTGTCTTAACATTCGTCTCAAACAGTTTGAGCTTTGTCTTGAGGTGGATGTTATTGTTGTTCCATACTGGCTTCAACGTCACAAAGGCATGTCGTGCTTTCCCAATACGGGCTTGGATGTCTTCTTCTGTTCCCCCCGTTTTGCTGATGACACTGCCGAGGTAGGTGAAGGAGTCAACATCTGGACACCTGAGCCGCTTTTCCCGTTTCGTATAGTGTTCTTACATTCCAAAATCCGATCCGTGAGACGTTCTTAGGGGAGAGAAGATTTGTCCACAGATTGCTCTGTTTCATACGCTCTCCTCTTGGTCGATACCGTAAATCCTCCGTAGTAGTTGCTGTAGTGTTGGTTTCTGTAGCGAGTTGTTGTTTTACGCGGTAGGGGTGTTGGCCCTACGCACAACCTTCCTCCTTTCTCAGTCGGGCTTAGGACCGTCCATGGTGGAGTTAATCTTAAGATACAGAGCGCAATTCCAATCATAATTTGTATTGAACTAGAACATGTGGTCTATGCGTACATAGCCACTTAATCACGCGATTTTCTCAGACAATAATAGATACAAGTTTACGACAGTCACTCATTATTTTCGTTGATACAGAAGTCGGTATAGTCAGCCAATCATAAAGTGCATTGCTTAAGAGGGGCTGTGTAGTCAGCCAATCGCAGTGTGCATTGCTTAAGAGGGGCGATGATAATGATGATTGAGCTTAATTACACTCACCGCCGGCGAACCATGTGGGCGAGCGTACTAAGATGTTTAGTTAACACTCATATAGTATATACTAATGTGATTAAGTTGTGTGCGTTAATTATACGATTTGAATGTTCAACACGGCCATAGATTAGGCTGCAAACACCAACATGTATAGGGTCAGTACAGGAGTCACTCTATACTGTCTCACATCTCATATTCGTTGAGGTATGAATATGTTTGATGTATACTATTATTTGCATGCTCAGCCCGGCCATAGATTAGGCTACAAGCACCAAAATACATAGTCAGTACAGGAGTCACTCTATACTGTTTCACATCTCATATTCGTTGAGGTATGAATATGTTTGATGTATACTATTATTTGCATGCTCAGCCCGGCCATAGATTAGGCTACAAGCACCAAAATATATAGTCAGTACATGAGTCACGCTGTACTAACACACATCTATTTTCGTTAGTTTATACAAATTTATTTTAGCTCGATTGCGAAACAAGTTATTTCAACTTATATAAATCACCCTCGAGACCTCATTCCTGATGGAATCCAATGCCACGAGGGAGAGAAAAGAGGCAACGTGGAATTTAAATGCCTTGCCTAAGGGCACAATCGTAACGGCTCCAGTGGTTCTATTTTCGTTAGCGTGTGAATTAGATGGGTAATGTTATTTGGTAACTCAGCCCGACCAATAACAACATCGTCAATCATCAAACTACATAGGGTCGGTTTAGGAATCACTCTAAACTGTCCTCGTAGTTCTTGTAAGTATATATCTGTTTCATGTTTTATGATCTCTATGTCTCCGCACGCGATGCGTGACCAATTCTGGACGCGACTTACTATTTTTCTCGCCGTTTATGCGTCATTTTTAATGGTACAAAAACAGTCACAAATACCCCAAACCTGACATCAGAATCAGTTGAACGATAACAGTTGAACTATTTATAGCGTATATAATTTAATCATGGCCTCCCGATTTTTGTTGCATATTTGGCATTTTTATTTTTTCGGGGGAAAGTGCAGGCCACGGCCTACACGGCCTACACGGCCTATAGGAAGTTACGCCAATGACCATTAATATGTGGAATATGTAGGTGAAATAGGCGTAATTCCCAATACTTCTTTGGCTATATTAAATCAACAATATGAACAGAGGTGTCATTCATAGCCGGCACTGCTTTGAATTTGAGATAATACTTACCCTATCCCTTAGGGAAGCCTTTAAAACTACCAACATAAATTTGAAATACTAGGGGGAATGTATCTTCTAAGAAATATACTAGAGGACATAGAAAACGCACACTTCGGATAACAGTATTTTTAGATGAAAAAGCATAACTATATAAATACATAGTTTTAAACATTTTGGAATATTTTTAGTTGTTCAGTTTGTGTTTTGCAATAAAGATGTGATATATCTTTGATGGAATCCTTCGTATTTCGTTTTCATGTAATAATAATCATATAATGTAGGTGAGCGTTTTCTATGTCCTCTAGTATATAATGTAGGTAAGCGTTTTCTATGTCCTCTAGTATATAATGTAGGTAAGCGTTTTCTATGTCCTCTAGTATATAATGTAGGTAAGCGTTTTCTATGTCCTCTAGTATATAATGTAGGTGAGCGTATTCTATGTCCTCTAGTATATAATGTAGGTAAGCGTTTTCTATGTCCTCTAGTATATAATGTAGGTGAGCGTTTTCTATGTCCTCTAGTATATAATGTAGGTGAGCGTTTTCTATGTCCTCTAGTATATAATGTAGGTGAGCGTTTTCTATGTCCGCTAGTATATAATGTATGTGTGCGTTTTCTATGTCATTTAGTATATATTGTAGGTGAGCGTTTTCAATGTCATCTAGTATATAATGTAGGTGTGCGTTTTCTATGTCCTCTAGTATATAATGTAGGTATGCGTTTTCTATGTCCTCTAGTATATATTGTAGGTGAGCGCTTTCTATGTCATCTAGTATATAATGTAGGTATGCGTTTTCTATGTACTCTAGTATATAATGTAGGTATGCGTTTTCTATGTCCTCTAGTATATAATGTAGGTATGCGTTTTCTATGTCATTTAGTATATAATATAGGTATGCGTTTTCTATGTCATCTAGTATATATTGTAGGTATGCGTTTTCTATGTCATCTAGTATATAATGTAGGTATGCGTTTTCTATGTCCTCTAGTATATAATGTAGGTTTGCGTTTTCTATGTCATCTAGTATATAATGTAGGTATGCGTTTTCTATGTCCTCTAGTATATATTGTAGGTGAGCGTTTTCTATGTCCTCTAGTATATAATGTAGGTAAGCGTTTTCTATGTCCTCTAGTATATAATGTAGGTGAGCGTATTCTATGTCCTCTAGTATATAATGTAGGTAAGCGTTTTCTATGTCCTCTAGTATATAATGTAGGTGAGCGTTTTCTATGTCCTCTAGTATATAATGTAGGTGAGCGTTTTCTATGTCCTCTAGTATATAATGTAGGTGAGCGTTTTCTATGTCCGCTAGTATATAATGTATGTGTGCGTTTTCTATGTCATTTAGTATATATTGTAGGTGAGCGTTTTCAATGTCATCTAGTATATAATGTAGGTGTGCGTTTTCTATGTCCTCTAGTATATAATGTAGGTATGCGTTTTCTATGTCCTCTAGTATATATTGTAGGTGAGCGCTTTCTATGTCATCTAGTATATAATGTAGGTATGCGTTTTCTATGTCCTCTAGTATATAATGTAGGTATGCGTTTTCTATGTCCTCTAGTATATAGTGTAGGTATGCGTTTTCTATATCATCTAGTATATAATGTAGGTATGCGTTTTCTATATCATCTAGTATATATTGTAGGTATGCGTTTTCTATGTCATCTAGTATATAATGTAGGTATGCGTTTTCTATGTCATCTAGTATATATTGTAGGTGAGCGCTTTCTATGTCATCTAGTATATAATGTAGGTGTGCGTTTTCTATGTCCTCTAGTATATATTGTAGGTGAGCGTTTTCTATGTTCTCTAGTATATATTGTAGGTGAGCGTTTTCTATGTCCTTTAGTATATAATGTATGTGTGCGTTTTCTATGTAATTTAGTATATATTGTAGGTGAGCGCTTTCTATGTCCTCTAGTATATAATGTAGGTATGCGTGTCTATGTCCCCTAGTATATAATGTAGGTGTGCGTTTTCTATGTCCTCTAGTATATAATGTAGGTGGGCGTTTTCTAAGTCCTCTAGTATATAATGTAGGTGTGCATTTTCCATGTCCTCTAGTATATAATGTAAGTGTGCGTTATCTATGTCCTCTAGTATATACTGTAGGTGTGCGTTTTCCATGTCCTCTAGTATATAATGTAAGTGTGCGTTTTCTATGTCCTCTAGTATATACTGTAGGTGTGCGTTTTCCATGTCCTCTAGTATATAATGTAGGTGTGCGTTTTCTATGTCCTCTAGTATATAATGTAGGTGTGCGTTTTCTCTGTCATTTAGTATATATTGTAGGTGAGCGTTTTCTATGGCATCTAGTATATAATGTAGGTGGGCGTTTTCTATGTCCTCTAGTATACAATATGTTTGGCCATTATCTGAATATTTGAATTGCGTAACTAGTACATTTACTGTTGAAACGTCGAATACCTGCGGTAGAACAGTGGAAGCATGGACGGGCATCTGATCGCCAGAGCTTTACGTAATATGATTGCGATAAAAGATAATTGGCTCAGTGTCTACATTTAACGGGATATAGTGAAGCTAATGTCGTAAACCCTGTTCACAGTGTAGGCCTACGTGCATGGTACTTATCACCACTGATTAATTGTACCGTAGATGAAGTACAATTCTCTAGCAAAAAACTACGAAAGACATGCTGTGATATTCTGTCATTCACTATTCCATCATTTCTATTACACCAATAAACGATTTCAACTTCACGAATTTACGATTTCAACTTGAAGAATTTACGATTTCAACTACACGAATTTACGATTTCAACTACACGAATGTACGATTTCAACTACACGAATTTACGATTTCAACTTCAAGAATTCGCGATTTCATTTTGAAGGATTCATTATTTCAACTTCACGACTCTACGGTTTCAACTTGAAGAATTCACGCTTTCAACTTCACGAATTTACGATTTCAACTTCAAGAATTTACGATTTCAATCTCAAGAATTCACGATTATAATTTCAAGAATTTACGATTTCAACGAATTCGTGAACTGACCAAACAGTGAATGCCACCAACGATCTGGAAAGAAACTGCAAAACTAAATCTCATACAAGAGAATAAATGAAAAGGTGGAACTTACTGCAATGTGTTACCGAACTGTGCGGATATCCAGTTAATCGCACGGGTTCATTTAAGAGCATTATATATACAACACATTGTCAGCTGGGGTTGTATGTAACAGTTCAGGACCCTCTCTAAACATCATCAATGCTAAATGAATTCAGATTAATACAAGTCTGGGGTCAATGAATGGATTAATCTGTCAATTGATTCAGCCAATCGCAAACAGTGTGTATGAATATGCCTTGCTTATTTCTGATGCAAGCTATAATTGTGTCTACATCCATTATGTCAAAGTCGGTTATGTCGAATTCTCCCGTTATCTCGAAGTCGGATCAAAGTCACGTTTCAGACAGTATCATTTTACATATAACTGGCTCCGTTTATATTGAATTTTGTTAAGTACGTCGGTTATGTCAAAGTATTTTGTTCGGTCCGACGGAATTCGACATAACAGATGTAGACTGTACATGTGCATATCAGATACGGTTCTCCGGATGGTTCATATTTGCCTCATAATTACAATGTAGTGTCCATGTATACATAACTAACATCACAAACAAGCATACGTATACACAGTGGGGGTACTCGATATGACGACTGACTCAATCACCGGATAGATTACACGCTGTGATACACTTCTTGGAAGCAAGCACAGTTTGTGTGTACTATGGCTTATATAACGCGGTAATTATCGATATAGGGATGCTATTAAATATTATGTATATTTAAGTTTCGTTTTAAGACATACGTGTAGATATACCATTAGTAAGCTGTGCCTTAGAAATTGTAAGTAGTAATAATATGCAATACTTATAGGAACCTTCTCCGTCTTATATAAGTATTGTATATGTATGCATGTATTGTATAAAAGTAAAAGTGTTTGTTTATTATAGTGTCACCCCTATTTAAAGGGCCAGTCATTTCTGACTTATGAGACACCTCTTTTTAATTGTATATGTATGCATGTATTGTATATGTATGTATGTATTGTATATGTATGCATGTATTGTATATGTATGTATGTATTGTATAGGTATGTATGTATTGTATATGTATGCATGTATTGTATATGTATGCATGTATTGTATATGTATGCATGTATTGTATATGTATGCATGTATTGTATATGTATGCATGTATTGTATATGTATGCATGTATTGTATATGTATGCATGTATTTATGTATTGTTGTATATGTATGCATGTATTGTATATGTATGCATGTATTGTATATGTATGCATGTATTGTATATGTATGCATGTATTGTATATGTATGCATGCATTGTATATGTATGCATGTATTGTATATGTATGCATGTATTGTATATGTATGCATGCATTGTACTTGCATACCATGTTCATGTTCTATGTAACCTCATGAGCCTTATTGGCCTGATGGAATATTGAACATAAACTTACTTAAACGTGTATTGCATAGTAATAACGGTTTATTCCTGATTCCCCCACTTTTTGATTTCTTGTATTCCTGATTCCCCCACTTTATTCTGACCGGTAAATCAGAAAAGGCGAGACCCGAAGCTATAATCTGTTTCAATTATCTATTGTTACCTGTGTGTGTCTATGGTAGATTAAAACCAATTATCATACAAACCAACTTTTTAAATGACTTTAATGTCGGAAAATTTTAAATATTTTTTATTTCACTTTAAAAGTATATGCCGTGACCTCCTTGAAACGGTTCAAATGAGTGGTCACAACATATAGGAAATATATTTTTGAAATGGTTTTGAACGTTTTTTTTCTCTCATTTCTCCACTAATCAGGAATTAATATGGATGTTTTAGTGGGAAAATAAGAAAAAAACACACAACAAGAAAAGAAAAACGACAGATTCCCTTAGTATCCCGCTTAAACAATTGGAAAATAATAATATTCCTACAAGTTACCCCGTAATAAGGTGGTTAAACTGCACTTTACATTAATGTTTGCTATTTCAATAATTGAAACAGATTATAGTGTTTTCACGCCCGGAGGCTATATTACCACTAATCTCCAAACTGGACAAATTCCTGATTACCCCACAAATAAATTGACCAGTTTTTCTAAAAGTGGGGGAATCAGGAAGACACCGTAATAACGAGGTATTCCAATTATTCAGGAAAGCCAAGCGCAGTGTGTTAGCCGAGATAAATCTTAAACCGAATAATGAATGCAACCTATAACTTGTATCATAGATCAGATGAACACATGGCGAACGTTTACTAATTACGTTATGTGGATTGTTCATATCGCTAGTCCAACAGGGCTAGTAGCTGGGCTTCCTTCGCCCCTCACATCTGTATGTTCCAATCCTACTGGGCGTGTCAACTTATTTCATGTAAGATAAGCATGTAATGGTTTGTGCTACACGATAACTGGTATCAGTTGTAGTCAATACTTTTGGGTATATATACGTAAATAGGCGGAAGTACATCCGAGGTCTAATGTAGTCTTGATAACTAATATAGTTCATTTTTCTTTTTTGTAAAAATGCATTTTCATATAGTATTTGTTTTTTTGAGACATTATGTGACTTCAGACTAGTTGATATGTAGAAAATATATGATATAAGAAGTCAGGCAATTGTAAACTATAGGTGGGGTATACTTTAATATTGGGCGGATGAATACAGTGTGTAAACACAGTGACGTCATTCACAGGTAAACGATGTCAATGAATGACGTTGTATTTGTAATATTGTTGCTGTTTTCCAGTTTCGTTTGAATACCTCTACACAGTGGTTGTGGTATCAGAAGAAGTGAAAGATTGGAAATATAAATGAAAATCGCCTTTACACAACAATTGAACACTGATTGGATGGGGATTCAGAAGAAGTGGTTCTTATCATCCAAGAATCTCTGTTAGGCTTCTCACCAATGCAACCCGGATTTGATCCTCGGACCGGGAAGTATGTGAGATGGTACGGTGGTCGCCAGATCGGACAGGTGGGTTTTCTCCGGGTACTCGGGATTCCTCCCACACGAATGACCACATATAGGCTTTCATCCGCGCCAATGAAAGTGATTAATATAAGTTGTTAAAACTTGCTTCGCAATCGTTGTAAAATAAATAAAGTTTAAAAAAAAATGTTGCCACGAGAGTCTGTGCAGTTATATAAATAAGATATATTAGATATAATCTCTCAGACGGATCTGTAGTCCAGTGGTTAACACGCTGGACTGTTAATCCAGTGATCGCATGTTCGATTCCCCGTCTGACCCTAATGAAATTAACAGTCTTTCAGATGGGACTTTAAACCGATGTCTCGTCTCGGTGCTGTACACCGTGCTCGTAAGAGAACCAGATGAGACTCTGGAATGTGTCTCTGTCTGTATCATTGCACTATCCTCCAGAAATCTAAAATGACTAATCTCTTCAAGAGGCGTCGCTCATATGGGCAACAGGTAGCGACGATAAATAAACGTAAAACACACACGGATGGAAAAACAGACGGACAGCACATTTTCTCTGCATGTATATTTACAAAATGTTACAGGATAACACAATGGCATTAAACATGAATGTTACAGAGATTCCAGAAGCAGTGTTCTGTCTCGTACCTGTGTAACATACTGAAATTAATTCCCTGTGCTGCGGTGGCCTCCTTAGCCGAGTGGTTAAAGTCGTTGACTTCAAGTAGCGTGCCTCTCACATATGTTGGTTGGAATCCCACTGGGGGCGTCGAATGCCTTCATCCGAGGAAGCAATCCAGCTAGCTTGCAGAAGGTCAGTGGTTCTACCCTGGGACCCGTCCGTGACTGCTCAAAGCGGCACCCGGGTATTCCTTCACCAATAATAGCTCGATATAACCATATAGCATAAGCTGTGTGTGATACCTTAAACCCGCAAAACAAACACATTTATTTTAAACACGTGCAAGCATCTACTTAATACCAAGTCCATATCTTGCATACACTGTATTAATCTGCGATTAATTTCAACATTGAGGGGGGGGGTTAGCTGGTGGCGTTGACTGCTGGCTTCAGCGCGCGAGGATATACCCTTAACCCTGGCCACACAGAGTCGGCGACACCATTACTACTTCGCTAGCTAAGACTAAATGAGTACAAATCCCACTGGCAGCTTGATTAATATGCACAGCAACGAACACGGTGGTGAAATGACAGGACCACAGTCGTGATGGGCTCAAGACTCATAAACCCACAATGCCTCTGCTCTCTCTTTCATCGCGATGTCTTGAGAGCGATCACTCTAACATTGTAAGAACTATTATCACCATCGAGCGAAGATAAATTTGTATAAGCTATAATCAATGAACACGCATGTTAACCATACTAGTCAATACTAAGGGATCTATGGTTATTATGCATACAACATGCAAATGAAAACTAGTATAGGCTAGGGTACGGGAAGCCCTTAAATTCCACAAAAGTCCAATTCCTCAATAGTCCAAGACATATTCTCCTCAAACCGTTACTACCATCTATGTTAAAAAACACCCTGATTTGATTCTGACGATATGTTCCACTCTGGCTCCAGTCATTCCGAATCAATATCTGAAAAGCAGAACCAAATCTTCTTCGACCAAATGTTTCTATCACTGGGAGTAGATTTGACAGAGTTTGCATTTATTTTCTCAGTATATATTTAAGGCGTGTCATCTTTATGCACAACCAGTTGCAAAACGAAGGTCATCGTTAGTACAATAAAGCACACCACGTACAAAAAGAGAAATATTCGATCGAGTATTCGTGCTAGTTTTTGCCAGTCCTCTCTGTCGTTATCAGTACCATCAGCACGCACTAAGTGTTTCTCTATATTGTACAACGTTTGGTTCTGTTCGTCTAGCGGAACGTCCCTACGCGAGTTTTGAAGACACTCAAATTGGCTGAAGCTCATTGGTCTATCCATGGATGCTTTATGGTTGGATTCGCTGCGTCTCCCCTCATTGTCTATGTTCGTTTCCTCGGTAAAGTTTGACTGAAATGAGTGATCATATTGTTTTTACGGACTAATGCTTGTTTTCTACGGTTGCAATGTAACGTGTTCACAGTGTTATCTTTATCATATTCCAAATAAAATGCAAACTTTTCCTAATGTTATCTTTATTTTTTACAAAGGAAGAAGCAAATTTATTAAGTGTTAACTTTATCATTCACTACAATAAGAAGCACATGTATTAGAATGGTGGATTTATCATTTACCAAAGAAGAAGCAAATTTCTCAAAATGTTAACTTTATCATTTACCATAATAAGAAGCACATGTATCAGATTGGTGGCTTTATCATTTACCAAATAATAAGCAAATTTATCGGATTGGTGGCTTTATCATTAACCAACATAAGAAGCAAATGATCCGATTGGTGGCTTTATCATTAACCAAAATAAGAAGCAAATGTATCAGATTGGTGGCTTTATCATTAACCAAAATAAGAAGCAAATGATCCGATTGGTGGCTTTATCATTAACCAAATAAGAAGCAAATGTATCAGATTGGTGGCTTTATCATTTACCAAAATAAGAAGCAAATGTATCAGATTGGTGGCTTTATCATTAACCAAATAAGAAGCAAATGATCCGATTGGTGGCTTTATCATTTACCAAATAAGACGCGAATGATCCGATTGGTGGCTTTATCATTAACCAACATAAGAAGCAAATGATCCGATTGGTGGCTTTATCATTAACCAAAATAAGAAGCAAATGATCCGATTGGTGGCTTTATCATTAACCAAATAAGAAGCAAATGTATCAGATTGGTGGCTTTATCATTTACCAAAATAAGAAGCAAATGTATCAGATTGGTGGCTTTATCATTAACCAAATATGAAGCAAATGATCCGATTGGTGGCTTTATCATTTACCAAATAAGACGCGAATGATCCGATTGGTGGCTTTATCATTAACCAACATAAGAAGCAAATGATCCGATTGGTGGCTTTATCATTAACCAAAATAAGAAGCAAATGATCCGATTGGTGGCTTTATCATTAACCAAATAAGAAGCAAATGTATCAGATTGGTGGCTTTATCATTTACCAAAATAAGAAGCAAATGTATCAGATTGGTGGCTTTATCATTAACCAAATATGAAGCAAATGATCCGATTGGTGGCTTTATCATTTACCAAATAAGACGCGAATGATCCGATTGGTGGCTTTATCATTAACCAACATAAGAAGCAAATGATCCGATTGGTGGCTTTATCATTAACCAAAATAAGAAGCAAATGTATCAGATTGGTGGCTTTATCATTTAGCAAGCAATAAACAACTAGGATTGGTATATGATACTAAAACCGATTTCAATAGTATGTACTTTCATATTACAGTGTAGGTTGTATTCCAATTATTTGAGTATTTCAACTATAAGTAAAAAATAGCTGGCCCTTTAAATAGGGGCGACACTACAATAAACATATACTATAATTTTACTTGTACATGGGGAACACACTATACTGTAACCCTACTAGACTTTGACTTTATACCAGGATGTGTGTTAACTGAGTCATGTTATTCAGATAAGATGCAAACCAGTGAGGACCACATATAGCCTTTCATCTGCGCCAGCGAGAGTGATTAATATAAGTTGTTAAAACTTGCTTCACAATCGTTGTAAAAATAAATAAAGTTTAAACGTTTAAGAATATCCAGAGGGGAAGTAACCGATGAAGATCCACCTTAGAGAAAAATAATTGATTGTGTTTTGCCAGTGTGGTTCAAATATTGAAAACGCTGAATACTACTTGTCCCGTCGTATTCAATTTGGAGATCAATGCATTACCTTATTCCTTGACACAATACCATATCAGCCACTAGCCACACATTTTTGAAGCTGTGCAAAAATATATTAAACTGACACAACGATTTAATCAAGATTGACAGTGTTGAACTAAACAATCATTCTATTAATCTGACAGTTCTTAGAAACCATATAACTAGATGATTACTAGTTTTCGGAAACTCGAGCACGTAACCGGGGTTAGTGACCAATGAAAAATGATCTCTGTACAGTTTTTTATGTATGTATGTATGTATGTTCCTTTAATGTCAAACCCCTCGCGGGGACTTAGACATGTTTTCCTGGGCAGGCTTAGCCGACCTAAGCGATTAACCAGTACTAAGCAATGTGTGTGTGATGCCTTGCTCAATGACACTACATACGTGGCCTGACCGAGTATCGAACCCGGGACCGTTCGATTCCAAATCCGATGCTCTACCACTGGACCACGAACGCCACATTCTCAGAGCGACAATATAATATTGGAATAGTATTCGACGAATATCCGTTGTCATCACTATTTATTTGTAAAAGGATTTCGTTCTCCTTTGGCCTATGTATAAATCAACAGAGCATACGTACATACACATAATTTCTTTTCAATCGATAAACAAATGGTATAATACTTAACAAATAACAAACAACACTGTAAGATCAAAATTCACAAAATAACACACAACGTAAGACCCGACACTTTCCAAATTGGATTGTCTCAGGTATGGTGCAACTATTAATTTGAAATTATAGATTACGTTGTTCGGCTACATTAGCTGTACAAAAATGATAACATCGGTCACCTGTGAGACGGATCTGTAGTCCAGTGGTAACACGCTGGACTGGTAATCCAGGGATCGCAGGTTCGACCCCCTGTCTGACCCTAATACAATTAACAGTCTTTCAGATGGGACATTAAACCGAGGTCTCGTGTCGGTGATTTACACCGTGCACGTAAAAAGAACCAGAGGAGATTCTGGAATGGGTCTCTCTGTGTATCATTGCACTATCCTCCAAAATCAAAATGACTAATATCTTCAGGAGGCGTCGCTCATATGGGCAACCGGTAGCGACGATAAATAAACGTAAAACACACACTCAATTTACAAGTAGTAGAATACTCTTCAATTGAAGATCAAATTTAACCCTAAGTCTAATGTCCAGATTACTGCCAATTGTCTCAAGATTACTGCCAATTGTCTCAAGATTACTGCCAATTGTCTCAAGATTACTGCCAATTGTCTCAAGATTACTGCCAATTGTCTCAAGATTACTGCCAATTGTCTCAAGATTACTGCCAATTGTATATTTCGTTACTGCATCAATCGTAAACTGTTAGAAATGACCTTAAATGTATATAAAACACTGTCGTGACGTCATACCGTTTGTACTTGTAATCCGTTATTATTAATATTGGACTGGTGTCAAAAGGCCAGATAATTATATTAAATACTGCGCGTACATGTACGAAATTAACAAGTTTAATTAGTAGGATCTTGTTATATATGTGCGTGTTTTAAGTAAGATATAAGCCTCAAACGGATCCAATATGTAAAATAGTGGTACTGTCTTCGGCGCTACGTGCCTCACACAGTCCAATATTTTACATATTGGATCGTGTTCGGCTTATATCATATACATATAGGCAATAACATATGGTTAAACTAACTGATCTGTTTCTCATTCGGTTGTACAAATGTATGTAATTTCGGCTACCTGACTAATGCTGCACTCATGGTTGCTAGTGACGGTGTGTTTAAATGACTGTTTCTGGACGTCATACTTGGGAATGGTCGTACAACATTGTCCGAGCTTGTCTAGGAAGAACCTCCTCGCCCAGGCTGGAACCGTTTTACCACGGACGTCGCCCCTGTGGTGCACGTTAAGCACGAGCACTGACATGACCAGAGACATACTGACCAGTAGCATAGATGTCGCAAAATATGTTCCTGAATAATACATGATACAATTAGTCAGACAGACAGACAGACAGACAGACAGACAGACAGACAGACAGACAGACAGACAGACAGACAGACAGACAGACAGACAGACAGACAGACAGACAGACAGACAGACAGACAGACAGACAGACAGACAGACAGACAGACAGACAGACAGACAGACAGACAGACAGACAGACAGACAGACAGACAGACAGACAGACAGACAGACAGACAGACAGACAGACAGACAGACAGACAGACAGACAGACAGACAGACAGACAGACAGACAGACAGACAGACAGACGACAGACAGACAGACAGACAGACAGACAGACAGACAGACAGACAGACAGACAGACAGACAGACAGACAGACAGACAGACAGACAGACAGACAGACAGACAGACAGACAGACAGACAGACAGACAGACAGACAGACAGACAGACAGACAGACAGACAGACAGACAGACAGACAGACAGACAGACAGACAGACAGACAGACAGACAGACAGACAGACAGACAGACAGACAGACAGACAGACAGACAGACAGACAGACAGACAGACAGACAGACAGACAGACAGACAGACAGACAGACAGACAGACAGACAGACAGACAGACAGACAGACAGACAGACAGACCCAAACATCCACCCACCCAGCCACCCGACCGACCAAACCAGACCAGACAGATAGATCGATAGATGCCCTACGTCGTAAGAAAGACGTTGTCAACGACTTCGGATATAAGAGGTTGCTACAACTTGATATTCTGGATGCTGTAACCGCGATCACAATATAACGAATAAACCACGTATTTCCAACGCGGCGAATATGACGTTGTCACAACGTTGAATATTTAACGTCATAATAACGTCGCTAAGATGATATTGTCAACGACGTCGGATATCATATTCTTGTTGACGTAGTCGAGATAAAAATACAACGAATAAACAACGTATGTCCAACGCTGTATATATGACGTTGTCACAACGTCGACTATTTAACATTGTAGTAACATCGTTTGTAAGACATTGTCAACGACGACGGATATATGACGTTGCTACAATGTGATATGCTGGTTGCCGTAGCCGCGACCACACTACAACGAATAAACCACGTATTTCCAACGCTGCGAATATTTAACGTTTAATCCAACGTTGTAGCAACGTCATATAACGAAGTTTTCAACGACATCTGATATATAGTGTTGTAGCAACGTTGGACTTTGGTTACCGACGTAAAACCATAAAACAACTAATAAACAACGTCTTTCAGACATCATGTGTTTCCTGGGATAAAGTATTTCTTTTTTCAAAACTGTTATAAATACACATTAAAAAGTTTCTACCAAAACATAGACTAGTAAGTTGTACCATCTTTCTGAACGTTATAACGTTTGGTCCATTACATATATTTATGCTAACAGGACCCCCACCAGATGCTCGTACGAAGCTTGTATGGAGAAAATGGCAACAAACAACTGGTTGAATTGAAAATAAGGGCTTTTATTAAAGCCATAAAATGTTATACATGTACACAAATAGTGTTATGTTATGTAATTATGAAACCATTTGGAAAACATAATTTTTGACATATCTGGACAGTACAGAAAAGGTGGTGCCATAACATAGTGACAAGTTAAGTGCATACATGACTAGATGTAATATAATGCATTGTTTATGAATAGTGACTAGGATCAAGTTCCGAGAAAATTCTGTCTTTCATCTTCCAAACGGTTACATAGTTGACATGTACGATCATCTAACGCAAGCTGTCGTCATCTACCTGATTCAATTTATAATATAATGGTTGATACTGATAGAGATCTATATGTATGCAGATGTAGAAACTAAACTCGAATATAAGTGACATCTGGTATTAGATTACACACAATACATATATACAGTCAAACCATGTTTGCAAAGGTCATCCACATTATATAGCACGTTACGTTGTAAGCCCTGGCCCCGAGGTTATGCAACGTTTCTCCTATCTCAAACTCGAGCTCAAGGAATTTGATTGGTTGATTCTGAGTTTTACACCCAGCAGAACCAACCAGAAGCTTGAGTCGGAGTTTGAGATTGGAGTTTTATACCCTCGGGGGCCTGGTATTTGTACGTAACTGAGACCCATGTAGCGTTCATGTGGATAGGTCTTATCTGAATGACGACATTACTTTTATTTTTTTTATTTAAGTTTATTTATCGTCTCTACCGGTTGCCAATATGAGCGATGGGCAATTTACATAAGAACACCTTTCCTGGGCGGGCTCCAGCGGTTAACAAGGACTTGGTGCACCACCAATCTCCACATGAATCTGACAACTTTTTCATATACAGAGCGGTTTGAGCGGTCCTCGAATCCGGTATTCATGTCAGCGCCCGTAACCACTTAACCACGGAGGTGGACGATAACACTTTATTCCGAGAGTTAAATGTGCAATTCAATATTGTTGGTATTATCGGAGGAAGAACCCCAACATAGCGTGACATAGATGAATGTTTTAATGCATATGTACTGGATCTACCAATGACAAACACAATTTACACCTGACTTACCCGGAAAAAATGTTCATGAAAACATGATAATCGTAAAGAATTGTTTAGTCTCTATATAAGTCACAGGAATATAGTAAACAATGAATATACATGTATGCACCAGGCGCGTAGCTGCATGTACCCACATAATCAGAAAAAATATGTATTTATGCACCAGGCGCGTAGCTGCATGTACCCACATAATCAGAACAAATATGTATGTATGCACCAGGCGCGTAGCTACATGTACCCACATAATCAGAAAAAATATGTATGTATGCACCAGGCGCGTAGCTACATGTACCCACATAATCAGAACAAATATGTATTTATGCACCAGGCGCGTAGCTGCATGTACCCACATAATCAGAAAAAATATGTATGTATGCACCAGGCGCGTAGCTACATGTACCCACATAATCAGAACACATATGTATGTATGCACCAGGCGCGTAGCTACATGTACCCACATAATCAGAACAAATATGTATGTATGCACCAGGCGCGTAGCTACATGTACCCAAATAATCAGAAAAAAATAATGGTCCAACAATGGAATAAAAGACAAGGAGGGGGTAGGTACGAGGATATACAAAGAAAAATCTATAAATTCTGCACTGTGTGTGTGATTTAAGTTTATTTGTCGTCGCTACCGGTTGCCCATATGAGCGACGCCTTCTGGTAGAGATACATTCCAGAGTCTCCTCTGGTTCTTTTACGTGCACGGTGTAAAGCACCGACACGAGACCTCGGTTTAACGTCCCATCTGAAAGACTGTTAATTGTATTAGGCTGTATAGTTTTCTGTCCAATTACTTATTTCAATTGTTGTAAATAACCATGTACATGATAGAACATAAATATGTTTAAACCAATATTATTAGGGTCAGACATCAATTCTGCCTCTTAGTCTGATTGCACTTTCAGTGTTCCCAGATTTGCGTACACGTCATTATTATCGGGCTACGGCCTTGTGTAAATTGTCATCAGGCTGCTTTAGTGCATACACATTTATTTTAGCTCTATTGCGAAACAAGTTCTTGCAACTTATATTAATCGCTCTCGAGATCTCATTCCTAACGGAATCCATCGCCACGAGAGAGAGAGAGAGAGAGAGAGAGAGGGAGAGAGCGAGCAGAGGCATGTGGAATTTAAATGCATTGCCTAAGGGCACACTCGTAACGGCTCCAGCGGGGCCTTTCGCACCTGAAACGAATGCTCTATCACGACTTCCACAGGCTGCTTTGCTTCGTGATTGGTAAATTAAAGTAATCTGAGATATACTGGAACTAATTATGAGAAGTATAGAACTATTACTAACCTATTATTTATATATACACCCACAGATAACGCCAACACCAATTACGAATCCCCTCTACTACCCCCACAGATAACGCCAACACCAATTACGAATTCCCTCTACTACCCCCACAGATAACGCCAACACCAATTACGAATCCCCTCTACTACTCTGATGACACACTATTGTATCTCTTGAATACATATGCCGGGAAAAGCGTGAACTTCATCGTAAAATCAGTTATTTATAAAATATCTGTCAAATTATTGTAATTGCATATGTTTGTTCAATGGGTCATTTGGTATTAACGATTTACAATCAAACCTGTGTTAGTGGTCACCTCCAGTAAGCCAACCTGTATTAAGCAGCCAGTTTCCAGATTCCCAATCGACTGTTTTATTATATATTTGACCTCTATTAAGCAGCCAACTGTGCTA
The DNA here is from genome assembly GCA_014843695.1 of Archivesica marissinica. Classification (NCBI taxonomy): domain Eukaryota; kingdom Metazoa; phylum Mollusca; class Bivalvia; order Venerida; family Vesicomyidae; genus Archivesica; species Archivesica marissinica. The sequence continues at coordinate 21,338,243 of CM026390.1, forward strand.
AGCAGCCACTGTCTCTGACTCCCTTGGCTGGCTGCTTAAGACAGGTTTGACTGACTGTAGCGGTGGTAAGCCATTTCAGTACTTCGGGAAGGGTCGTAACGTTCGGGAAGGGCTGTAACTAATGTTACTAGAACGTGTGGCCCGACCCGTTTGCTTTTCTTAAAATTGTCATGTTTTGTATTATACACCAAAAGCACTTGCCTTAGAAGTAAAATTTATATCCGTTTAAAAAAACATATAGGCAAATTTGATATCAAAATGTGCGAAATATTGGGTAAGAAGTGTTACTGATTTCTTAAAACATATTATAAATTGAATGCAATGTGCACTTTGTCCCTGTCAGAATATTACAAATCATTATCTTATTATTTTCTAGTGTTATGATTAGCGACCTTTAGGTTTTAGATAATCAGACATTAATCACTCTCTAGACCTCATTCCTGGTGGAATACATCGGCACGAGGGAGAGAGAAGAGGCAAAGTGGAATTTAAATCCCTTGCCTAAGGGCACAGTCGTAACGGCTACAGCTGGGCTCGAACTCCGAACCTTTCGTTACTGAAACGAATGCGCTACTATTGCGCTATCACGACTTCCATTCAAATAGTTGACATTAATGTTCTCACCCAAGACGGGGAATTCCTCTGCTGATGGTGGGAGGAAATCAGATATGACGAGGAGAAACACTGCCTGCGACAAGAGCACTGTCACCTCTAGTGATACCTTCTCTCCACTCTCTGATGGAAGCAGGAAACCTGAAAGAAATGTCACTGTTTAGCATACATATGTAACTGTATACTCAGATGAAGAAGGAGAGTACGCAACAAGTAGCATAACTATAGCGTGTGTGTGTGTGTGTTTTACGTTTATTTATCGTCGCTACCGGTTGCAAAATATGAGCGACGCATCCTGAAGAGATTATGCATTTTAGATTTTTGGAGGAGAGTGCAATGATACAGACAGAGACCCATTCAAGGGTCTCCTCTGGTTCTTTTACGTGCACGGGGTACAGCACCGACACGAGACCTCGATTTAACGTCCCATCTGAAAGACTGTTAACTTTATTAGGGTCAGACGGGGGATATAGCGTTATTAACAGTATTGAACACATTTTGAACATCGGCGACATATAGAGCTTTTTTAAATTTTATTTAAGCTTATTTAACGTCGCTATCGGTTGCCCATCTGAGAGACGTGCAGTATACCTAGCAACACCTTTCCTGAGCAGGCTCCAGCGGTTAACCAGTACTTGGTGCACCAACATCCGTAGGAAACTGCCAACGTTTCCATATTTAGAGACGCGGTCTGAATGGCGCTCGAGCCGGTGACCATCAGTGATGATATTACAGTGGTATACAAGTCAGCGACCTTAACAACTCGACCACGAAAGGTGGTCATATAGAGAATATTAGGTTACTGTCTTATAAGTATAAAATTATTAGACAAGTTGGAGTTATTATTTTTTCGAAGATGAGCCTAATAAATTTATATTTACCAAACAGTAACCTATAACTAGAAATATGATATTGATCATATCTTTAGGTTGTATATACGTAAATAGGCAGAAGTGCGTACGCGATAGTCGAATGTTTTGGTAAAAATGCATTGTCATGACAGGCAGTGTATAGTTTTGTGTTTTTTGAGAAATTATGTGACTTGACAAGACTTCAGACTAGTTGATGTGTAGAAAAGATGTGGTATAAGAATTCAGGCCATGGCAAACTGAAGGTTGGCATACTGTATTATTTGGCGGAGGAATACAGTGTGTAAACACAGTGACGTTATTCACAGGCGAGCACTAATTATTTGAAACTTTTTTGGTGTGTTTCAGGCTGATTTGAATACCTCTTCACAGTCGATGTGGTGTCAGAAGAAATGAAAGATAAATGAACACACTGTATGTTTTTACTTTTTACTATGTATTTAATAGGCAATTTAATTGTTGTTTTACAACTTTTAGTAATTTAAATCCCTATTTCTCAACTAATGATATGCAGCTACATGCATGCTCGAAGTTACGGGCATGCGCATGCGCAGTATTAGTCGCGAGAATAGGCGTGTCTTACAGTTTACGCTGTTCCAAGAATCATATGTTTACCTGTTCCGGCACATGGTAAGTTGCAAATCTGGACTAAAATGATATTAAATACAAATTGTGGTATATTGTCCTTGAATAATTAATGTAAATATAAGTAATTTAATTTAAAAATATTTTATTGCAACATTTCCCATAATGAAGAATACAATTTACAAATCACAATAACATCACTGTCACATTAATAACATACATAAAACCTGATAATATACATATACATGATTCAGCTACACGTTTTGAAAACATTAGCAACAGTCCTTTCCAATTGCTATCAATTTGTTCCGATGTATGTAGTACTAATATAAGTAAGTCTTTCAAGAACAGTATTGTTTTGATTGAATAAGAAAATGACGAGATAAATACTAAAAATGAACAGGAAGCATTGAGAGGATTTTTTTTAAATAGCTTCCCTAATAAGCTGCTTGACTGCCTCTTCCCGAAACCCCAAACCTCAGAACAATATCGGTCAAGTTGAAAAGACAGAGATATCTCAATAAACAGTATGAGCAGTATCGATTTTAAATATCAGTCGTTAATGATATAAAGGTTTCCACTATAAGTAATGAATCGCGAGTTAATAGTTTCCATCGAGGTATGAACTACACTGGGCGTGTTTACAGTTATCGTGGATGTATTAGGCCTCCACACCACTGTATCCACACCCAATGGAATTCATACCCCGATGGAAACTATACTAGAGGACATAGAAAACGCACACCTACATTATATACTAGAGGACATAGAAAACGCACGCCTACATTGTATACTAGAGGACATAGAAAACGCACACATACATTATATACTAGAGAACATAGAAAACGCACACCTACATTATATACTAGAGGACATAGAAAACACTCACCTACATTATATACTAGAGGACATAGAAAACCCACACCTACATTATATACTAGAGGACATAGAAAACGCATACCTACATTATATACTAGATGACATAGAAAACGCACACCTACATTATATACAAGAGGACATAGAAAACACTCACCTACATTATATACTAGAGGACATAGAAAACCCACACCTACACTATATACTAGAGGACATAGAAAACGCACACCTACATTATATACTAAAGGACATAGAAAACGCACACCTACATTATATACTAGAGGACATAGAAAACGCACACCTATTTATATACTAGAGGACATAGAAAACGCAGACCTACATTATATACTAGAGGACATAGAAAACGCAAACCTACATTATATACTAGAGGACATAGAAAACGCAAACATACATTATATACTAGAGGACATAGAAAACGCACACCTACATTATATACTAGAGGACATAGAAAACGCTCGCCTATTTTATATACTAGAGGACATAGAAAACGCACACCTACATTATATACTAGATGACATAGAAAACGCACACCTACATTATATACTAGAGGACATAGAAAACGCACACATACATTATATGATTATTATTACATGAACACGAAATACAAAGGATTCCATCACATCTTTATTACAAAACACAAACATAAACAACTAAAAATATTCCAAACTGTTTAAAACTATGTATTTATATAGTTATTGTTTTTCATGTAAAAACACACTTATCCGAAGTGTGCGTTTTCTATGTCCTCTAACCCGCGATTCATTCCTTAAAGAGTAAAACAGAATTCTTAGTGCGAAAACATTTCATAATATCGACCTGAGGTTTATCATAGTATAAAAGTGTTTGTTTATTATAGTGTCACCCCTATTTAAATGGCCAGCCATTTCTGACTTATGAGGCACCTTTTTTATGAACATCAGTACTTCCCGAATCCTATGCTTGTATGCCAGGCACTAGGTTGGTAGGCAATGGGTAACCATTATTTAACTAGCTGGCGGCTCACCAACCGGCCATATTAGAACGAACCACTGACGATATTCGAACCTTCGACCTCCCGCTCCGTATGCGGAGGCCTTAACCACTGGGCCACTGAGACGGTTAACTATGTGTAAAGTTATGACGTCACGGCGATGTGACGTCAGTAAAGTTTGTAGGCACTATCTATAATAAATTAATAATATATACATCGCGGCGTTACGCGCACACATCCCTACCTCAATAATAAAGCAAAGTATATTAAGCAGGCCATTTGTGCCAAGTTATTTAGCATGAATTTAGGATTAATTAATGTACGAGCAAGCCCTCTGTACTTACCCGCGGCGGCAATGACGCTGACTAGAATGCACGGAAACATCATGGTCATGACGTAGAAGTCCGACCTTCTGATCATGATGATACTGTAGTTGATATCTATATAAGGGTACATTTCACTACTGTATTGTGTCACGGTCCTCACCACAATTACGTTGCTTACCTCCCATTCGTTGTTTGTTATAAATTGATTCAAATCTCCTGCAAAAAAAAACCAAACGAGTAAGACTTGAATACTGCAACATGTCAACAAATAGTCCCCGAGATGTAGGAAGGAAACGTCGAGGAGCGTGCATCTAGAATACTGGTGAGATGTTTCGGGTGTTCATATCGATGCTGGTATTGAACAGCTATATATATATATATATATATATATATATATATATATATATATATAATATGCTGAAATTAAGATAATTGATATATACTAGAGGACATAGAAAACGCACACTTCGGATAAGTGTGTTTTTACATGAAAAACAATAACTATATAAATACATAGTTTTAAACATTTTGGAATATTTTTAGTTGTTCAGTTTGTGTTTTGTAATAAAGCGGTGATATATCTTTGATAGAATTCTTCGTATTTCGTATTCATATAATAAAGCGTTTTCTATGTCCTCTAGTATATAATGTAGGTGAGCATTTTCTCTGTCCTCTAGTATAAGTAAGTAAATAGTTTATTATAGTGACATGTGCATTAACATATTTCAATACATACATAAATACATGAATATAGCACCCGACCCAATGGATCTATTAGTCACCTACATATTAAATTGTTATACATATAAACATCATATAGAAGTCACAATGATTACATCAACAATATGATATTCAGTCATTTTATACTTAACACTGTTATACAATTATGTAATCAGAAAATGTTTGGGTTGTAATAAATGAAGAACGTGTATTTATTATATTATAATAAGACAATATTTACACCATTAATATGTGACTAAGCACATGCCACATTCTACCCAAGTAGTAGCCTGGGAACAGGCGTTGATATATTTTGCCTTGTCAGTCATATAAATATATTTTAACACCGAAACCATTAATTGGGCCGTGTTGAGTTTCTGATAATGTCATGTAAGTTCGACAGACTGGAACCCAGGATACATAAGAAGCATCTTCACCATGATACAACGCGTAACACGCTGGACTAGTAATCCAGGGATCGCAAGTTCGATCCCCGGTCTGACTCTAATAAAATTAACAGCCTTTCAGATTGGACTATAAACCGAGGTCTCGTATCGGTGCTGTACACCGTGTATGTAAAAGAACCAGAGGAGACTCTGGACTGGGTCTCTGACTATCATTGCACTATCATCCAACAATCTAAAATGACTAATCTTTTCAGGAGGCGTCGCTCATATGGGCATCCGGTAGCGACGATAAATAAACGTAAAACACACACATAACATTAAATGGGCCGTGTTGAGTTTCTGATAATATCATGTCATTTTTCCAGAAGTAAATTTAGTGAAAATCGACAGACTGGAACAATGCTACACAAGTAGCATCGTCACCATGATACAACACATCAAATAGTATTTGCAACTGATATAGAATCATAGTTATTAATTAATATACGCCATTAAGTCTATTTAATTTAAGATATTTATAATTTAATGGCTATTATTTAATTTTAATGATGTTAATACTAAAGCATACACGGTGTACTTGATAACAAATAGCTGCCTACCTATGGATATAAGCTACATATATAACACATATAACTATATACATATATATCGCTCATTAGAATACCTTAGTGTGTAGCATATTTACTTACACACACTGAGGTAATAAGCACTGCATATATTATATATTAAGTTATTATAGCATATATAGCATAATGAGCCCTTTTCCATATAATGACTATAGTAAGGCATTGGTTAGATGATGATTGAGGTAGGGATGGATGCAGCGTAACGCCACGATGTATATATTATGAAGTTAGGCATTGGTTAGATGATGATTGAGGTAGGGATGGGTGCAGCGTAACGCCGCGATGTATATATTATGAAGTTAGGCACTGGTTAGATGATGATTGAGGTAGGGATGGGTGCAGCGTAACGCCGCGATGTATATATTATGAAGTTAGGCACTGGGTGTGATGATTGAGGTAGGGATGGGTGCAGCGTAACGCCGCGATGTATATATTATGAAGTTAGGCACTGGTTAGATGATGATTGAGGTACGGATAGGTGCAGCGTAACGCCGCGATGTATATATTATGAAGTAAGGCATTGGTTAGATGATGATTGAGGTAGGGATGGGTGCAGCGTAACGCCGCGATGTATATATTATGAAGTTAGGGACGTGTTAGATAAGGAATGAAGTACGGATGGGTGCAGCGTAACGCCGCGATGTATATATTATGAAGTTAAACACTGGTTATATGATGATTGAGATACGGATGGGTGCAGCGTAACGCAGCGATGTATATATTATGAAGTTAGGCACTGGTTAGATGATGGTTGAGATACGGATGGGTGCAGCGTAACGCCGCGATGTATATATTATGAAGTTAAACACTGGTTAGATGATGATTGAGGTAGGGATGGGTGCAGCGTAACGCCGCGATGTATATATTATGAAGTTAAACACTGGTTAGATGATGATTGAGGTAGGGATGGGTGCAGCGTAACGCCGCGATGTATATATGGTTTGGTTTGTGTGGTGGTGGGTGGGTGGGTGTTTTATGAAGTAAGGCACTGGTTAGATGATGATTGGGGTAGGGATGGGTGCAGTGTAACGCCGCGATGTATATATTATGAAGTTAAACACTGGTTAGATTACGCTTGAGGTAGGGATGGGTGCAGCGTAACGCCGCGATGTATATATTATGAAGTTAGGCATTGGTTAGATAAGGATTGAGGTAGGGATGGGTGCAGCGTAACGCCGCGATGTATATATTATGAAGTTAGGCACTTGTTAGATTACGCTTGAGGTATGGATGGGTGCAGCGTAACGCCGCGATGTATATATTATGAAGTTAAATACTGGTTAGATAAGGATTGAGGTAGGGATGGGTGCAGCGTAACGCCGCGATGTATATATTATGAAGTTAGGCACTTGTTAGATTACGCTTGAGGTATGGATGGGTGCAGCGTAACGCCGCGATGTATATATTATGAAGTAAGGCACTGGTTAGATGATGATTGAGGTAGGGATGGGTGCAGCGTAACGCCGCGATGTATATATTATGAAGTTAAGCACTGGTTAGATGATGATTGAGGTAGGGATGGGTGGAGCGTAACGCCGCGATGTATATATTATGAAGTTAGGCACTGGTTAGATACGGATTGAGGTAGGGATGGGTGCAGTGTAACGCCGCGATGTATATATTATGAAGTTAGGCACTTGTTAGATGATGATTGAGGTAGGGATAGGTGCAGCGTAACGCCGCGATGTATATATTATGAAGTTAGGCACTGGTTAGATAAGGATTGAGGTAGGGATAGGTGCAGCGTAACGCCGCGATGTATATATTATGAAGTAAGGCATTGGTTAGATGATGATTGGGATAGGAATGGGTGCAGCGTAACGCGGCCATGTATATATTATGAAATTAGGCACTGGTTAGATGATGGTTACGTTTTGACCAATGGGACCGCGTATGCACTTGTTCTTTCAATAGACATGTTGCTTAAATCTACTTACAAGTTGAATTTCAATTTGATTCCGATAGTTTATCGATAACAAAGTATCCTTGATTTTATATAACCTGTAACTGTTAACTATTTGGCTGTCTGATTATTTGTTTTCAGTTAAATTATAAAAGCAAATGACGTATTTGTTTATTATAGTGTCACCACTATTGAAAGGGCCAGCCATTTCTGACATATGAGAAACCTGTTATGGACATCAGTACTTCCCGAATCATATCCCTGAAGGCAAGGCGCCAGGCAACCATTATTTTACTAGCTGGCTGCTCATAAACCGGCCGTATCAGAATGAACCCCTGATGAGATTCGAACCTTTGACCTCCGACTAGGCCACGGATATATATTAGGAATTACATTGATATATTGTTGTTTTTTTAATTAAAGTATACCGATATACCATCCAATTAAAGTATACCGATATACCATCCAATTAAAGTATACCGATATACCATCCAATTAAAGTATACCGATATACCATCCAATTAAAGTATACCGATATACCATCCAATTAAAGTATACCGATATACCATCCAATTAAAGTATACCGATATACCATCCAATTCTACTTCAATTACCTCTGTTCTTCTCTTAAATTATATAGACAAATTGAATGAAGTGATAGGTAGAAATCTATAAAATGTCATAGTTTAGTATTGTTACGAAATTTGAAATGATAGTTTTTTTATTTTGTGGTAATGGTCATGTCCTTTACTTGATAATACTGCACGATCTCTTGCTTTCAGTGCCTTTGTTTTCAAATATTCCTTTCTACGGTTTATTACTATTAAAGCGACACTACATCGGTGAAAACGCAAATATCTGCAGAATGTAATTTCCTATTATATGGTATAAATTCTTTTCCAATATTCACTTCAAAAACTGAAAATTTCAACAAATAAACAAGCGTCGTATACACGGTTTGTTGACATAACAAAATAATGTAAATAGGGTCGACATTCATGCATAATACAATGCCTGTATCCTGAATGACACGATTAATCGTAGAAATGTACCGTTATATCTCACATGTGTGCCTATGCATATTTATGTGTAGACTAATCTTAGTTAAATCATCTCTAAGCGAAAGTATCGCGCGTTTAGTATTGACTCCAATGACAAACAAACGTCAGTACAGGAGCGTGGCTGACCGCTGTATGAAATCCTACTTTCACTTTGCACTTTGAAAGTTTGTAGATCACAAAACACTGTTTATTGATTCAATGTTAGTGTTCGAATGTATTCAGAAGAATTTGTAGTATCAATGCATTCATACGTGAAAACAATGCATTTTATTTGCTTTTTGCGATGTCATTCCGCTTTAATATTATGTGCCGTAAAACGTAGAATGCTTTAATTGTTCATCGCTTACGGTACTGTATAACAATTTGGTTTAAACAGTGTTTGTTCCAATAAATGACATGATCAACATAGGAATGTTACAATTTTTACAAATTTTGAATTAATTTGGATTGGAAAACAAGTTTTCATAAAACTTCTATTACCTCCCTTGTCAGGTAAAGTTCGATATATCCCGAAATGTTTATTAGACATTTTAGTTGGAATCCTTTAATTCTACTGTTGTTCCCAAACCAGATGTTGGGGAATGATAAATGTGATACAAATCTTGTTAGTTAATTGATAACAATTTTTACATATTGGATACTAGTACGCTGTAGTGTATCTGTCAAAGTATAGTAATTTAATAATTATAAGATGAGACATTGGATGAAAAAAGATAACATGGTGTGCAAAAGAAACAACGATTAAAACAGAGGAAATCACTTTAAAATACGACATATATACGTTTAGAGAGTATTCAGGGGCAGTAACTGACCGTCTCTCAATGCCATGGCAATAAAATAGGCACTTTTGGAAGTTATAACAAAAATACTGACACAATAAACTGTGCGCCAGTCCTGCCTTAGAGGTAAAATGTATATCTTTTTAGAAAATATGTATAGACAAATTTGGTGTCAAAATATGCGCGATTATAGTGCAATGTGTGAAGGATTATTTTCTTCACTCATGATAGTAAAATCCAAATCCATAATTCTAAAATTTGTAACGAAAAAGTAACGCTCAATATAAAAGTGGACAGTTTATTCATGGTGTCAGTATAAAATAAAACAATTGTATTTAATGAGAAGAACTTTGTTTGTACACTTGAAAACGAGTTGTAGACGAGTTCAGAATATTCCATCGCGAAAATATATGTTATAAATATGGTCCAATAATGAAAGTGTATCATGGCACATGCTTGTGTTGTCTTAACTGCGAACTCAACCCAATACAAACCATTCGATGTCAGATTTCGCAGTGATGCTAACACACATAGGTGCTAGGAGAGGGATATATATAAGTAGTTGATACTTTCATCTCATTCCTGGCAGACATATCTGTAGTCCAATGGTAACACGCTGGACTGGTAATCCAGGTTCAATCCCCCGTCTGACACTAATGAAATTAACAGTCTTTCAGATGGGACTTCAAACCGAGGTCTCGTGTCGGTACTTTACACCGTGCACGTAAAAGAACCAGAGGAGACTCTGGAATGGGTCTCTGTCTGTATCATTGCACTATCCTCCAAAAGTCTAAAATGACTAATCTCTTCAGGAGGTGTCGCTCATATGGGTAACCGGTAGCGACGATAAGTAACGTAAAACACACAATCTCAATCCTGTTGACACACTGTATATACAATGTATAATATGTATGTACATATAATGAAATAAAATAGAGTTTACCTCTTTGCCTGCTGAGTAAATAAAATCACATTTGCAAACACCAAATATCCAGATCAACCACAGCGTAACGCCGCGTCTGATAGGATCTATATGTTGTTTGCTATTCATTTTGCATCCAAGTGTTTTCGCTCCACAATCCGAATAGCAAACAACATAGAGCCTGGTCAGATGGCACGTTCGGCGTCATCTGATCTGGCTCTATCATATTTGCAAACGTCATTTTATCTGCCTCTAGCGTGCAACGGGTTAAACTAAGGTTGTGCCATGGTCGTCTTTCATGTTGGGATCATATTTGATTTGATAATATTGTATTGTTCTATATATATGTATGTAGCAATCATATTGCAAACAGTTGTTCTATAGAGATAGATTTCTTTATTTATAGAGGGTGACCTAATTAGTTTTGAACTAATCCTCCTTAGGGCCCTCTTCAATTTGTTAACACTATAGAATAAATGTACATACACAATAATTATAACATAGTTACGCCGTACAATATACATGCATAATGTTGTACAATGTAACTTAAACAACAGCCTAAGTAAATCAGGTACTTTGATAGAAATACAAAACGACATAAGCATATTGATTTACAATCATTATATATATATAACTGTCTAGTGTCTACCAATTAAAACGTTGTATCCATACTTTACATTTTGTCTTGAATATATTTAAAGATCTGGATGTCTTAATTTCAAATGGTAGACAATTCCATATCTTTGGACCAGAGTATTCTAATGATTTCTTATACATTTCACATCTAGGTCTTGGAATATAGAGATCCATATTTGAAACATTTCTCAATGTCATATCTGAAGTAACTGAATTGCAATGTCTTAATTGAAAATGTTCATTCAAATAATTCGGTACAAGATTGTTCATAATTTTGTACATTGTTACTGCTTTTTGAAAAATAATCCGTTGGTCAAAAGTCATTATATTAATTTCAGACATTGATTCACGCAAAGAAATATAATCTTGGCCCAGAATGAATTTACAAGCTCGTCTCTGCAATCTTAATAATGTGTTGATATTTTGTTGTGTGGTGTTTCCCCATATGATACAACAATAATCAAAATGTGGTTGGATATATGCCTTGTAATAAAGTATTCTGTAGTTCAGATTCACAATATACCGTATTTTACCTAATAGCCAAATGTTAGTTGAAATCTTTTTCACAATATATTTGATATGTGAGTCCCATTTTAATGAATCCTGAATGTGTACTCCAAGCAACTTCTCTGATTTGCTGGTTTTCAATAATATATTTTCATATTTAAGAGAGAGTGTAGGGTTAGGGAAAGCACATTTTCGCTGGGCTGTCATCATAAATAGAACTTTCGTTTTGTCTGTATTAATCTTCATTCCATTTTGGAAACACCAGTATTTCAAGTCTTCCAAAGCTTGTTGTAATCTTGTTTCTAACACTTCTTTCTTATTATGGATATCATATAATGTAGTATCATCTGCATATAAATCGCTACCGGTGATTTTATTTGAAAACATTAGTGGTAAGTCATTGATAAAAAGTAAGAATAAAAGAGGTCCTAATATTGAGCCCTGCGGGACTCCACAATTAACAGTTCTATTTTCAGATAAAACGTCATTTATAGAAACAGTTTGCTTTCTATCACAAAGATATGATTGAAAAAGCTTCAAAGTATTGTTGCTACATTTGTATAATGATAATTTCTTTAACAAAACAGTATGATCGACAAGATCAAAAGCTTTTCGAAAATCGACCATTACAATTCCAATCAATTTTCCCTCATTCATTGCTCGAATCCATTTATCTATCATATAAAGTAAAGCTGATTCAGTTGAGTGGCCAGTTCTGAAACCACTTTGTGTTTTGTGAAGTAAATTGAAGTGATCCAAAAAAGTCTGCAGCGATTTATGCACGTGTCTTTCAAAAAGTTTCGACAAAGATGGTAAAATTGAAATAGGTCTATAGTTATTGACGTCATTGGTTTTTCCACTTTTGAATAATGGTTTGACTTTTGCAAATTTCCAAGCTTCAGGGAAAGTTGATGTTTTCAAACTCTTATTTATTATAACAGTTAAATGTTGTACAATGATATCAGCTGAAAGTTTTAACAGCTTTGGTACAATATTATCGATTCCAGTAGCTTTAGAAACATTAAGTTCGAGTAATTGTTTTCTGATATTACTCTGTGTAACTTCTGGTATTTCAAACACTACATCAACAGGTACATGTTCATTAATAAATCTTTTATATAGTCAAAGTTTAAGTGATCAGGGACTGGATCTTTGATATTAGATGCAACATTGACAAAGAATTCATTAAATATATTTGCCATTTCAACATTTTGAGAGTAATCAGATCATTGATGGTATATTGAGTTAATATTGTTTACAGATCTATGGTGTAAGTATAGCTAGAAAGTAGCTTGTGTATACAGAGTACATATCAACGGCATTACAACTGTTAATTCAGAAAGTGAGACACACCATTCCTACCAGTGGCTGATATAGGGAAAAAATCCAAATCTTTCTGTGAGTGAGACCACGAGCCGAACCTGAGCCCACATGACTGGGTGTCAAAGGGAAAGTAGGTAACCTTAACTCTGCATATACTCTTCAGCACCGTCGGGAAATTTAATTGAACTTTGCCGTCGGCGGTAATCTGTGCCCGGTAGTCAGTACGGCCCGGCATCATTTCCTCTTCGGCAGAACTAAAACAAAAGCACGCACAAGATGGCCCTTTGCAATCCAATACAACAAATGGCATTACTGTCCAAATTTGAAACAAACGGAACGTGACTACTGATTGAACGAATTGAATATGAGTTGTAGAGGTTTTAATAGATTCGTGTTTTGTTGTTTCCATTTTCCACAGAAACGACACTTTGTTGTACCGGGTAGCATATTAACGATCACATATCATATACTATGACGTATTTAGTTATCATGATATCACTATGATAGTACATGTATGCATGTTCCTCAAAATCCATATTCCATATGGCATGCATTTCTATTCAGTGTACATTGACACATTTCAAATTAACTCTGTAACCTTCTCCATTGAATTCAACCAGTTACTAACATGTATACTCTATATGACATATTTACTATATTTATTTGTTAATTCACTGTTCGTCTATATCATGCAGATAATGTGTGTTTTACGTTTATTTATCGTCGCTACCGGTTGCCCATATGAGCGACGCTGGAGATTAGTCATTTTAGATTTTTGGAGGATAGTGCAATGATACAGACAGAGACGCATTCCAGAGTCTCCTCTGGTTCATTTACGTGGAGTGTGTAAAGCACCGACACGAGACCTCGGTTTAAAATCCCATCTGAAAGACTGTTAATTCTGCGATCCAGGGATTACAAGTCCAACGTGTTAACCACTCGATTATAGACCCGTCTGTCCATGCAGATAGTGTCTCATGGGCTGTTTCGCCTAAAGGAATTCAAAAATAAAAACGTGTCAAACCTTGTCACGTACAGTGTGTTAATACTGTTTGATATATAGAGAATATTTGTTTGTTTTGAGTGAATATGAAAATGTTCTCACTTCGAGGTGAGATATATTCCATATTCACTCAAAACAAACCAAATTTTCTTTTTATTTTATGCTAATTGGTGAAAAACAAACACAACATGAAGAAATTAAAATAGCTGGCCGCCGTGTTTTTGCGCGGATGAATTCAATGACGACTATACGTCGTGAGTCGATACACAAATCTGCCGCCATCTTGAATTTAAAGTTGAATCGAGAAAAAATACAGGTAAATAGTGTCATTGAAGCCAGGTAAACGGTGAACATTAAATGACACGTGTGACACAGTGCAAGTTGGTGATAATAAAAAAAAGTAGTCCGGCAAAATACAGTGAATGATATGCAGTAAGTGATATGGATTATATCTCACTGATAGAACACTGTATTTCACCAATTAGCATAAAATAAAACACATTATGTAACCCAATACAACGAAGAATCTTTAATATATATAATTTAGAGATTTAAGGAAAATATATCCGAAACGCTACTATTACAGTAACACATACACGAACAAATGTTTATTACCTTGCTTACAGAGACAACGAGGAAAAGTGTTCAAAACCTATCAAAATGTATGTAATTACGCAAGTTTAGCAAGAAATTAACAATTTTATACACCACAACCATCTATGCTCTTCTGAAAATGTATCCATGCCTTTCCATTCCATTTATGTATTGTTTGCTATAGGTATGTTATCAATATATATAATATATTGAATTGAATATTATATTGACATTTGTATATCACGGTATATCTATCTAATAACCAAAATCGTGAAATAAAATAATATAGGCGTGAGACATATCATATGCAATTTGTGAATACAAACAAATAAGTGGAAGTCGTGATAGCGCTGTGGTAGCACGTGATAGCGCGTGGTAGCTCGTGATAGCGCTGTGGTAGCACATGATAGCGCTGTGGTAGCACGTGATAGCGCTGTGGTAGCACGTGATAGCTGTGGTAGCACGTGGCACGTGATAACGCTGTGGTAGCACGTTCGCTTCAGGTGCGAAAGGAGTGCCACTAGGCAAGGCATTTAAATTCCACGTTGCATCTTCTCAGAGAGAGAGAGAGAGAGAGAGAGAGAGAGAGAGAGAGAGAGAGAGAGGAGAGAGAGAGAGGAGAGAGAGAGAGGAGAGAGAGAGAGAGAGAGAGAGAGAGAGAGAGAAGAGAGAGAGGAGGAGAGAGAGAGAGAGAGAGAGAGAGAGGAGAGGATGAGAGAGAGAGAGAGAGAGAGGAGGAGAGAGAGGAGAGGAGAGAGAGAGAGAGAGAGAGAGGGGAGGGGAGAGAGAGAGGAGAGAGAGGAGAGAGAGAGAGAGAGAGAGAGAGAGAGAGAGAGGAGGAGAGAGGGAGAGAGAGAGAGAGAGAGATATTAATATAAGTTGCATATGTGTATAAACTAAACACAAATAAATCTATGATACCCCACAACCTAGACTTATTGATATGGTGAATCAGTTCGTTTTCATTTGGGGTTTACAGCCACGCCGACAGCGTAGATCATATGGCGATTCTCCAGCTGTTATTAATGGGAGGAAGTCCCCCGGATGCCCCCTCATAACAGTATTACATGCACTACCTGATACCTGGTAGAACCACCGACCTTCCGCAAGTGGCGAGGTACACGTGATTAGAAGTCAATGACCGCAACAACTCGACCGCGGAGGCTCCATTGTGTGTTTTACGTTTATTGATCGTCGCTACCGGTTGCCCATATGAGCGACGCCTCCTCAAGAGATTAGTCATTTTAGAGTGTTGGAGGATAGTGCAGTGATACAGACAGAGACGCATTCCAGAGTCTCTTCCGGTTCTTTTACGTGCACGGTGTAAAGCACCGACACGAGACCTCGGTTTAAAGTCCCATCTGAAAGACTGTTAATTTTATTAGGGTCAGACGGGGGATTGAACCTATGATCCCTGGATTACCAGTCCAATGTATTAACCACTGGACTACAGATCCGTCTATGTGCGGAGGCTCATATGTGGTGAAGATTATAGACCGATACATGTTACCGTTGTCATAATTCGATAATATATTATATTAAAGCGGCGGCCCAAATAATGCATGGTACCAGGACCCCTTCCCTCACAGTTACCGATAGCGACACAGATAGAAGTCAAGAGACATCACATTCGTATGTTTTTGCATGAGTTATTTGGAGTTGGTCACAATTGACGTACCTGTCATACAGTGCCAGATCCGGTACCCAGACGTCCTCGTATGGCATCCGTAGCTCGCTCACACCGCCATAGTCTGAACTGTTCCATGTTAGTCGGCAGTCTGTCCAACCCTAGCAAAACGAGAGGAAAATTTGAAACTGGGTCTTGCTGCAATCTCCTCTTCACATATGATACTGTTATGCGACTAGGAAGTCGTGATAGCACAGTGATAGCGCGTTCGTTTCAGGTGTGAACGGTCCGGAGTTCACACCCACTTGTAGCCGTTACGGTTCAGTGCACTTATGCAAAGAACTTAAATTCCACATAGCCTCTTCTCTATCCCTCATGGCGATGGATTCCATCAGGAATGGGGTCTCGAGAGCGATTGATCTAATGTTGTAAATACTTGTTTCACAGTCGAGCTAAAATAAATTTGTTCCAGTCCTCTTTGCGCGTGTTTTACGTTTATTTATCGTCGCTACCGGTGCCAATATGAGCCACGCCTCCTGGTGAGATTAGTCATTTTAGTTTTTTGGAGGATAATGCATTGATACAGACAGAGACCCATCCCATAATCTTCAGTGGTTCTTTAACGGGCACACTGTAAAGCACCGACATGACATCTCGGTTTAAAGTTCAAACTGAAAGCTGTTAATTTTATTAGGGTCAGTTGGGGGATCGAACCTGTGACCCCTGGATTCCCAGTCCAGCGTATCCAGTACTCATACTACTACTAGCATATGTGTGTTTGATGTTTTGGATACTCTTATTTATTGTCACCTCTCGTTAATCGGGGCAATACCCCCTCCCCCCGATGTATAATATTGATTTTATTGTTTTTGGAAGATACAGAAGACGCATGCTCCAATTCCATGCCCTGTGTATATATACTGAGTCAAAAAAGAAACGATACCAAACGTAAAACGGATAAAACCATAGAAAGGTTTAATATATTATTACGTATCAGTACCGGGTATCTTATTGCAACGTCAGCCAACCATAAACACAGGTAAATAAACACCCGATAATCCTGGAACGCCGAATTTCCGATTTGCACGTGCTCCTCAACAAAGACAACTTCCTACACATGTACAAATCGGAAAACCGGTTTATTGTACTGGTATTGCATTATCATCGAGGAAAAACACCTTACATACCCATTGTTACCTCTAACAAAATGCCTAGGCTAAACCGCAATCAGAGAATGCGTGCCATTGGCATGATTGACGGCGGTTTACGTCAGCGTGACGTCGCAAATCGACTCGGGGTTACGCGGATCACGATAACACGTCTACTTCGACGTTATCGAACACATGGATCGGTGGACGACCGTCCAAGATCTGGTCGACCACGTGTGACGACGCGTGAACAGGACCGTCACATTCGGACGTCACATTTACGTGACCGGTTCCTACCTGCTACGCACACAGCTGCCGTTACTCCTGGGATGACCAACAATCGCATCAGTGCACACACAGTCAGGAACCGGCTCGGTGAACGTGGCATTCGTGCCTATCGGCCATACGTTGGACCCATCCTGACACGACGTCACCGTGACGTACGGCGGGAATGGACGACGGAACGTGCTCGCTGGACTCTGTTACAGTGGAATTCGGTGATGTTTAGCGATGAATCGCGGTTCTGTTTGCGTCGAGCGGATGGCAGAGAGTGGGTATATCGCAGACGCGGTGAACGTTACGCCGACGCATGTGTACGTCAGGTCGATCTGTTCGGGGGCGGAAGCGTTATGGCGTGGGGCGGTATCACCTTCGGCAGTCGCACTGAACTGTTAGTGGTGGACGGGAACCTAAACGCCCAGCGGTACTGTGATGAGATCCTTGCGCCAGTTGTTGTGCCGTTCTTTAACGCCAACAGAAACGTCACACTGTTCCAACAGGACAACGTCAGGTGTCATACTGCTCGGATTTCCACCACATTATTGGAGCAGAACAATATTGAAACCCTGCCGTGGCCTGCTTTGTCACCAGACTTGTCACCCATAGAACTGAGGGATGTTTTGCGTCAGGAGTGGACAGATATTGACCAGCAAGAGATTCAGACACTCTTCCGTTCGATGCGACGGCGGTGCATTGCAGTGAGAGACGCAAATGGTGCCCATACTCGGTATTGACGTCTGTGTAAAAACTCCATTAGACCCCTGTCCGACGAATTACGTCATCACGCAGCAGACAGTTTCGGAGGCTCATTATGCTTTATGTGCTCCTCTTTCAAACATGTTGGACTATCATCTTATGAATTTTCAAAGAATTTTCTTAATAAATGTTGAAATTATAGACACATAAACACCAGGTATCGTTTCTTTTTTGACTCAGTATATATAGCACCGATAGTCCCATCTGTTCATATTATTATGGTCAGTCTGTGGATCGAACCGTACTATCCCACGAGTTGCAGTCCAACGTGTTAACCACTGGACCACGGACACGTCAATATAATAATAATGCTAATACATGCATGCCCAACAGATGAACATGATTGAGCCAGATCCAAACTGATATGATGTGTCTATCACGGAAATACAGGCCTACCTTCATGTCTATACTGCATCTCCCGGCATACACGATGTACTGGTCGAGTGATTGGTTGTGTGGGACATTATTTGATACGGTACCAGGTACAATGTATATAATGGTGCTACATTATTTACGGTACCAGGTACAATGTATATAATGGTGCTACATTATTTACGGTACCAGGTACAATGTATATAATGGTGCTACATTATTTACGGTACCAGGTACAATGTATATAATGGTGCTACATTATTTACGGTACCAGGTACAATGTATATAATGGTGCTACATTATTTACGGTACCAGGTACAATGTATATAATGGTGCTACATTATTTACGGTACCAGGTACAATGTATATAATGGTGCTACATTATTTACGGTACCAGGTACAATGTATATAATGGTGCTACATTATTTACGGTACCAGGTACAATGTATATAATGGTGCTACATTATTTACGGTACCAGGTACAATGTATATAAGGGTACATATTACGGTACCAGGTACAATGTATATAATGGTGCTACATTATTTACGGTACCAGGTACAATGTATATAATGGTGCTACATTATTTACGGTACCAGGTACAATGTATATAATGGTGCTACATTATTTACGGTACCAGGTACAATGTATATAATGGTGCTACATTATTTACGGTACCAGGTACAATGTATATAATGGTGCTACATTATTTACGGTACCAGGTACAATGCATATAATGGTGCTACATTATTTACGGTACCAGGTACAATGTATATAATGGTGCTACATTATTTACGGTACCAGGTACAATGTATATAATGGTGCTACATTATTTACGGTACCAGGTACAATGTATATAATGGTGCTACATTATTTACGGTACCAGGTACAATGTATATAATGGTGCTACATTATTTACGGTACCAGGTACAATGTATATAATGGTGTACATTAAAACCGACAGTTACATTGTGTGTCTTTCTACATAGTACATAGTACATGTATCAAATTCAATAATAAGAAAATGGGCTTGGTGGTTGTATATGGAGGTCATGAATAATGACCCTCCGAATAAAGACCACCTGTGAACAAAGACCACTTTGCCTACTTCCCATGGCCGGTCTTTGCTCACAGGTTTGACTGTAATGATAATTTATATCGGCAATAGACCACATTTGGAACCCGTACCGTTACGGTGACGTCTTCTAGATTAGTGAATCTGAACATCATACCTCTGTAGAATTTGTTTCAATTATGTTGTATATTAACCCATTCAACACCAAGTTACTCACATGGTCCATGATATTCATAAACCAATAAATGAATCAGAAAATCTCATTCAGACAAGTTCATTTATCAAAATGGGTAATTATGTCTAAAAATAGTCATATCACTGGCAAAAAGTGCAGATCCTGATGAGACGGCTCGTCACGAGCCGGCTCATCTGGATCTACACTTTTTGTAAGCATATTTAGAGGTCTGTGGTGTTGAAAGGGTTAATATGTACAATTCACAGACGGGTCAGTAGTTCGATCCTCCGTCTGGCCCTTATACTATTATCAGTCTTTCGGCTGTCCGATTAGCGCAGTGATTAGTTTAGTTTAAACATATTTTATTTCCCAATATAATACATATTGAACAATGCATACACCATGCATAATCAGAATACAGACACAGGATTAGAATGGAAGACAGAGTCTTATATAATTCTTCTCCTCTGCAAAGATTGTATGTATTTCGGTTGGCTTTTGCAATTGTGTTATAGAGTTAGGAAAGGTTTAACATGAAAACATGCGAAAATAACTACATGTTAAACATTAATAAAGATCATAATATAGTGGATTGTGAGTGAGAGAGCGAGAGAAAAAAGAATGTAGTGAGAAGAAGGTGATACGAAGATAAGAGAGGAGAGAATGTATGTCACAATAATCGTTATTAATACTATTATTCAAATCGCTTACTATCAGATATGTAGGTATGAACATGTGTGAATATGAGAGTGTATTTCTGGTCGGATAGGGCGGATTTCCTGATAGGAAGGTTTCGAGATCTATATTGAAATTGTGAAGATTGTTATTTAGAGTTGTACGGCAAACATTGTATATTCTACACTCAAAGAAATAGTCTCCATTTGACCACAATTACATAAAGCTGTAGGAGTAATATTTCTTAGGAAAAGGTGATAGTTAAGACCACTACATTTCGTACGAAGGCGTGTATGGAGGACTTGAAGTTTTCGTGTACCCACATAAAAGTATGGAGGGACTTTGCTCTTGTTTCTATTGAGATTGGCCTTGCATGTCTGTACTGAGGGAGAGTTACGAACCGTAGAAGGCAGAGAGTTCCAATTCCGAATTGTTGAAGGCAAGAAAGAATTATAGTATAGTGACGTTCTGAAATGCACTCCGTGGATATGTTCTGAATTTCTTAAATTGTACCGGGTTTCTGCTTGTCGGGGAATCAATGAGGAGAGATAGTCAGGTGTTTGGTTGGTGTTCATTTTATAGAACATAATAAGCTTGTGTTTGTTTCTTCTGTCCGTTAAACTTTCCCATCTGGTTTCCAGGTGTAGGTTTAGCAAAGAAACGAGCTTAGTTGCTCCAGTGGCAATTCTGCCACATTCGTTTTGGATTTTATCCAGCTGTTCCATCTCATATTTGGTACAGTTGCTCCATACAACATCAGCATATTCAAGGAGAGGCCTTATAAAGGAAAGGTATATAATTTAAAGTGATCTACGATCAAGCGAGAATTTTAGTTTCCGCATAATATTGACTCGTTTCCATGCTTTCTCGATAATGTAGTCCATATGCGAATGCCAACTACAGTCGTTAGATAGAAATAAAAACTTCAGGGATGCGTTGGTCAAACATAAAGATGTAGTTGCTGATTTCGCTTCCTTGAGATGAGAACAGATTCGGACTTTGCTGGGTTGAAAGTTACAAGCCATTTGTTAGCCCATGTAGAAATTCTGAGTATATCGTTTTGGAGACGGTCTGCAGCTGTACGAGGTTGCTCAACGATCACATAGAGACTTGGATCGTCTGCAAATAAGTTGATGGAGGAAGAGATGTCGTCGACAATGTCGTTGATGAAAATGATGAAAAGCATAGGACCTAGGATTGACCCCTGTGGAACTCCGGCGCAGTGATTAGTGTGCTCGCGTCTCACCAATGCAACCCGGGTTCGATCCTCGGACCGGAAAGTATGTGAGATGGTATGGTGGTCGCCAGACCGGACATGTGGGTTTTCTCCAGGTACTCCGGTTTCCTCCCACACGAATGACTACATTAAAAAAAAGTTACGCCTTCATCCGCACCAACGAGAGTGATTAATATAAGTTATTAAAACTTGCTTCGCCATCGTAGTAAAATAAATAGAGTCTAAAAGTCTTTCGGATGGGACTTTAAACTGAGGTCTCGTGTCGGTGCTTTACAAAGTACACGTAAAAGAACCAGATGATACTCTAGCATGGGTCTCTATGTGAATAATCTCTTCAGGGGGTATCGTTGATATGTAGTATTAGATATCGCCTGTGTTATCGGTAAATCCCAACATTGCGTGACAGGTAGATGAATGGCTTAATGCATGTGTACTTGATCTACGAATGACAAACACAAGTTACACTGAGTTACCCTGATTGATTGTTTCTGTAAACATGATATTCGTAACGATAGCTAATGTCAGCTAAACCTTTTCTATACAGACTTGCCATTGGAACTATATGTTTTCCTCTAACATAAGGATAATATTACGCAAAACATCCGATTGTAACCAAGTGATAGACAACCTGTAGCCGGTTCTGTTCAATAATACCACCAACACCGTCAAGACAGTGTGCAATTACACCACGTGCACAATGTATTAGACATGTGATACGTGTATTTTAGAAACACTCCCTCATAAATATATCTAAATTACAAGACATAACAATATTATGCACAAATATATTGAATAGAATTTAGTCCTCTAAGTCGTCGAGCTCAAATCCATATATACATTAAACGCTGATATAAAACATATTAAAATCATAGCTAACCAATATATCAAGAAATCACTATGTTTTCCTATGCACACACGAGACTATGCTACACATTATGAAACCTAGCAAGACGGCCAACTGGAAAGACCGTATCGCACAATTGACATACACATACATCCGTACGAAGCAAGAGCAACGTTTCTGCTTTTTGTGCTGATGTTAGTTATTTCATCATCAACCTTGACATTTAACCGAATGACCTCCAAATCACTAGGAGTTGTCACCACCAGCGTGCACGTACACTTGCATGAATCAACCGTTGTTCTCAATACTTGAGCAGAAACGCCTTTACTGTTAAAGGTGGTAATGACCTTGACATTTGACCCACTAACCATAATATATGCAATCGTCATCAAAATAATAGTCACAACCTGTCTAACGTTGTTTGACGAAGACGGGACAACTTGTTGTGTAGCTATTAAGCGGACTTGTTGGGGGGAGGGAAGTTTATTAATGTTCTTAGAACTTGTTGCCAAACAAATTTCGCTTGTCTTTCTTTTCATTGTCGTGTGTGTGTGTGTGTGTGTGTGTGTGTGTGTGTGTGTGTGTGTGTGTGTGTGTGTGTGTGTGTGTGTGTGTGTGTGTGTGTGTGTGTGTGTGTGTGTGTGTGTGTGTGTGTGTGTGTGTGTGTGTGTGTGTGTGTGTGTGTGTGTGTGTGTGTGTGTGTGTGTGTGTGTGTGTGTGTGTGTGTGTGTGTGTGTGTGTGTGTGTGTGTGTGTGTGTGTGTGTGTGTGTGTGTGTGTGTGTGTGTGTGTGTGTGTGTGTGTGTGTGTGTGTGTGTGTGTGTGTGTGTGTGTGTGTGTGTGTGTGTGTGTGTGTGTGTGTGTGTGTGTGTGTGTGTGTGTGTGTGTGTGTGTGTGTGTGTGTGTGTGTGTGTGTGTGTGTGTGTGTGTGTGTGTGTGTGTGTGTGTGTGTGTGTGTGTGTGTGTGTGTGTGTGTGTGTGTGTGTGTGTGTGTGTGTGTGTGTGTGTGTGTGTGTGTGTGTGTGTGTGTGTGTGTGTGTGTGTGTGTGTGTGTGTGTGTGTGTGTGTGTGTGTGTGTGTGTGTGTGTGTGTGTGTGTGTGTGTGTGTGTGTGTGTGTGTGTGTGTGTGTGTGTGTGTGTGTGTGTGTGTGTGTGTGTGTGTGTGTGTGTGTGTGTGTGTGTGTGTGTGTGTGTGTGTGTGTGTGTGTGTGTGTGTGTGTGTGTGTGTGTGTGTGTGTGTGTGTGTGTGTGTGTGTGTGTGTGTGTGTGTGTGTGTGTGTGTGTGTGTGTGTGTGTGTGTGTGTGTGTGTGTGTGTGTGTGTGTGTGTGTGTGTGTGTGTGTGTGTGTGTGTGTGTGTGTGTGTGTGTGTGTGTGTGTGTGTGTGTGTGTGTGTGTGTGTGTGTGTGTGTGTGTGTGTGTGTGTGTGTGTGTGTGTGTGTGTGTGTGTGTGTGTGTGTGTGTGTGTGTGTGTGTGTGTGTGTGTGTGTGTGTGTGTGTGTGTGTGTGTGTGTGTGTGTGTGTGTGTGTGTGTGTGTGTGTGTGTGTGTGTGTGTGTGTGTGTGTGTGTGTGTGTGTGTGTGTGTGTGTGTGTGTGTGTGTGTGTGTGTGTGTGTGTGTGTGTGTGTGTGTGTGTGTGTGTGTGTGTGTGTGTGTGTGTGTGTGTGTGTGTGTGTGTGTGTGTGTGTGTGTGTGTGTGTGTGTGTGTGTGTGTGTGTGTGTGTGTGTGTGTGTGTGTGTGTGTGTGTGTGTGTGTGTGTGTGTGTGTGTGTGTGTGTGTGTGTGTGTGTGTGTGTGTGTGTGTGTGTGTGTGTGTGTGTGTGTGTGTGTGTGTGTGTGTGTGTGTGTGTGTGTGTGTGTGTGTGTGTGTGTGTGTGTGTGTGTGTGTGTGTGTGTGTGTGTGTGTGTGTGTGTGTGTGTGTGTGTGTGTGTGTGTGTGTGTGTGTGTGTGTGTGTGTGTGTGTGTGTGTGTGTGTGTGTGTGTGTGTGTGTGTGTGTGTGTGTGTGTGTGTGTGTGTGTGTGTGTGTGTGTGTGTGTGTGTGTGTGTGTGTGTGTGTGTGTGTGTGTGTGTGTGTGTGTGTGTGTGTGTGTGTGTGTGTGTGTGTGTGTGTGTGTGTGTGTGTGTGTGTGTGTGTGTGTGTGTGTGTGTGTGTGTGTGTGTGTGTGTGTGTGTGTGTGTGTGTGTGTGTGTGTGTGTGTGTGTGTGTGTGTGTGTGTGTGTGTGTGTGGTGTGTGTGTGTGTGTGTGTGTGTGTGTGTGTGTGTGTGTGTGTGTGTGTGTGTGTGTGTGTGTGTGTGTGTGTGTGTGTGTGTGTGTGTGTGTGTGTGTGTGTGTGTGGTGTGTGTGTGTGTGTGTGTGTGTGTGTGTGTGTGTGTGTGTGTGTGTGTGTGTGTGTGTGTGTGTGTGTGTGTGTGTGTGTGTGTGTGTGTGTGTGTGTGTGTGTGTGTGTGTGTGTGTGTGTGTGGTCAAATAGCAAATACAATATGATTAAACATAAGCGGACATGTTATGGTCTAATGGATGGACGGACATCCGATTCTCCGAAATTGGGGATAATGTAGAAATGTCGGCGGCGCGGAAAGGATATAATTCCAGTCAGTAATATTTCCAGTAATATTTCCATTCAAGTATGATAAATACAAATTGTATGTATGTATGGATATATAATCGGGGACATTTTATAAAATGACAAGGTTGTGTGTATACTTACCATCCGAATCCAGACATTTGTAGTCAATACTTGATCTTTCTCGTTCTGCCAAATAAAGAACACAAACATGTTACTGTGCACATATTTACACAACACACGTAAGCACATACTGAATCTATAATATTCGTGCTTACATAATAATACGTTTTATATGTTATTGTGTTGAGCATATCGTGCACTATTTTCGCTCATATAAATGTTATGTTATATTTCGGGTTTTACGCCTGCATCAGCACCATTTTGGGCTATATCGCCGGCGGGCAGTTTACCTAACAACACCTTTCCTGGGCAGGCTCCAACGGTTAACCAGTACTTGGGTTCACCAACCTCCGTAAGAAACTGCCAACTTCTTCATATAAATGAGACACGGCCTGGGCGGGGCTCGAACCCGTGACCATCAGTGATGATAGGTTACAGTGGTATACAAGTCAGCGACCTTAACCACTCGACCACGGAGGCGGACTTCGCTCATATAAAGCAACACATTAAACTACTGAAATTTCTATAATTATGAAAGCTATTAATGTGTCTATTGTATCATGTACTGCAATACAATACATAAATCCCGGCTAACATCACCACGACGTGCACATCGTTGCCGGGAGCACAGTTCGCAGCAGCAGCCTCGGACACATGCATCTTCAGCATGTCGCAATCTATTCCGGTGTGCGCGCGCATCACCTTGTCGATTTGACCCAGGAGTTACGAGTACCCACAGCCTTTATCCAACATGATCCAGCCGCCAAGAAGAACAACGCATGCAGACCAGGCGGTGACATACGACACGGGGATGTCTAATTATATGCTGCCGCGGTATGACCAACAGAAAGGATGTTGGCCCTAAAAAGGACCCGTTTTTCCAAAGAAACACCATCACAGGATGTGTAACCTTGTATATGAAGAGTAAGCCACCTTAGGATGTCTACTAGACTAGGAATTCGACGTAGACCATATCATCTTAAGAAGATTTACTCGGCCATATCTGAGCATAAAGAAACGTATACGAACACGCAGTAATCGAACAGGAGCACTGTCCGAATATCGGCTTGTCTGAGGTATGGATCACAAAGGTCGTACCAAGTCGTGGTAATCGTGATAGCGCAGTGGATGCGCGTTCGCTTCAGGTGCGAAAGGTCCGGAGTTCGAGCCCCGATGGAGCCGTTACGATTGTGCCCTTAGGCAAGGCATTTAAATTCCACGTTGCCTCTTCTCTCCCTCGTGGCGATGGATTCCATCAGGAATGAGGTCTCGAGAGTGATTAATATAAGTTACAAGAACTTGTTTCGCAATCGAGATAAAATAAATTTGTATAAACTGAAGGTCGTACCAGATTAATAATTTGTCTGAGGGCTAGGTCCAGTGTTATGTTCACGTAGGAAATACCGGAGATGCACACCGGTAAAAGCTGGGTCTTGTAATCCGTGAATAAATAGGCATGAAGTGTAGACGATCTAACATTATTGGCTGCAATGACCGACCGTACAAACGACAGCAAAACTAAAATAGAAGAACACAAGAATACCTTTGTGTACAAACTCAAATTGTAAACATAATTTAGTTATGAACCATATTTGGATAGTACCATCTAGCTGGAGAGATTATTTCTAACTCGAATGTCAGGAGTTCGAACCCCGCTGGAGCCGTTACGATTGTGCCCTTAGGCAAGGCATTTAAATTCCACATTGCCTCTTCTCTCTCCTTCATGGCGATGGATTTACATCAGGAATGAGGTCTCGAGAGTGATTCATATAAGTTGAAAGAACTTGTTTCGCAATCGAGCTAAAATAAATTTGTATAAACTAACTCGAATGAGGACTTCTGCACTTTCGCTTAGAATACATGCAAGTATTTATTTAGTTGCATTATATTTTGCATAATCTGTTCAGGAAAGAGACTCATTTAGCTTAATCAAACGTTAGCTTGACGTTCTGGTGCGGGCCGTTGTCTAATGTTGCTAACACGTGTGGCCGAAACCATTTGTATTTTCATGCTATGCATTGGAGCTTTATATGTATGACATATATACTATTGATTTGCAATAAAATATGATTAAACTAAATCGATGCAGGTAAATTTAGATGCGCTAATAATAGCGTACAGAGAAATGAGAATTACTGTCAATGTTAGTTTATACAAATTTAATTTAGCTTGATTGCGAAACAAGTTCTTACAACTTATATTTATCATTCTCGAGACCTCATTCCTGATAAAATCCATCGCCACGAGGGAGAGAGAGAAGGTAATGTGGAGTCGAAATGCCTTGCATAAGGGCACAATCGTAACGGCTCCAGTGGGGCTCTAACTCGGGGCCTTTCGCACATGAAGCAAACGCGCTACCACTGCGCTATCACGACTTCCACATGTCAATGTTAGAATCATTGAAGATGAGTAACATTTTATTTTAATTTGTGCCTGTTACGCAGATTTGAGGACAGAACTAATAAGTATTACTGTGTGAGGCAAAGCATGTATACATTTTGTATAGCAGTAATAACAGGACGGTGTGGCTAGTTTTCTTAAGAATGTCTTAGATCATAGGAACTTCATACTGAATGCGTAGACTTCTTAATTATACCAAAACACAAACTAAAATGTTCACCCTGTATCTTAAATTAGAATACAGTAGCAATACGACAGCTTTATTGATCACGTGTTTATTTGTATATAAGTGTATGTATATATTATGACTACGTAGCCTACTTATGTCATGAATAAACTTATAATCTGATCTGTTCTATTTTAACTTCCGGTTGGCAAATTATCTTTACTTTCGTGCTGGAGGAGCTCGGAAATGGCGAGAAATAGAAGCGCTTTCAGGGGCGTAGCCAGGAGGCAAATTATGTGCAGGCACGGGTAAAGAATGTTGAGTAAGCGTAGTGAACGAGGTTGCTAGGGGAGTCCGGGGGCATGCACCCCCGGATTGTTTTGGTTTTTAGGATGCAATTTCCAGCATTCTGTTGCATTTAAAAGACAAGTTCGGACATGTTTTTATAACAAATAAACTTTTTTTTTTGTCAAAATGATGTGCAGGCCCGGGCCTTTTGGCCTAATGGCAGCTACGCGCCTGGCTTTGCTTCTGTAACCCGACGTTCTGGTATTATTGGAATTTTGCTAATATTACACACTGTGTGTTACATCACGTTGTTGAAATGCAGGTGTAATGACCTTGACGTTTAGATATAGACATAATGCATTAGCTTCTGCTGATATCCTATCCTTCAAAATCTAAAATGACTAATCTCTTCAAGGAGGCATCGCTCATATTGGCAACCGGTAGCGACGATAAATAAACGTAAAACACTCACGCACGCACGCGACAACAATTATAGCATAACTTAATAGAGCGCAGAAACAATGATCCGAAACGGCGGGTCAGTAGTCCAGTGGTTGGACTGCGAATCCAGAGATCGCAAGTTCGGTCCCCCGACTGACCATTATCATATTAGACGGGTGATCGAACCTGCGGTCCCTGGATTCGTAGTCCAATGTGTTACTGGACTGTATACTGACCCATTTATAACAGTACAACGCGCTTATTATGTATATGTATGTTCGTATACGATAATGCCTGTGTCTTGCGGGACTCGAAGCCGGGACCTCTCTACATGGCTGTCTACATATCACCTCAAATATTGGGTTAATATACATACCATTACACGTGTATACACTTACTTGTTCTTTTAATTATCACCTGGATCATAATATTATGACGATGTTTATTTTTGTTAACTTCTAGTTAAAGTTTATTTATGTTTCTCAGAATTGCTTGTTATATATAATGAGCGTTATTATCTTCACCAATATATGTTCGTGTATTTATACACCTGGTAACTATTTCGTTGTACAAATAGTACGCTAAAAGAATACGTCACTAATAATATCAATACCGTACACATTTGCAGAAGGTCGTTCACTATGCAGGAAAAAAACCACTCACAGTTTGTGGTGTTAATTAACTCTTTCAGCGCCGAATAAATTCAGAGCATGTGCAAACAACATAGATCCAGATCAACCGCGGCGCAACGCCGCGTCTGATCAGGATCTACGTTGTTTGCTATTCGGACATGTGATTTTTTTAATGGAGGGGGGTGTCCGAGGATAGAGGTACGAGACCGTTGGTGGCTTATGGATAACATTTCTTTAATAGAGGGGGGTGTCCTAGGATAGAGGTACGAGACCGTTGGTGGCTTATGGATACAATTTCAAGTTCCTGTGTTCAGCTCCACTGTATACATCCTGATTAGATGACACATTTTATTCTATCTGATCGAGTTCTTTGCTTTTTGCAAAGTCGCTTTTATGCGGCGATGCAAGCGTTAATCGGTCTGAACAATGTAAGTCTATTAATCGGAGCAGGTTTCTGACTAATGCTTAATCGGCGTTTACCAATGAACGGAACAGACTATTGTACGCGGTTGTTAATATACATTTCACGCGTTACGAAGAATAGCGTGAACTATTTGTCTTTCCGCGGAACGTATTCCGTATAGTGGTAGTATTGGTCAGTTACTGCACGGGGTTTTCATGGTATATGTGTTATAAATATCGTGTGTAGAAGTATTGAAAGATTCATTCTACTAGACGATTTCGTGCAGATAACATCAAATTTTATTTCTGAATTTTGACTTTGTGATCAAAATTTGTAAGACATGTACATGTAATTGTAAAATGTTTAGCGATACGTTACAGGCTGTGATGAGGCCCGACATAATGCGATTTGACGTTGACAAACGGGCACAGATTTCCAG
The DNA here is from genome assembly GCA_014843695.1 of Archivesica marissinica. Classification (NCBI taxonomy): domain Eukaryota; kingdom Metazoa; phylum Mollusca; class Bivalvia; order Venerida; family Vesicomyidae; genus Archivesica; species Archivesica marissinica. The sequence goes on from CM026390.1 coordinate 21,368,625, forward strand.
GGTTTTTCCTATAGAAAATAGTTTTTATCCTTGGTTTTTTCTGGGCGAGTCAAATCAAAAACGTAGCATTCGGCTGTGAGAGAGAAACAATTTGAATTTGTTTTTAAACAACTTAGAAATCGGGGATCTAAACAATCAATTTCAGGGCGGGTGTCGTTGTGGAAATGTTGCGTTCAGCCTGTAAGCGTATAGAATGTTGCGTTCAGCCTGTAAGCGTATAGAATGTTGCGTTCAGCCTGTAAGCGTATAGAATGTTGCGTTCAGCCTGTAAGCGTATAGAATGTTGCGTTCAGCCTGTAAGCGTATAGAATGTTGCGTTCAGCCTGTAAGCGTATAGAATGTTGCGTTCAGCCTGTAAGCGTATAGAATGTTGCGTTCAGCCTGTAAGCGTATAGAATGTTGCGTTCAGCCTGTAAGCGTATAGAATGTTGCGTTCAGCCTGTAAGCGTATAGAATGTTGCGTTCAGCCTGTAAGCGTATAGAATGTTGCGTTCAGCCTGTAAGCGTATAGAATGTTGCGTTCAGCCTGTAAGCGTATAGAAATCATAATGTTAGGACTACAGGATGTATTCAATGATTTGCAAATGTACTGTATTTAATAAGAAAATACATGTATATCCGGTGCCAGATGCTCATCGCCAATAAACAAACGTACACCCTCTAGTCATTGCAATGGAGTGTTTTTGTTATTAATGTTTAGTGTAGCAAAGACTGATAAATTAACACTTTTGGCAGGGATTTTGGCAGTCACCTGCATGTGCAGTATTACAAATAAAGTCTAGGTGTTAAACCTCCGTGCAAAATGATTTTATTTATGGGTAATTGGATAGAATAGATTGCAAAACTCAACGATATTTTTTTTGTTGAGGCCCCAAAAGTGGGTAACCCCGTTTATTTGTTTTAAGGAAACTCAACGATATTACAACATTATTAAATACAGGCCCGTAGCCACACTGAGGAACACCGAGGCAGTTGCCTCGGTTAAAATTTCCAAAGCAACAAATAAAATGAAAAACAATATCCTTGTATAAAATGTTCACTGCTAGAGAGCTGAAGGTCAGTACAAACTCTAAACTCTAAACTCATTAAACCAGAAAACGTAGGACATCGCTTCTATACCCCAACAATTTTAAAGGGGAACATGCCCCCGGACCCCGTAGATTGCCTCGGTTGAAATTTTCCTCTGGCTACGGTACTGAAATACTGGTTAAAACTACTTAACTGCTCTGACAGAAAATATATCAAGATTAAATATTCGCTATTATATCCATGGCATAGTGGTATAGGCGTCCGCCATCGGAGCGGAGGTCGAAGGTTCGAATCTCGTAGGGGGTTCGTTCTGATATGACCGGTTGGTGAGCCGCCAGCTAGTTAAATAATGGTTACCGATTGCCTACCAGCATGGCGCCTGGCATACAAGCATAGGATTCGGGAAGTACTGATGTTCATAAAAAGAGGTGTCTTATAAGTCAGAAATGGCTGGCCCTTTAAATAAGGGTGACACTATAATAAACAAACACAAACTTTTATAAATACACAGCCTAGGAAGAAAAATTGAGATTTATTGGTCAGGTATATTTTATGTAATTTAGGCTTTACTATTGTATGGGAAACACAGGGAGTAGGTGATAATAAGACATGTTTGGGTATTGTAGAACAGAAGTATGTGAGATGGTACGGTGGTCGCCAGATCGGATAGGTGGGTTTTCTCCGGGTACTACGGTTTTCTCCCACACGAAAGACCACATTTACGATTTCATCCGCGCCAACGAGAGGGATTAATATAAATTGCTAAAGCTTGTTTCGCAATCGTTGTAGATAAATAACGTTTAAACTTTAAAACAGAGACTGAGGGATACTGTAAATGCCGTGTCGTTGGACTTTAAAGCGACATTACATCGCAAAAAGCCAACTAAATGCATGTGTTCACGTATAAATGCATTGCTACTACCAGACTACTCGCAACGAGTATTTGTAAGACAATTATTTTCTAATTCCAAATCGATTAAGACAGAGGTACCTTATGTCCTTTGTTATTTCTTGTATATTTTAATGACATAGCTAATTCTCTCATAAGTACAGTACAATACGTTTATGTTATGAAATAGATCTTGATGTAACTACATAGGATTCTGCGATCATGGAATCCATTTAACCTCGAATTTAATATCAGTTTGGACCAAACAGTGGTTTCTAACTAAAGGTTTAAGCTCGACGGTATTCTTCTTTATACAATCATGGTATGAAAAATATAGAACAGGTCTTCTTCAAACGTTATCCTTTCAGGAATGAAAATCGTTCACTATTTATAAATATATGTATTGTGCATCCACTTAGCTCTAATAAATTGCCATTGATTGCATAGCGTTGTTCTGGTAGGTAGAACATTGCCATTGATTGCATAGCGTTGTTCTGGTAGGTAGAACGTTGCCATTGATTGCATAGCGTTGTTCTGGTAGGTAGAACGTTGCCATTGATTGCATAGCGTTGTTCTGGTAGGTAGAACGTTTGCCATTGATTGCATAGCGTTGTTCTGGTAGGTAGAACGTTGCCATTTATTACATAGCGTTGCTCTGGTAGGTAGAACGTTGTCATTTATTGCATAGCGTTGTTCTGGTAGGTAGAACGTTGCCATTGATTGCATAGCGTTGTTCTGGTAGGTAGAACGTTGCCATTGATTGCATAGCGTTGTTCTGGTAGGTAGAACGTTGCCATTGATTGCATAGCGTTGTTCTGGTAGGTAGAACGTTGTCATTGATTGTATAGCGTTGTTCTGATAGGTAGAACGTTGTCATTGATTGTATAGCGTTGTTCTGATAGGTAGAACGTTGCCATTGATTGTATAGCGTTGTTCTGATAGGTAGAACGTTGCCATTGATTGTATAGCGTTGTTCTGATAGGTAGAACGTTGCCATTGATTGTATAGCGTTGTTCTGGTAGGTAGAACGTTGCCATTGATTGCATAGCGTTGTTCTGGTAGGTAGAACGTTGCCATTGATTGCATAGCGTTGTTCTGGTAGGTAGAACGTTGCCATTGATTGCATAGCGTTGTTCTGGTAGGTAGAACGTTGTCATTGATTGCATAGCGTTGTTCTGATAGGTAGAACGTTGCCATTGATTGTATAGCGTTGTTCTGGTAGGTAGAACGTTGCCATTGATTGTATAGTGTTGTTCTGGTAGGTAGAACGTTGCCATTGATTGCATAGCGTTGTTCTGGTAGGTAGAACGTTGCCATTGATTGTATAGCGTTGTTCTGGTAGGTAGAACGTTGCCATTGATTGCATAGCGTTGTTCTGGTAGGTAGAACGTTGCCATTGATTGCATGGCATTGTTCTGGTAGGTAGGACGTTGCCATTGATTGCATAGCGTTGTTCTGGTAGGTAGAACGTTGCCATTGATTGCATAGCGTTGTTCTGGTAGGTAGAACGTTGCTTTATCAAATGATGCAATCATTTATTTATCAATTAAGGAATTAATTAATTCAATTCAGTTCCATTCCATTCGTTCATTCATTCATTCATTCATTCATTCATTCACTCATTCATTCATTCACTCATTCATCCATCCATCCATCCATACATCCATACATTCATACCATTCTTGTTCAAATGTCATTTCTGGTATTAAGTGAAGACCATATTGTAAATAAGTTCTTTGTTTGTACATTGACTATAATTATTATAATACACATGTACACACACATTTTAAAGAAATATATGCTTCCTTTTTCGTATAATTGCCTAGATTGTCCAGATCACGATTCTATATACGTTGCAACTTAATTATGTTTTATTATTAATTTTATAATTGGTTCAACGATGCAGCAAACTGTTTTCACTGCGAATAGTTGATTCGGGGAAACAAGAAAATCAGAGACGAATTGCAGTAGAAACCTGTCTTAAGCAGCCAGCCAGGGGAATCACAGAAAGTGGCTGCTTAGCATAGGTGGCTGCTTAATAGAGGGCAAATATATAATAAAACAACATATTGGGAATCTGGAAACTGACAACTTAATACATGCTGGCTGCTTAACAGAGGTGATCACTAACACAGATTTGACTGTAGTTTCAATCGATTTCTTTTTTCGTTGTTTTGTCCGCAAATACATCATTTTTATTACATAACTGTACATATTGACATGTAATTACTACATAATTAATCATTGAATAGATCATATTTATGTCTGAAATGTTGGTACTGACAGGTGAGATATTGCTGAAATGTTGGTACTGACAGGTGAGATATTGCTAAATGGGTCAAGTATGTCTACGTTATATATGCTGCATATGTATACGTGTTTGACAATGCACAATGATAAACATTTAACTTTATTATAACCAACGTGACTCGTGCACGTACTCGATGCATAATTTCCATAGGCCATCAATCAATATTATTTACTATAATAACATAACTATTGCATTCCTTTGTGGTTTCCATAGGCAACCAGTCAATATTATTTACTATAATAACATAACTATTGCATTCCTTTGTGGTTTCCATAGGCAACCAGTCAATATTATTTACTATAATAACATAAATATTGCATTCCTTTGTGGTTTCCATAGGCAAGCAGTCAATATTATTTACTATAATAACATAACTATTGCATTCCTTTGTGGTTTCCATAGGCAACCAGTCAATATTATTTACTATAATAACATAACTATTGCATTCCTTTGTGGTTTCCATAGGCAACCAGTCAATATTATTTACTATAATAACATAACTATTGCATTCCTTTGTGGTTTCCATAGGCAACCAGTCAATATTATTTACTATAATAACATAAATATTGCATTCCTTGGTGGTTTCCATAGGCAACCAGTCAATATTATTTACTTAATAACATAACTATTGCATTCCGTTGTGGTTTCCATAGGCAACCAGTCAATATTATTTACTATAATAACATAAATATTGCATTCCTTGGTGGTTTCCATAGGCAACCAGTCAATATTATTTACTATAATAACATAACTATTGCATTCCTTTGTGGTTTCCATAGGCAACCAGTCAATATTATTTACTATAATAACATAAATATTGCATTCCTTGGAAGGCAATTTGAAAAATATTACCCCGAGAACATGAATATTAACCTATGCGTCATCACTAAGAAATGCAACAGTTATATATTATAAACATGTATCGTGGTCGTTTGGATGCTTCTATAAAATGGTGTACCGTTAGGTTAAAATCAAAGAGTCAATACATAGAATATGTGAGCGTAACTATATTACTTTGAACTATGTGGGTCTACCCACGTTACATTTGGGCCTACCCATGCATGTTGTGGATTGGTTTATGCATCTATTTTGTGGGACTATCCGTATTAGTTTTGGGCTTACTCTTATATTGTATGGGTCAACATATCTTACTTTCGAGCTTATGTCCCGATCACACTGGCCCGAATGCAATTCCGTTTGTTTTCCGAATAGGATATGGGTGTTCGGCGGACCGAACGGATCATAATCGGGAAGCATTCGGTGTGTTCTAGGTACACACTGGCTGTTCGCGGCTCCGTACGGATGCATTCGGAACGGCATTCGGTAGTTCCATTAACGTGTTGTGCATGTTCAAATGAATTGTCATCGACCATCCGAGTGTGGCATCCATGTTTATTCGGGAAACTTTCTAGGAGCATACAACATGTACGGAAGACATTGTGGAAGCATGCGTCTAGTTCTGTGTGCATTCGTAATGAAAATTGCGGCTGCTTCCGTATGATTTCCGAACACACCGAATGGACCTAGAATATGACGCAGTCGGAAAGCGGGTCGAAAGCACGCGGAAAATGTTCGGCTCAATATCTCAATATCGTTCTCTGAAGGCATTCGGAAAACATACGGATACAGTTCGGAAAGGAAACCTTTCGAAGTCAATATGCGGGAAGTATTCGGTCTACATGTATTTGGAAAGCATTCTGAAACCATACTGAAACTAGTCGGAAAGCAAACGGAACGCATTTGGTGATACATTGGGGAAAACACATTCGGAGGGACATTCTGTCAGTTTAATACGGAAAACCAACGGAAGCTCATTCGGGCCAAACACATTCGGAAGGACATTATGTCAGTTTAATACGGAAAACAAACGGAAGCTCATTCGGACCAAACACATTCGGAGGGACATTCTGTCAGTTTAATAGGGAAAACAAACGGAAGCTCATTCGGGCCAAACACATTCGGAGGGACATTCTGTCAGTTTAATAGGGAAAACAAACGGAAGCTCATTCGGGCCAAACACATTCGGATTTTAGTTTAATCATATTTTATTGCTCGATTAGTTTTTTTTACATATATACATGTGAATACAAACATGACAAATTAAAGAAAAGCAAATGGGTCGGGCCACAAGTTCTAGCAACATTAGTTACGGCCCTTCCCGACAGATAGTAATTCAAGAGAAATAGCGACTAATGATTTCAAGCATAAATAATGAAATATAGCGAATTTTTTCTCAAATTCCTATTTATGAAAAGAGTACATGTTGTATAATTATAAAAACAAAATAATAAAGAATAAGATAAAGAAAGACGTATGAGATAGGGAGGGCGACAGAGAGAGGCGATGAGGGAGGAGAGAGATTGTGATCGTAGGAGAGAATGAAAAAAGGTAATTTTCTAATTACAATGTCCAGCGCTCAAGTCCAGTTCACTGCAGTCAGCCGCCATGTTAGGGCACATATCTATATAAGTTTACTCATAGCGAAATAGCATTCAGATAGAGACCAATGATTATGTGAATCTGTTGGAGTGTTTTATGAATAATTGAACTTCTGTAAAAAGTAGTCTGTTTTCATCTGCCGAATAGTCATCCTTACCATATAGTAATGTTTGTGTACTCAGAGGGTGATATGTAATGGTAGCTGTAAATAATTGTAGTCTTTGAGCACGGAATAGACAGCAATTAAAGAAGTAGTGTTCAGCATCTTCCGTGTGAAAACCACAGTCACATGTGGGACTATCGCGTAAATGATTTCTATAGAGGTCACCATTCAAGTTGCTACAAAAATTTCGTATTCGAGCATGGTAAACTGAATATGATCTTTCACCATTAAGGAAATGTTGGGGAACTATCGGAGGTTTAAACTTATCCTTGAGTTTGGATTTGAAAATATTGAGCGTTGCAGAGTTCCTTGTGATTGGGTCAAGGTTATTCCAAAGGGCAGTAGAAGCCGGTATTAATGAATTTGAAAAAATGTGTGTACGACGAGCCATTGTGATGTAATCATTTTTATTACGGAGTGGGTATGGTACCGATTCAGAAACGGTAATGGGAATTATATTAGCTAAATATTCTGGTAGATTTCCATGTTTTGCTTTATAAATTGTTATAAGTTTCTGTATGTTACGTCTATTGGTTAGAGACACCCAGCCTATTTCGGTTGATAAACGATCAATAGAAACAGATCTTGTAAGACCAGTAACAATACGTGCAGCTTCATACTGAATTCTTTCTAAGGATAGTTTTTCGTATTCAGCGCAGCCAGCCCAAACAATTGATGCATATTCTAAAATAGGTCTCATATATGAAATATAAATTTGATTAAGTGCATTACGTTTTACTCTAAACTTTAATGCTCTCATCGAACCAAGAACTCTAGAAGCTGAAGCTATTATATTGTTAACGTGAGTATGCCATTTACCATCGGAACTTAAGGTAACACCTAAGTGTTTGTGATTTTCCACGTAATCAAGTTGAATATTGTTAAAATTGAGAACTGGTCTGCGTTCAGACCCCAGGGTAAAAAACATTACTTCTGTTTTATTCGGGTTAAAATTCACAAGCCACTAACGGGACCAGTCTGTAATTTTCTGGAGATCACTATTAAGGGTAGTTTCCATGTATGTAATATCAGAAGATGAAACAGCTAGAGAACTGTCATCTGCAAAGAGACGAGTAATGCTGACCAAACTATCAGCAATATCATTAACATAGATTAAGAAAAGAAGGGGTCCAAGTACTGAACCTTGAGGCACACCTGCAGATACAATTTTTGAGTTTGAAAGCTCGGATCCAACAAATACTCTTTGGCTACGATTGGATAGGTATGTTTTTGTCCATTGCAGATTGTGTCCATCAATTCCATTTTGTCTTAGTTTGAATAATAATCCTTCATGCCAAACACGATCGAACGCTTTCGATATATCGCAATACACCATACACGTGGGAACTTTATTATCAAACGACTGACAAATCTGGTGGTAAATGTCTAATAATTGGTAAACCGTTGAATGACCTGGAAGAAAGCCAGATTGTTTAGGGTATATCAGATTGTTAAAATACAAGTGGTTATAAAAGTGCTTAAAAACAACTCTTTCCATGACTTTACCAACACAGCTTATCAGAGATATTGGCCTGTAATTGGCAGGGGACTTCCTGTCGCCCTTTTTGAATAGAGGCATAACAGTAGCTGATTTCCAAGGATCAGGGTAATTACCTTCGCTCAGTGATCTATTATAAAGTATACTTAACGGTTTACAAATTGTGAGTTTGCATTCTTTTAGCATTCTGTGACTTACCTCATCGGGACCTGAGGCTTTATTAATTAACAATGTTGATAAAATATCTATAATTTCTCGCTCAGTAATGATAAACGGTTGCAAGGTATTGGGAGTTTTTCTAGTGAAGTGTGGTAGTGTCGTTTGTGAAGAGTCGAAAGTAGAGATTGAAACAAAATAGTTATTAAGACAGTTAGCTTTTTCGGTGTCAGTAATGAAATTTACCTCTACATCGTTTTCTTCTGTGCATAACGGTGGTATAGTTTCACAATTTTTATTGTCTTTAACTAGCATTTTAAGCATCTTCCAATACAATCGGGGATTATTTGAACTACTATCACTTAAAGTGGTTTCTATGTCATTAAAGAATCGTTCTTTTGCATGTTTTTTAAGATTATTTACTTTGTTTCGAAGAAGTTTATATTTGATCCAGTCTGTTGGTTTATTTGTGTTAATATACTTTTGTTTTTGACGATCTCTTTGGCGAGATGTACGGCGAATTTTAGAGTCATACCAAGGCTTATCGTTAGGTCTTATTGTAACATAGTTTGAGGGGATACATTTTTCGGATAATTCAATAAACTTTTTAGTAAATAGAGCCGTTGCATCGTGAATTGAATTCGATTGTAGGAAGGTCCAGTCAGTATTTGTTATCAGCTCATTAAATTTATTAAAATCTGCTCTTTTATAATTCCACAAACGTCTTTTGTATGGAATTGAGGCTGGTCGATCAAATTTAATATAAATGAAGGTACCAAGATGGTCACTAATATTACCTGGCGTGTCAAAAGTACCAGAATGTAACACCGAAACGTCATGGGAAATAGCAATGGGGTCAATGAGTGTGGACGAATGAGCTGTGATTCGTGTTGGTTCCGATATAACATTGTGCATATTATTTATAATTAAAATATCGCGAAATTTGTGATTGTTCATGTTCAATTGGTCCTCATTAATGTCACCTAAAAGCAATACTTTTCCACCAAGATCAAACGCCTTCTCAAGACATGTGTTTAACCTGTCCCAAAAAGCCACTGTTGTATGAGGTTGTATATAAGTTGGCAATCAAGTAAAACTCATTTCTGCATTTAATTTGAATCCAAAGTGATTCAGGTAAATAATTATCTAGCTCCAAAATTCTTTTACTTGACAAGTGTTCTGTTACATATATTAAAAGTCCACCTGAATGACAGGTATTATCTTTTCGGTATATTTCACCAAAGCCTTCAAGTGCCAATGATTCTGTACAAACGGTCCCATCTAAGTGTGTCTCAGTGAGGCAAATTAAGTCGAAATCCAGCCAGTTATCAGAAATAAATTCCAATTTGTTTCGGATACTTCTTATATTTTGATGGAGAATCGAGAGACATTTGCCCTGATCAATAATAGGACCTGGGTTTCTTGCTACATCACCAGCTAATAACATTAATTTAAACAGGAGGACAGGAAAATGTAGATTGTTTCCCAAAAAGTCGCTGAATATTAAGCTATTGTAATTATCGATATTAATTAATGAAACTGTCAGTACAAACTGAACATTTACTATACTGGAATTCATTATTTTAGCTAACTTTCTAATGATATAAAGGCCCTGTGTAAGATAATTCAATAATGTCAGTAGTAGTATAATTGTTAGAGGATACCTGTAAAAATATTCGATCTTAGACATTTTCTGAGTGCTATTGTTAAATAAACCTATTGCCGCTCTATATAAATTCAAATCAATCATTATCGATGCGGATATAGACACACACACATCCAAACATATTATAAATAGCGGCAAAAAGGTCAGATGTGACACAACCGACTACCAACTGCAGAGAACTGGACACACAAAAGCTGTAGATTGTATTTAAGAGGAAAGAGAGGTAACACAAAATGTGAACAATTATCATCGTCTTGTCTAACAAGGCGGAAAAAAAGAATAATTTGTTTTGTAATGATAAACAGAAATACCATAATTTTTTAACCCGATTTTGAGTATGTAATGCACATAAATGATGAGTGAAAGCCGTATTTAGTAAAAATGTACATCACCGCATATTATATATCATATACTAACACTAAATAATATATGCAATAACCTCTTCATATAGTTATAAAGGAGACAAGAAGCGCTATATAAATTTCTAACTTAGCACACGAAATGCCCGTGTAAAATCGTACGAAATGTCTCTGTTATTCGTGTATAGCGGATTAAACTTAACCATCAGTCTAGCCACCTGTGCATGTAATGTGAAGACTAGTATAACAGTTGTAAATTATTATACATGTACTCAAGCTATTTCATTTATTAATATTTATCAGGATAATTTATATCAGATGTGATCGAAAAACAAAAATTGTGAAAAGGATTTTATTAAGTGAGAGAAGAGAGACAGTAAAAACTCTCTTGAAGCAGGATTTGTACAGTACAAACATATACACTGGATACCAGGTAAACTGTTTACAGTTAACTTAGTGACATATAGCAGTGTTATTATCAGTATATTCTGCAAGCATATATCTGTATAGACAGTATCTAGCAGGGCAATTGCATACGTAATTACTTATCGAATTGTAGAATGTTATTTACTATTGTAGATTAAGGAGAGAAAATGAAACAATACTTTGAATATCAAGATTCACCGAAAGAACGAATGAGTGAACACATTTCTGACTAAATGAGCCCGAGTTTAATTTAAACAATCGGTTGATTTTTTAAGCAATTAGTCAACAAATCAATGAATCCGTTAATTAACATGTCGGCATCAACAATATAACTGTGTATATTAACAACCATGACCCCAGTAATTAATCAGTCAAAGACTGAATAAATAGATGAATGAGTGAGAGAGTGAGTGAATGAATGAATGAACCAGTCAATCAGACCATCATTCAATCAATCAATCGATCGATCGAACAATCATTCGATCGATCGATCAATCAATCAAACAGTGAACGAAAGAATCAATCAATCAATCATTCAGTCAATGCAATCAATCAAACAGTCAATGCAATAAACAAACAAACAATCATTGAACCATATACATACAATGACAGACTGAATGACTGTATGAATAATAGGTGACATGACTACATGAATAGTTAACATGAATGCATGAGTAAACGGTCGAACCAATGCATTCATTAATTAATGAATGAGTGATTGATTGAATGAATGGAAGAGGCAATCAATGAATTAATGCATACTAGCTAATGACATCATATCTGGATTGTATAATATTATACAGGTTATGTACAAATATGAACTATATGGGGTGGCCGGTATACAATCGAAACGTTAGTTTCGTAATCTGTACAATTATGGCAAATGTACAACAGATGGGTTATATGTTATTGTAAACATTTTGTAACGTACTTAAGTTGTTTTATTACTTATACCGAAGAAATATAGACAAATAATGTTGACATGACACCTACTAAACACATTCGGATGGACATTATGTCAGTTTAATAGGGAACACAAACGGAAGCTCATTCGGATCAAACACATTCGGAGGGACATTCTGTCAGTTTAATAGGGAAAACAAACGGAAGCTCATTCGGGCCAAACACATTCGGAGGGACATTCTGTCAGTTTAATAGGGAAAACAAACGGAAGTTCATTCGGACCAAACACATTCGGAGGGACATTCTGTCAGTTTAATAGGGAAAACAAACGGAAGTTCATTCGGACCAAACACATTCGGAGGGACATTCTGTCAGTTTAATAGGGAAAACAAACGGAAGCTCATTCGGGCCAAACACATTCGGAGGGACATTCTGTCAGTTTAATAGGGAAAACAAACCGAAGTTCATTCGGACCAAACACATTCGGACCAGTGGGTTCGCCCCATGTATTACTAGTAGGCAACACATGTACTGTGTGTTTTTCTCCATATTACCCGTGACTTACCAGTGCATTGTGTGGGTTTACACATGTATTAGGTGTTATGAACGAAACCAAACATAACATGAGACGAGGTCATCATTTACAACACTTCTGGGTATACTAAGAACAACACTATCACACCGCCTTTCGGCAGTTTCTAGTACACATGCATACACGTTGTTCTTACTCTTAGCAATGGCTGATTTCACCATTGACCAATTTCGACCTAGTCTACTAGCATTTCTAATAGGATCGAATTTGTCACCCCAAATAAGACAACACGCCTTCCAGTCAAAATATGCATATGAAGACCCAAATGAACCGCACATGCTCATTTTGGGCTTACTGTTGACAATTTCCGTCGAATTTGTGCAACTGTCCATATAGTCCAAATAGTTAGGCTTGAAAAATGTGACATTTTACTATCCAGGCATTTTTCAATGTCTAAACGGTAAACCTCAATTGCAGGTATTCCCAATATCGGTGATACAAATGTTTTAATTCGGATTTCAACAATTCAGTACTTTAGATGGATTGAAAATATTATATATTGTGCATTTTACAGATATTATTATCCCCATGTTGCATCACTCCAACAAAATATTTTTGTTTTCTTGTTTTACTTGAATTTTTCCAAGCAGTAGTATAAATTTCAACCAGTGCATGACCGTATTGTTGGTACAGATTGACCTGTCCTTTCTACAGTGAACTACATGTATCTATAATCGTATGCAAGTAATACAGTCAGCTGAGTCCGCATCAACCTTACATCTCATGCGCATAGTTACCTAATTCCTTACAACATTGGTACCAAAATAAATATTATTTTTGACACACAATATTGATATTCTTATAAATGAATATTGATTTTCATCACATCATTATATAAATATACAGTTGGTGCCTATTGACCTGTCGCTGTATGGGTCATACGAATGTACATATGGCACAGCCTACTAAAGAATACAAATAACTGTTAAGTAGCGGTAAATTTCGTCCTCTCAGTCCCTGGTGCATTAGCAATATGTTAATCTCCATAATCCTGTAATACCCGTACTATACAAGTGGACTATTATATTATTGTATTCAATCAACGACAGTTGAGTGCGCACCAACTATACAAACAGTGTCTATTGACTGAATTCACTATTTCATGTGATACTTCATTTTTTTCCTCCTACTGCTCCAACACTAAAATTGTTATCCTATTAGAATTTGAATGATTGCTTTTGAATATGTGTTTAGTTTGTCACTTCATGTTTTATTTGTGCTAGAGTCCGTTCTCGGGGGAGATGGGGTGCTATATGGGGTCAGGATCGGTCATCCGATGTTGTATTAGATTATTCATAAACCAAATGTCACGTGATTTTCACATTGTGTTATCATTATGTATACTTTTCCCAAATGGGTAGTTGTTTGACAAGTTATCGCGTGGCTATCGGTTTATTTTACAACGTTGCTTACGGTAGAGTTAGAACGACTGAATTCATTCATTCAGACCCAATTGCGGATATATGTAAATTACTAACTTGCGTATTATTAATATCAAGGGGCCTGATTCGACGACTATTGGTCTGTCTCTATCACACATTATATAAAGTGGATGTATTACTCTTTATCGCAACAAATACTGTTCGTTATATGATTTACCGTGTCTCAACTTTGATATTATCGCATTTATATTACTACTATTACTATTAAGTGGTAATATTGAAACAAATCCAGGTCCACACGATGAAACCACTTCAAACTGCTTATCGATTTTTTGTCAAAATATTAGAAGTATAAGGAATAAGATTGATTACATAAATGATAATTGGCTTGACTATGACATCCTCTGCTTTACGGAGACACACCTTGATATGTCGGTGTCTAATGAAAAAATTAATTTAGAATCATTTTCAACAGTATACAGAAAGGATAACACTTGCCATTCAGGGGGCTTGCTCATCTATATATCGGATCATTTAATATCAGAACGTAAGCTGAATATTGAAAATTGTTTGGAAGAATCTCTTTGTGTAGAATTAAGAAATAAACATGAGACATATCTTATTTGTACGGTTTACCGCCAACCAAGCGCTACTGTCGAGTTTTGGAACAAGTTTAATATATGTATAGAAAAGGCGTTCGAGTACTGTAACAAAATTATTGTGTTAGGAGATATTAACGAGGATCAATTAAACACCAACAACCATAACTTTAAAGATATGTTACTAATTAATGATATGAATAATGTAATACATGAACCAACACGTGTTACTGAACACTCTTCAACACTACTCGATCCCATCGCTGTTACTAATAATGTTCCAGTTTATGTCGCCGGGATTTGTTTAACCCCGTACGAAATAAGTGACCATTATGGGACCTACATTTTTATAAATTATACAAACCACTCGAGCACCAGTTACAAGCGTCGTGTCTGGAATTACAAGCGCGCCGATTTTAGTAAATTAAATAATCTTATACAATCGACAAATTGGTCAGTTTTAAGTTTACATTCAGTACACGAAGCCTGTGAATCATTCACTACCATGTTCACTAATTTAGCAAAACTATGTATTCCTACAACGTTTGTCACAATCCGACCAAACGATAAACCATGGTATGATTCAGTTATTCGTAGAACATCAAGGCAACGTGACAGGTTTAAGAAAAAGGCAACCAAAACCAATTCTGCCACCGACTGGAACTTGTATAACTTGTATAACTGCGTAATAAAGTAAACAACCTAAAAAAACATGCTAAAGAGCAAATTTTTAATAACCTTGAATTCTCTTTATCAGAAGCTAATCTGAATAATCCAAGATCCTACTGGAAAACGGTTAAAATGTTAATTAAAAATAATAATAGTAAGTGCAACACTATTCCCCCTCTTACAGTTGAAAACAATAACACTATCAAATATTATATCACAGATATCGAAAAGGTGAACTGTTTGAACGAATATTTTGTTTCTGTATCACACGTAGATGAAACTAATGCTCAGTTACCGAACTTTGTCTCCAAAACTAATACAA
Organism: Archivesica marissinica; assembly: GCA_014843695.1. Lineage (NCBI taxonomy): Eukaryota > Metazoa > Mollusca > Bivalvia > Venerida > Vesicomyidae > Archivesica > Archivesica marissinica. The sequence goes on from CM026390.1 coordinate 21,384,028, forward strand.
CCCTAACTGATTTCGTTATTCAAGAACAAGAAATAATTGATATAATTTCTTCATTACTAATAAATAAGGCTGTAGGACCAGACGAAATTAGTCATAGAATGTTGAAAGAAACTCGAAATACTATTAGTAAACCTCTATGCATATTGTTTAGAAGATCATTACACGAAGGTATATATCCAAATAACTGGAAATTTGCAAAAGTTATGCCTCTATTTAAAAAAGGCAACAAAAGCACACCCTCCAACTACAGACCCATTGTATAGGAAAAGTCATGGAAAGGGTAATATACAAACATATTTACAATCATTTACATTCAAGTAATCTAATATATCCTTTGCAATCTGGCTTTCTGCCGGGACATTCGACTAATTACCAGCTTTTAGACATATATCATCAAATGTGTGAATCATTTGACAAACAATAAGCAACCTGTATAGTGTTCTGCGACATATCGAAAGCGTTTGACCGTGTCTGGCACCGAGGCCTTCTTTTTAAACTTAGACAATATAGTATTAATGGTGAACTTCTTCAATGGTTAAACGATTACCTGTATAACCACAAACAATCTGTCGTGGTAGGATCTGAAATCTCAAGTATTCTGAGTCTAACAGCTGGCGTTCCTCAAGGCTCCGCCTTAGGACCGCTATTATTTCTGATATACGTCAATGACATAGCTGAAAATTTGTTAAGCGTAACAAGACTATTCGCGGATGATAGCTCACTAGCTGTTTCCTCCAACAACATGCAATATATTGAAACAATATTGAATCAAGATCTCCAAAAAATTAATGATTGGTCACGCCAATGGCTAGTAAATTTTAATCCTAACAAAACGGAAATTATGATTTTCCCATCCAGTGTTACTTTTAGACCGACTCTATATTTTAACAATACTAAACTCGATTTTGCTGAGCACCACAAACACCTCGGCTTAACATTATCATCAGATCTTAAATGGCACGAACACATACATAATATTACAGTATCAGCGACGAAAGTTTTAAGTTCAATGAGAGCGGTGAAATATAAACTAAAGAGAAATACTATTAACCAAATTTATATATCATATATGAGGCCCATTCTGGAATACGCTTCTGTCGTATGGGATGGGTGTACCGAGTACGAAAAGAGATCTTTAGAACTATTACAATTCGAAGCGGCACGTGTAGTAACAGGACTCACAAGGTCCGTATCAATCCATTTATTAACGAAAGAAATTGGTTGGGTACCGTTATCTGATAGACGTAAAATTCAAAAACTTATCACTGTTTTTAAAGCAAAACAAGGTCTTATACCGAGTTACCTTAGAAACATTTTCCCTAATATCGTATCTGAAACTACAGACTACTCATTACGTAATAATGACAACTATACAACAATCGCAAGGCGAACACAAGTCTTTAATAACTCGTTCATACCATCCTCAACAGCTCTATGGAATTCACTTGACGCAAGTATCCGAAATACCGAATCACTAAATATATTTAAATCGAGACTAAGATAAATGTTCAAAGCACCCATCGTACCTAAACACTTTTTATATGGCGAACGATCACCCTCTGTACTTCATGCCCGACTACGAAACAAGTGCAGCAATCTAAACAATGACCTGTTCAATAATTACATACGAGTAAATCCACACTGTGACTTTGACTCCCAAATCGAAGACTCAGAACATTTTTTCTTTCAATGTAATAAATTTACTGTTCAAAGAATTACTCTATTCAATGAAACTAGAGCATTTCATCCCCTTAGTGTCAACCTGCTTTACATGGCCGCGAAACACTAAATGTGAACGAAAATATAATTATATTTGCAGCAGTTCAAAAGTATATTAAACAATCAAAGCGTTTCTAATTTGTGATCACGTTAGCAACACAACATTCGCTATGATATTACTTCCGATCGAGCGCACCATGGGGATCTCTCACCGGGGGAACGGAACCTAGCAACAGCGTTAGTAAAAGTTGAGTTTTTTTATTTTTATCATTCAAACACTGTTTCAATTGCCTTTCGACTTGATAAATAATATCTCATTATACTTCAAATATGCATGTCATAAGTTACATATTCGCCAGTATTGCACTAAGTTCAACATACTCTCATGGGAAGGGCCAATTACTAATGTTGTTCAGAACGTGTGGCCCAACCCATTTGCTTTTGCTCTTATTATATATGTCTTTGAATTTATTATGTACATGTATATAGCAATAAAATATGATTAAACTAAAAAAAAAAAAAATAATAATAATAAGCGGTGATATCAGAATAAATCCAAATGAACCGCACATGTTCATTTTGTGCTTACTATTGACAATTTCCGTAGGATTTCTGCAACTGTCCATAGCAAATACTAGCTGAAATGTCATTTCTACAGGTAAATTTACCGTAATTTATTCAAAACTTGTTTTTTCCTGTTACACTCGAAGTTTTTGTTCATGTTGTCAATATTTAGTTGAATTTCAATGGATTTGTTATCTATCGGCTGCATTTGACATTTGTAAGGTGCCCGCTACTCATGTTACGTCACATGATTGCCTTATATGGCATTTATTGCTACTGGTATAAACTTGTGAGGTGAAATTTACATCGTCATTGGTTATTGGTATCACCGCGTAAATAAAAGATGGAGGCATGTGCTGTTGCTTTCACTTTGTTTTTGATTTAATTATGATTTATTTCTTACTAACTAATATTGCATACAATAAAATAAATATGATTATGCTTAATTGAGAGTGAACATTATTTGCACAGCCTCGTTTTGGAACAAAAATACACAGGCTATTGCTTATGTCACCGGTTACTGATATACCCAGGATACGTGATATTCTTGTTTGACTTGGCACAACTTCTTCAAATGTTCTGAAGCACTCTTAGACAGAACATTGTGGTGATATGAACTTTCATATGTTGTCCTGCTCGCCATTTGTGATTTGGATAACATGTGTGTAGTAATTGATTATCTACATGGTCATTTCTAATTTCACATACCTTCAATAAATTGTCAAGCTTTAACACAGTTGGAGATACACATGGGGTTTTCTTTCAAAAGTTTCATTTTAACGTTGATTTTGCATTTCACTTCTTTTGAGATCACCGAAATCGTAGCCATGACGATTACCCATACTGAACAAGAATAATACTCGTAATAGATCTCTTGCTCACATGTCGTGTTATTGCATACATCGTGAAGTAAATGTGGGTATATTGATCAATAGATAATTGATGTCAAAAGCATAAACAATTTGTTTGTGTATGATTGGGTAACATTTTGTGGTGATTTAACTTAAATTTAACTTGCCACATTTATGCCAGACAAGAGACAAAGCTGAACTCATACCATATGAGGTGCCGTCGTAAGATCTTGGGAATCACTTGGGAAGATATGGTCACCAATACAGAGGTCCTCAGCAGAGCGAGTTCAACAACCATCTATGAAATGCTCAGTGAACGCCGCCTGCGCTGGCTAGGTCATGTCCGACGCATGGGCAAAGGACGCATCCCCAAAGACCTACGGTACGGTCAACTTGAACAAGGATCACGTCCAACTGATCGCCCCCACCTAAGATACAAGGACGCTTGTAAGAGGGACCTGCGTTCAGCGTAAATCGACATAGAGTCTTGGGAGGACACAGCATCAAACCGGTCATCATGGAGACACATTGTGAAAGCTGGGGTCAGACGAGCCGAGGCTGAGCGAACTCGGCTTCGTGAGCATAAACGACAGAAGCGAAAGGCATCAACCAAACTGGATGACTCTATCTTCACCTGCGATGACTGCAACAGAGACTGCCACTCAAGAATAGGCCTACTCAGTCACCGCAGAAGATGTTCCTCAACAAGAGCGCAATCCATCGTCTCATAAGACGGACGGAGGCTGGTGATGAACTGCCCACATATCCTTTTCAGTGTGGGAAATTTGTCAGTTACAATTAAGCAGATATATATATGCATGAGATATAACACAGAAAATAAGAAAATACGGAAGAAATATATTATATAAGAAAGACAAAACCACTGTATTGTGTTATTGTTGTGAGACCGAAGATACAAAATACCCTTAGACAACTCCAGCGGATCTATGATAGGTTAGACCCTGGCAGGAGCTCAGCTGAGATATTGAGAGATAAATAGAAGTGTGGGTCACCACCACACCCACTGGGGGCTCGTCAGCCACAAACATTGGGGGACTACGTGTTCGCCACAACAGCTGCAACATGCTGTTTCAAAGACTGTAACAAGAATGTTGGTATATATATATACATGATTGTAATGCAGTGGCGGGTTAAGGGGAGATCTGACTGGGCTGAATCCAGGGGCACCCGATATTTAGGGGCACCCAAATTAGTATTTTAAATCTGAAATTAACTGAATAAAATTTAACGAATATTTGTTAAATGACTACATAAATAGATCGAACTTAGAAGATATCCTGAGCTTTCCAACGATGTATGACTTTAATAATATTTTGTGTTTAGTCGATTGCAGCAATAACGTATAGTGCACTGTTCCCCGAGTCTAATAGTCCCGTAATACGCGTCGGCAGGTGAAATCCCCTTATTACCAACCAATGCGATAGCGGAAAGCCGTAATTTCGGTGAATTTCGGCCAAGCGGGGGTAATGTGAGAAAGGTGTATTCAATAGAATGTTCTGGTTGCTTATGCACTAATATTTATCTTGATGAAAGGGTCCCTGTTTGGGTTACAACCAGGGGCCCCATGTCACACTAATCCGCCCCTGTTGTAATGAGTAGAACGCATCGAAATAGGTTCTATATGTTCAATTGGACATCTGAAAATCTGAAATTCTGTCCAAAAAAACGTCACAATGTCAGGAAATGTCGAGCTTCAACATTGTTGCCATATTGCATGCAGCATTTGTTATGATTAATAGATATAGTTATTTCATGTAATAAAATCAAGTTTCTATAATACTGTAACACTCCAACACCATTCGATCTATTGAAATCTCAATGGGTGGGGTACGTTGACCCTCGAAATTAGTAAATGTGTCCGACTTTTCAAATATAAAATCTTAAATATTTGCAATTTCTCCGAGTGGGTCGATAAATGGTTAGTAACCTTTAATCCCTCCAAATCGGAATCTCTTATATTGTCAAAGAAACGAAATAAACCTCAACATCCTCCTCTGCAGATGTTAGGTCAACACATGTCTCTGACCATAAACACTTGGGTGTCTTCTTATCCAGTGATGGATCTTGGCATACTCATATTGATCAAATCAGCAAAAAGGCTTGGACACGTATCAATGTTATTAGAAAATTAAAATTCACACTCGATCGTAGAGCATTGGAAGTTATCTACATTTCCTTCATTCGACCATTACTAGAATACTCTGACGTAATTTGGGATAATTGTGCAATGTATGAAAAAGAGGAACTAGATCAAATACAGCATGAAGCTGCAAGAATTGTAACAGGCGCTACAAAACTTATTTCTATTCATGCCCTTCAAAAAGAAGTAGGTTGGGAAACACTTTCTGACAGAAGACGAAAACACAAACTTGTCCTACTTTATAAAATGAAAAATAATCTTGTCCCGTCTTATATTTCATCTCTTGTTCCACAAGATGTTGGCCAATCCACTCGGTATAACCTTAGAAAGTCTGATAATCTGTTAACTATTCCAGCTAGAACTACCCTATATTCAAATTCCTTCCTTCCATCGGTATTTCGTGACTGGAACAGCTTACCTAACGAGGCTAGAACTATTCAGTCACTGGATTCTTTCCAGGCCTTTCTTAACACTAACAAAAGTAAAATTGGAAAACTATTTTACTGTGGGAAAAGAAGATCCCAGGTTCTACATACACGGCTTAGAACGAAATGTAGTTCCCTAAACCATCACCTATTTCTAAAGAACATTGTAGAATCACCATTATGCAGATGTGGTGGCATAGAAGATAACTTCCACTTCTTCTTTCAATGCCATTTCTATGATCAACTACGTATAACACTCTTCAATAAGCTGTCCACAATTTGTAATGTCAACTTAAACACACTACTTCTCGGTGACATTAATAAGGATATTGCAACCAACACCATATTTTTCCTTACTGTACACGAATACATTAGTGGCAGTGAAAGGTTCCGAGATGGATGACTTCTAAAAGGTTCATATGGCGGATTCCAATCTGAATGCTGTCGTTATTGACACAACAACCGACCCTATTCAACCACTTTTCTCTATACTAATCTCTTTTTCTTCAAGTGCTCCGATGTGATAGTTCGTGTTCTTGAACTTTCTTCATATAATATTATTCCTTTAAATATTAACCATTTTCTTTTTTACATCCAAAACTATTGACTCACTAATACATTACGTTCTGAAATTCTTTAGCAAATACCTAGAATAGATTTCACGTATTTTCATTGTTATATTATATATTATTTTCCTGCCTATTGTATATCAATCAATTGATAGGGAGAAGAACTATATAAGTTTTCTTTCGTTCTAATCCCGTTCAGTCTACTGCAGTTAAATTATATGTAAAATGTTCATTTCTTGATTACATGTACAAATACTGAAATAAGTAATGTTTAAACTAAATATTTGCATTGTTTATGTTTATACGATATATAATGGTACTATATAATATGAAAATTTCATTAATCACTGAATATAAACTAACATTAATACCAATTTACAAGCTTAGTTTAGAATTTTAACAATAAATGGAAATAGGTTGGTGTAGCAAACGTGCAATAAAAATGTTGTACCACGGCTTTGGCAACTGCAACATGCAGTGCCATATACTAGATACCCTAACGAACCACTTGGTATATTCAAACCTATGTGGTAAAGTGAGTGCCCGTACTCCCTTAAATATGCTAGTTATTGGCTAATTGTTGCAGTACTTATAAGAAGAAAAACATTGGCATACAACAAGAATAACACCAAACATAACTTTAGAAGATCCATATAAGTATAGCAATGGATAAAACCAAACATAACATTAGAAGATCCATATAAGTATAGCCATAGATAAAACCAAACATAACTTTAGAAGATCCATATAAGAATAGCCATGGATAAAACCAAACATAATAACGGTATATACATGATCCGTTGAAATACCAAGGTAGAAACCAAAATGAAACCATACATATCACCGGAACACCTATGAATGAAACCAAACATATCACGGATATACCCATGAATGAAACCAAACATATCACGGATATACCCATGAATGAAACCAAACATATCACGGATATACCCATGAATGAAACCAAACATATCACGGGTATACCCATGAATGAAACCAAACATATCACGGGTATACCCATGAATGAAACCAAACATATCACGGGTATACCCATGAATGAAACCCAAACATATCACGGGTATACCCATGAATGAAACCAAACATATCACGGATATACCCATGAAAGAAACCCAAACAAATCACGGGTATACCCATGAATGAAACCAAACATATCACGGATATACCCATGAATGAAACCAACATATCACCGGTATACCCATGAATGAAACCAAACATATCACGGATATACCCATGAATGAAACCAAACATACCACCGGTATACCCATGAATGAAACCAAACATATCACGGATATACCCATGAATGAAACCAAACATATCACGGGTATACCCATGAATGAAACCAAACATATCACGGGTATACCCATGAATGAAACCCAAACATATCACGGGTATACCCATGAATGAAACCAAACATATCACGGATATACCCATGAAAGAAACCCAAACAAATCACGGGTATACCCATGAATGAAACCAAACATATCACGGATATACCCATGAATGAAACCAACATATCACCGGTATACCCATGAATGAAACCAAACATATCACGGATATACCCATGAATGAAACCAAACATACCACCGGTATACCCATGAATGAAACCAAACATATCACGGATATACCCATGAATGAAACCAAACATATCACGAATATACCCATGAATGAAACCCAAACATATCACGGGTATACCCATGAATGAAACCAAACATATCACGGATATACCCATGAATGAAACCAAACATATCACGGGTATACCCATGAATGAAACCAAACATATCACGGGTATACCCATGAATGAAACCAAACATATCACGGGTATACCCATGAATGAAACCCAAACATATCACGGGTATACCCATGAATGAAACCAAACATATCACGGATATACCCATGAAAGAAACCCAAACAAATCACGGGTATACCCATGAATGAAACCAAACATATCACGGATATACCCATGAATGAAACCAACATATCACCGGTATACCCATGAATGAAACCAAACATATCACGGATATACCCATGAATGAAACCAAACATACCACCGGTATACCCATGAATGAAACCAAACATATCACGGGTATACCCATGAATGAAACCCAAACATATCACGGGTATACCCATGAATGAAACCAAACATATCACGGATATACCCATGAATGAAACCAAACATACCACCAGTGCACCCATGAATGAAACCAAACATGTCACCGGTGATTGATGAGCTAAAGACTCTTAGTAACGTTGTATCAGCTCCGTTATTTGAATACATTGCGGAGTGCGGACCATTCGATGAAGCGACAGATGTCCTTGAAACCACATACGTTCGACCGAAAAATGAAATTCTCGCTGTGTAACTTTAAGTCGTGACAGCTGAGAGAAAGTATTCGCGACGCTTTCATCAATGGGCTATGTTCCCACATTATTCGCCAGCGACTGCTTGAAAACAAAACATTAGATCTACAGACAATGTTCGATCAAGCTAGGACTATGGATTCTGCTGGGAAAAGCAATGACTTATACACTCAATCTGTCTCTTCTGTCAATGCAGCAGCTAGTGTTCCTGTGAATAATAAACACTCTCAACCAGACAATGCCGATCTTAATACACAAACGTCTTTCACAACTGTCGCTGCATTAACTCGCCGAAACAACAACCCATGTCGCTCGAACACAAATCAACAGAGATGTTTCTTTTGTGGCGGAAACAGTTTCCACCAGCGTAGATTCTGTCCAGCAAGGGAAGCGACTTGTTCGAACTGTCAAAAACAGGGACATTTTGCCAAGGTTTGCCGTTCTCCAACTGTAAATTCAAAAGGAACTTCCGCATCATGTACACCTGTACTCGCAGTAGTGACAGCTGCTGCTCCACAATGTTTGGCTAAAGCGGTTATTGACGTATCGATAAACAACAGGAAGTGTAAAGCATTGGTTGACACTGGAAGTTGGTTGTCTCAATGGCCTCGAGTTCGCTAATCAGTCTAATATATAGTGTTTGTGATGTGTCATTGAACTATGATAATCAATAATACAAGAACGTTCGCTTGTCTGTGCTAGATACTCTATGCTGTGACGTCATTCTCGGTCATGATTTTATGGATCGACATAAAAGTGCTTCGATCAGTTTTGGAGGTACGGCCAACCCATCGATATCAAGAACACTGTTTGTAGCTTGGCTTCTGCTAACATTGAACCACCTCGACTTTTTGCTAATCTGTCTAATGACTGTCACCCGATTGCAACTAAATCTCGTCGATACAGCGCAGATGATAAGAAGTTTATAGAGAATGAAACAAGGCGCTTACTCAGTGAAATAATAATTGAGCCCTGTACTTCTGCTTGGCGGGCTCAAGTACTTGTGACCACCAACGAACGACACAAAAAGCGTCTTGTAATCGATTATTCGCAGACAATCAATAAATTCACAGAACTAGATGCTTATCCATTTCCAAAGATCGATGGACTTGTTTCCGATGTTGGTAAATACTGCTTGTTCAGTACTCTAGACCTCAAAAGTGCTTACCACCAAATACCGTTGCAAGAAGATGAGAGTAACTAATGGAGTTTCATGTTTCCAGAGAGTTATTGACACAATTGTTCTGGACAACAAACTAAAGGGAGTTTTTGTATATCTTGACAATATCACGATTGGAGCGATGGACCAAGAAGAGCATGATGAAAATCTGAGAAAATTCATGGAGGTCTCAACACGATATAATTTAACATTCAATGAGGACAAATGTACATATTCTGTTCGAACCATAAACCTTCTGGGATACTCAATCAACCACGGCTGTCTGAAGCCGGATCCAGAACGAATGAAACCACTACGAGATCTGCCGTTACCTCATAACGTAAAGTCGTTGAAGAGAGTGGTGGGTTTGTTTTCCTATTACAGTCAATGGATACCGCGGATTCTCCGATAAGACACGTCAACTAGTCAGTGCAACTAACTTTCCTTTGGACAAAGACGCGGCAGCTACATTTAATCTACTTAAAGAGGAAGTGTGAAATTCAAGCGTTAAAGTAGTTGATAAATCTCAAACATTCGTCGTGGAAACTGATGCTTCAGATGTAGCTATTTCCGGAAGTCTGAATCAAGGTGGACGTCCTGTAGCTTTCTTTTCACACACGCTACATTCACATGAGCTGGGTCATTCTCCAGTCGAAAAGGAGGCTTGCGCTGTAATAGAATTTGTTAGGAAATGGAGGTATCTGCTGACTGGAAGTCGCTTTACCCTAGTCACAGATCAGGAAGCTGTGTCCTTCATGTTCGATATCAAAAACTGAGGAAAAATCAAGAATGATAAAATAACTCGCTGGCGTTCTGAGTTAAGTTGCTACAGCTATGATATTATATATAGACCTGGGAAAGATAATGCCACTGCTGACTGTTTGTCCCGAACAATCTACTCATCAGCAACATGTGATATGCTACAGGAGCTGCACAACTCATTGTGTCACCCTGGTGTGACTCGTCTCATGCATTCTGTCAGGTCAATGTAATGGACGACAATGCGAACGTTATAATGGAATTATATGGAAGTCAGTCACTTTGGCACTACAAACTAAGGGAATGAAAGACACTCTGTTTTGCACGATGCCCTCCATTATATTCACAGCCTACTATGCACTGCTACTAACTGCACACCTCATGCACGATTCTTAGGATTCCAGCGCCGTTCGTCTACTGGTCGATCAATACCCACATGGCTCATGGTACCGGATACTGTACTGTTCAAACGACATGTGAGAACCAGCAAGTATGATCCGCTTGTTGATAGAGTAGGGTCATAAGAGGCAAATCCCACCTATGCACATGTTCGACTTCCAGATGACCGCGAATCAACAGTATCCCTGAGAGATCTAGCTCCGTGTGGTGTAACTTCTTCTACAAACCAAGTCAATCACACTGCACCAACAGATACGAATGATCTTTCCAATGTAGGTGATATTGCAACTCCAGAATCAGATTAAGATGATTCACAAAAATCCGGTGTTTCAGTACATTGGGTTAGACGATCAGCCAGACAATCCATACGACCTAATCGTTTAGGTTTCAGTGACTGATCTATTACTGGTTGTATTTCAGAAGAAATGTTGTATTGTGAACAATATGTTGATTAATATGTGTTATGTTCAAGCAGAACAATGTATGGGCTTATTAATATTTGTGTGATGTTCAAGGAGACCAATTTGTTGACTAACAGTTTCGATAGAGGGGGGGGGGATGTGGTGAAATCACTAATGTCTATTTTGTTTTCTTTTGTTACAGGTATACTCCAAATTTAGTCGAGTAATAAATGTATAAAACCTCAAAGACTAATCTCTAAACCTAACCTTGTTTACAACAATACCCATGAATGAAACTAAACATATCACAGATACACCCATGAATGAAACCAAACATATCACCGGTATACCCATGAATGAAACCAAACATACCACCGATACACCCATGAATGAAACCAAACATATCACCGGTATACCCATGAATGAAACCAAACATATCACCGGTGTACCCATGAATGAAACCAAACATATCACCGGTGTACCCATGAATGAAACCAAACATATCACCGGTGTACCCATGAATGAAACCAAACATATCACCGGTGCACCCATGAATGAAACCAAACATATCACCGGTGTACCCATGAATGAAACCAAACATATCACCGGTGTACCCATGAATGAAACCAAACATATCACCGGTGTACCCATGAATGAAACCAAACATATCACCGGTGTACCCATGAATGAAACCAAACATATCACCGGTACTACCCATGAATGAAACCAAACATATCACCGGTATACCCATGAATGAAACCAAACATATCACCGGTACACCCATGAATGAAACCAAACATGTCACCAGTATACCCATGAATGAAACCAAACATATCACCTGTATACCCATGAATGAAACCATATATATCACCTGTATACCCATGAATGAAACCAAACATATCACCGGTGCACCCATGAATGAAACCAAACATATCACCGGTACACCCATGAATGAAACCAAACATATCACGGATATACCCATGAATGACACCAAACATGTCACCGGTATACCCATGAATGAAACCAAACATATCACCTGTATACCCATGAATGAAACCATATATATCACCTGTATACCCATGAATGAAACCAAACATATCACCGGTGCACCCATGAATGAAACCAAACATATCACCGGTACACCCATGAATGAAACCAAACATATCACCGGTACACCCATGAATGAAACCAAACATATCACGGAAATACTCATGAATGAAACCATACATATCACGGACATACTCATGAATGAAACCAAACATATCACCGGTACACACATGAATGAAACCAAACATGTCACGGATATACCCATGAATGAAACCAAACATATCACCGGTACACCCATGAATGAAACCAAACATGTCACGGATATACCCATGAATGAAACCAAACATATCACGGACATATTCATGAATGAAACCAAACATACCACCGGTACACCCATGAATGAAACCAAACATGTCACGGATATACCCATGAATGACACCAAACATATCACGGATATACCCATGAATGAAACCAAACATATCACCGGTACACACATGAATGAAACCAAACATATCACCGGTACACCCATGAATGAAACCAAACATATTACCGGTACACCCATGAATGAAACCAAACATACCACCGGTATACCCATGAATGAAACCAAACATACCACCGGTATAGCCATGAATGAAACCAAACATACCACCGATACACCCATGAATGAAACCAAACATACCACCGATACACCCATGAATGAAACCAAACATACCACCGGTATACCCATGAATGAAACCAAACATACCACCGAGACACCCATGAATGAAACCAAACATATCACGGATATACCCATGAATGAAACCAAACATACCACCGGTATACCCATGAATGAAACCAATCATATCACGGATATACCCATGAATGAAACCAAACATATCACCTGTATACCCATGAATGAAACCAAACATATCACCGGTGCACCCATGAATGAAACCAAACATATCACCGGTACACCCATGAATGAAACCAAACATATCACCGGTACACCCATGAATGAAACCAAACATATCACCGGTACACCCATGAATGAAACCAAACATATCACGGACATACTCATGAATGAAACCATACATATCACGGACATACTCATGAATGAAACCAAACATACCACCGGTACACCCATGAATGAAACCAAACATGTCACGGATATACCCATGAATGAAACCAAACATATCACGGATATACCCATGAATGAAACCAAACATATCACCGGTACACACATGAATGAAACCAAACATATCACCGGTACACCCATGAATGAAACCAAACATATTACCGGTACACCCATGAATGAAACCAAACATACCACCGGTATAGCCATGAATGAAACCAAACATACCACCGGTACACCCATGAATGAAACCAAACATACCACCGGTATAGCCATGAATGAAACCAAACATACCACCGATACACCCATGAATGAAACCAAACATACCACCGGTATACCCATGAATGAAACCAAACATACCACCGGTATACCCATGAATGAAACCAAACATACCACCGAGACACCCATGAATGAAACCAAACATACCACCGATACACCCATGAATGAAACCAAACATACCACCGAGACACCCATGAATGAAACCAAACATACCACCGATACACCCATGAATGAAACCAAACATACCACCGGTACACCCATGAATGAAACCAAACATACCACCGGTATACCCATGAATGAAACCAAACATATCACCGGTACACCCATGAATGAAACCAAACATACCACCGATATACCATGAATGAAACCAAACATACCACCGATATACCCATGAACGAAACCAAACATGTCACGGACATACTCATGAATGAAACCAAACATATCACCGGTACACCCATGAATGAAACCAAACATGTCACGGATATACCCATGAATGAAACCAAACATATCACGGATATACCCATGAATGAAACCAAACATATCACGAGTATACCCATGAATGAAACCAAACATATCACGGGTACACCCATGAATGAAACCAAACATATCACCGGTATAGCCATGAATGAAACCAAACATACCACCGATACACCCATGAATGAAACCAAACATACCACCGATACACCCATGCATGAAACCAAACATACCACCGGTACACCCATGAATGAAACCAAACATATCACGGGTATACCCATGAATGAAACCAAACATACCACCGGTACACCCATGAATGAAACCAAACATATCACCGGTACACCCATGAATGAAACCAAACATACCACCGGTACACCCATGAATGAAACCAAACATATCACCGGTATACCCATGAATGAAACCAAACATATCACGGATATACCCATGAATGACACCAAACATGTCACCGGTATACCCATGAATGAAACCAAACATATCACCTGTATACCCATGAATGAAACCATATATATCACCTGTATACCCATGAATGAAACCAAACATATCACCGGTGCACCCATGAATGAAACCAAACATATCACCGGTACACCCATGAATGAAACCAAACATACCACCGGTACACCCATGAATGAAACCAAACATACCACCGGTATAGCCATGAATGAAACCAAACATACCACCGATACACCCATGAATGAAACCAAACATACCACCGGTATACCCATGAATGAAACCAAACATACCACCGAGACACCCATGAATGAAACCAAACATACCACCGATACACCCATGAATGAAACCAAACATACCACCGAGACACCCATGAATGAAACCAAACATACCACCGATACACCCATGAATGAAACCAAACATACCACCGGTATACCCATGAATGAAACCAAACATATCACCTGTATACCCATGAATGAAACCAAACATATCACGGGTATACCCATGAATGAAACCAAACATATCACCGGTACACCCATGAATGAAACCATATATATCACCGGTACACCCATGAATGAAACCAAACATACCACCGGTATACCCATGAATGAAACCAAACATATCACCGGTACACCCATGAATGAAACCAAACATACCACCGATATACCCATGAATGAAACCAAACATACCACCGATATACCCATGAGCGAAACCAAACATGTCACGGACATACTCATGAATGAAACCAAACATATCACCGGTACACCCATGAATGAAACCAAACATGTCACGGATATACCCATGAATGAAACCAAACATATCACGGATATACCCATGAATGAAACCAAACATATCACGGGTATACCCATGAATGAAACCAAACATATCACGGGTACACCCATGAATGAAACCAAACATATCACCGGTATAGCCATGAATGAAACCAAACATACCACCGATACACCCATGAATGAAACCAAACATACCACCGATACACCCATGCATGAAACCAAACATACCACCGGTACACCCATGAATGAAACCAAACATATCACGGGTATACCCATGAATGAAACCAAACATACCACCGGTACACCCATGAATGAAACCAAACATATCACCGGTACACCCATGAATGAAACCAAACATACCACCGGTACACCCATGAATGAAACCAAACATATCACCGGTATACCCATGAATGAAACCAAACATACCACGGATATCCCCATGAATGACACCAAACATGTCACCGGTATACCCATGAATGAAACCAAACATATCACCTGTATACCCATGAATGAAACCATATATATCACCTGTATACCCATGAATGAAACCAAACATATCACCGGTGCACCCATGAATGAAACCAAACATATCACCGGTACACCCATGAATGAAACCAAACATATCACTGAAATACTCATGAATGAAACCAAACATATCACCGGTACACACATGAATGAAACCAAACATATCACGGATATACCCATGAATGAAACCAAACATATCACGGATATACCCATGAATGAAACCATACATATCACCGGTATACCCATGAATGAAACCAAACATATCACCGGTATACCCATGAATGAAACCAAACATATCACGGATATACCCATGAATGAAGCCAAACATATCACCGGTATACCCATGAATGAAACCAAACATATCACGGGTATACCCATGAATGAAGCCAAACATATCACCGGTGCACCCATGAATGAAACCAAACATATCACCGGTACACCCATGAATGAAACCAAACATATCACCGGTACACCCATGAATGAAACCAAACATATCACGGAAATACTCATGAATGAAACCATACATATCACGGACATACTCATGAATGAAACCAAACATATCACCGGTACACACATGAATGAAACCAAACATGTCACGGATATACCCATGAATGAAACCAAACATATCACCGGTACACCCATGAATGAAACCAAACATGTCACGGATATACCCATGAATGAAACCAAACATATCACGGACATATTCATGAATGAAACCAAACATACCACCGGTACACCCATGAATGAAACCAAACATGTCACGGATATACCCATGAATGAAACCAAACATATCACGGATATACCCATGAATGAAACCAAACATATCACCGGTACACACATGAATGTAACCAAACATATCACCGGTACACCCATGAATGAAACCAAACATATTACCGGTACACCCATGAATGAAACCAAACATACCACCGGTATACCCATGAATGAAACCAAACATACCACCGGTATACCCATGAATGAAACCAAACATATCACCGGTATAGCCATGAATGAAACCAAACATATCACGGATATACCCATGAATGAAACCAAACATACCACCGGTACACCCATGAATGAAACCAAACATATCACGGATATACCCATGAATGAAACCAAACATACCACCGGTATAGCCATGAATGAAACCAAACATACCACCGATACACCCATGAATGAAACCAAACATACCACCGATACACCCATGAATGAAACCAAACATACCACCGGTATACCCATGAATGAAACCAAACATACCACCGAGACACCCATGAATGAAATCAAACAAACCACCGATACACCCATGAATGAAACCAAACATACCACCGGTACACCCATGAATGAAATCAAACAAACCACCGATACACCCATGAATGAAACCAAACATATCACCGGTACACCCATGAATGAAACCAAACATATCACCGGTACACCCATGAATGAAACCAAACATATCACCGGTACACCCATGAATGAAACCAAACATATCACGGACATACTCATGAATGAAACCATACATATCACGGACATACTCATGAATGAAACCAAACATACCACCGGTACACCCATAAATGAAACCAAACATGTCACGGATATACCCATGAATGAAACCAAACATATCACGGATATACCCATGAATGAAACCAAACATATCACCGGTACACACATGAATGAAACCAAACATATCACCGGTACACCCATGAATGAAACCAAACATATTACCGGTACACCCATGAATGAAACCAAACATACCACCGGTATAGCCATGAATGAAACAAACATACCACCGATACACCCATGAATGAAACCAAACATACCACCGGTATACCCATGAATGAAACCAAACATACCACCGAGACACCCATGAATGAAACCAAACATACCACCGATACACCCATGAATGAAACCAAACATACCACCGGTATACCCATGAATGAAACCAAACATACCACCGATACACCCATGAATGAAACCAAACATATCACAGATACACCCATGAATGAAACCAAACATATCACGAGTATACACATGAATGAAACCAAACATACCACCGATACACCCATGAATGAAACCATACATACCACGTGTATACCCATGCATGAAACCAAACATATCACGGATATACACATGAATGAAACCAAACATATCACCGGTACACACATGAATGAAACCAAACATATCACGGGTATACCCATGAATGAAACCAAACATATCACCGGTGCACCCATGAATGAAACCAAACATATCACGGATATACCCATGAATGAAACCAAACATATCACGGATATACCCATGAATGAAACCAAACATATCACGAATATACCCATGAATGAAACCAAACACATCACGGATATACCCATGAATGAAACCAAACATATCACGGATATACCCATGAATGAAACCATACATATCACGGGTATACCCATGAATGAAACCAAACATATCACCGGTACACCCATGAATGAAACCAAACATACCACCGGTATACCCATGAATGAAACCAAACATACCACCGATATACCCATGAATGAAACCAAACATACCACCGATATACCCATGAATGAAACCAAACATGTCACGGACATACTCCTGAATGAAACCAAACATATCACCGGTACACCCATGAATGAAAACAAACATATCACGGGTATACACATGAATGAAACCAAACATATCACCGGTACACCCATGAATGAAACTAAACATACCACCGGTATACCCATGAATGAAACCAAACATACCACCGATACACCCATGAATGAAACCATACATATCACCGGTATACCCATGAATGAAACCAAACATACCACCGATACACCCATGAATGAAACCAAACATACCACCGGTATAGCCATGAATGAAACCAAACATACCACCGATACACCCATGAATGAAACCAAACATACCACCGATACACCCATGCATGAAACCAAACATACCACCGGTACACCCATGAATGAAACCAAACATATCACGGTTATACCCATGAATGAAACCAAACATACCACCGGTACACCCATGAATGAAACCAAACATATCACCGATATAGCCATGAATGAAACCATACATATCACCGGTACACCCATGAATGAAACCAAACATATCACCGGTACACCCATGAATGAAACCAAACATATCACCGGTACACCCATGAATGAAACCAAACATATCACGGGTATACCCATGAATGAAACCAAACATATCACCGGTGCACCCATGAATGAAACCATACATATCACGGGTACACCCATGACTGAAACCAAACATATCACCGGTACACCCATGAATGAAACCAAACATATCACCGGTATACCCATGAATGAAACCAAACATATCACCGGTACACCCATGACTGAAACCAAACATATCACCGGTACACCCATGAATGAAACCAAACATATCACCGGTACACCCATGAATGAAACCAAACATATCACGGATATACCCATGAATGAAACCAAACATATCACGGATATACCCATGAATGAAACCAAACATATCACCGGTATACCCATGAATGAAACCAAACATATCACCGGTACACCCATGAATGAAACCAAACATATCACGGGTATACCCATGAATGAAACCAAACATATCACGGGTATACCCATGAATGAAACCAAACATATCACGGATATACCCATGAATGAAACCAAACATATCACGGATATACCCATGAATGAAACCAAACATATCACGGATATACCCATGAATGAAACCAACATATCACGGGTATACCCATGAATGAAACCAACATATCACGGGTATACCCATGAATGAAACCAAACATATCACGGATATACCCATGAATGAAACCAAACATATCACCGGTGCACCCATGAATGAAACCAAACATATCACCGGTATACTCATGAATGAAACCATACATATCACGGATATACCCATGAATGAAACCAAACATATCACCGGTACACCCACGAGTGAAACCATACATATCACGGATATCTGGAAACTGGCTGCTTAATACAGGGGCTGCTTAAAAATGGAGATGACCATTAACAGAGCTTGACTGTATATATACAAACACAATATTAATGTGTGTATACTGGTTCCTCTACAAATACTATACACGAATAGGCTCCATTAAAACACAGTAAACAAATATACAACCATTATAGTTGTGCCAGTGTGAGTGATAAAGTGTCCCCGTCGCCCAATCAGGTGCAGGCTAACAAACGGTCCATTGTAATATTAAATATTGGCTTAATGACTAAATACACCAAATATATTTATAGTAAATAAAAGTAAAGGGTTGTATTTGTATTATTTGAAACTGTTTTTACAACAATGTTTAAGTCTATTCGTGCGTGTTGCACTTAAACTGGATATGAAATATTTGATTGCATTTGCACATTTATCCCAGTTTTAAGATTAGCAAGCTAGGCTTACACAGTCAGGAAAGAAACGCTTGGAAAAGTAATAGCTGTTTTCTTATTAATAGCATGCGTAATCCTAGAATATGTTTATGCATTGTTTATTGCAATTCCGGGACCGAAAAGCTGGTGAGATGGTTCGGTGGTCGCCAGATCGAACATGTGCGTTTTCTCCGATTACTCCGGTTTCCTCCCACACGAATGTTTTTAGAAAGTAAAACATGTTTCACGTATCGGCCGTCCGATTAGTGGCAGTGGTTAGCGCTCTCGTTTCTCACCAATGCAACCCAGGTTCGATCATCGGACCGGTAAGTATGTGAGATGGTACGGTGGTCGCCAGATCGGATAGGTGCCTTTTGTCCGGATACTCCGATTTCCTCCCACACGAATATTCACATATACGTTTTCATCCGCGTCAACGAGAGAGTGATTAATATAAGTTGTTAAAAGCTTGTTTAGCGATCATTGTACACTAAATGAGGTTTACACTTTTTGTATTATTATTATGTAAATAATGTGTATTTTATTAGTGAATTTCTTTTATGTGAACTATGCGATTGCTGTTTATCCATTCACCCATGCCGAATCTTATCAGATGTGGGTCTGGTTTCTTAAAACAGATTCTAAATAAATTGAGCGATACTGCACGTTTTCACTGTCAGAATCTTAAAATAAGTAATATTTTAAATATGTGTTAGTGTCATGATTAGCGAGGTTGTCCGCTTAGCGGCAGTGATTAGCGCGTTCGCTTCTCACCAATGCAACCCAGGTTCGATCCTCGGACCGGGAAGTATGTGAGATGGTATGGTGGTCGCCAGATCGGATAGGTGGGTTTTCTCCGGGTGCTCCGGTTTCCTCCCACACGAATGACCACATATACGCTTTCATCCGCGCCAACGAGAGTGATTGATATAAGTTGTTACAAGAAAAACCTACATGTCCGATATGGCGACCACCGTACCATCTCACATACTTCCCAATCCGAGGATCGAACCCGGGTTGCATTGGTGAGAAGCGAGCGCGCTAACCACTGCGCTAATCGGACAGCTAATCGGAATTACTCATGTCAAGTCAATTGCATATATATTTACATAAACATGTACATGTCCATCGCCAGAGAAATGGCAACTGAAAATGTTACAGATATAAGAAACTTAAGCGTATTTGCATAATTTGCATATACTAGTATAACATTCATTCCAAGGAAACACGTGCTTCCATAGTGCTATGTTAGCCATAGAGTTGACGTCTAATGCTTAGGTTTGTTTATTATAATGTAGCTTATGTAATCATACATTTATAACATGGAGAAAATCTCAATAAGCTTTAAGCTTCCGATTTAATCCATTTTCGTTTTGTATACAATGTATATGTAATGTACATTATTATCGAATAAATATGTTTAAACCAATATGTGAAATTTGTTATTATGGTGTTCATACTGTCTCTCCATCATGAGATAACACGGTGTGTGTGTGCGCGCGCGCGCGCGCGTGCGCGCGTGTGTGTGTGTGTGTGTGTGTGCGCGCGCGCGCGCGTGTGTGCGTGTGTGTGTGTGTGTGTGTGTGTGTGTGTGTGAATCAATGATGTATGTTAACAAAAAAGTCATGCGATCTCGCCATCTGTGTCATGCTGTGTCATTTACATTCTATGTTATAGTGGTGCATGTAAGTGATCCATTTGTCGGTTTATATGCAAATAAAACCTCTTCATATCAAATGAATCTGGTATGTTTAAGCTTAGCTAACCACAAGAAAGACTAGTTGTATGACTAAATTACCCCCTCAGTATTTAAACCACTCACTCTCACTCGTGCATAATACGTTTACAAAACTGCAGTGTATGTTTCATTGAAATGTCACAACCCACGCAGACGACTGTAAACAGTGCATTTCCTGTGCTTAAAATAGTAAACCGCTCCCTTCTCTAATCTATACTCGATATTACTTAAGTAAAATGTTAATGACAGCATGCTCGCATGTTCGATGACCCGTCTGACCCTATTACAATTAACAGTCTCGTATCGGTGCTTCACACCGTGCATGTAAAAGAACCAGAGGAGACTCTGGAATAGGTCTCTGTCTGTATCATTGCACTATCCTCCAACATCTAAAATGACTAATATCTTCAGGAGGCGTCGCTCATATGGGCAACCAGTAGCGACGATAAATAAACGTAAAACACACAAAGACAATCTGTTGTAATCACAGACTACAGGATTTTCATGTACAATTATATGTCTGATGGCTGTTCTTAAAATTGCACTATCCTTCAAATATCTAAAAGAACTAATCTCTTCAGGAGGCGTCGCGCATAGTATATGGGCAACCGGTAGCGACGATCAATAAACGTAAAACACACACTCGTTTGCTATAGTGTATAACATGGTCCCGTGGAATTTGTCATTAGTTTGCACTTTCTATAAATTTCCGTGCGATTATATTATGTGGAGTGATACATTACCGGATGTAGGATAGATAAATATTAGGCTTAACGTTCATTTCGTATATGTCCACTCTATATAGCAATACAATTATACACGACAGTTGAGGCATGCCCCCCCCACCCCACCACGACAGTTGGGGCATGCCCCCCCCCACCCCACCCCAACCCCAACCCCATCGGATAATTTGTTTTCGGCTGGATTGTGGTGAGATGATGACACTCAAATGGCGGCCTCGGGGTGGTTTCTTAAAAATAATAGGGAACCCCTTAATATTCCATGATACATCAGTTGCTTGGCTGGACAGATATTGTCATACAGATAAGTGTGAAGCCTACTTCAAAATATTAAAATACAATATATATATATATATATATATATATATATATATCTGTTGCATTATTTCATATTTTAGCACAGGAACCTTAATAGAGTGAGTGGGGTGTCCTAGAATAAAGGTACAAGACCTTTGGTGGCTTATGGATAAAATTTCAAGTTCCTGTGATTTTAGAAGTTTTGCAAATAATATGAACAACAACGGAGCACACGGTCCATACAAAACTACACCCCTGCATGTATAAAAGTAAAATGTATGAACACATATGAACACACTTTTTCATAATATTTTTGGTTTTTGTGGTTTTCCTCTTCCGGGTGAAAAATTTTTCAGCGATTTTAAATCATTTCTAACACAATTATTCCACTTACCTATTGACCAGCACAAAGAACAATAATTAACTCCTTTCCAATACATGTGAAGCCCCTTAAATCCGCAGCTTAGCCCCCGAAAAAATATCCTGTGTTATCGAACAGTACGTCCGTATTATGCAGTAACATAGTGCATTAACATACTAAACATGCCTAAACGTGAAGCTCATATCACACTACAAAACTACATAATACGTATCCAAATTCACAAAAACTGTCGCTTTAGTAATAATGTGTGCCTGATGAATGAATTACCGCAATTGAAAAATGCGCTGCATTGTTATACGTTGAAAATGACCGATTACTGTACGATTTGTACTGTATTAAGTTTGTATGTTCATTATTCAAGGTTTAAATGGGATTTATACGGCAATTTGCTAGTAGGTAATTACACAATTTATTTGAATTGAAAAGTTGCAAAAGCGGTAATAATAATATTGATAATAATAACGTCTGTATTTGTCCTGGTATGCAACGCAACTTTTAAATGATTTAATGATATATATAATATGATATACAGTGAAACCTGTCTTAAACAGCCAGCCAAGGGAATCACAGGAAGCGGCTGCTTAGCACAGGTGGCTGCTTGATAGAGTTAATTCACAATAGATACATTTAGTATGATATACAGTGAAACCTGTCTTAAGCAGCCAGCCAAGGGAATCAATATGATATACAGTGAAGCCTGTCTTAAACAGCCAGCCAAGGAATCACAGGAAGCGGCTGCTTAGCACAGGTGGCTGCTTGATAGAGTTCATTCACAATAGATACATTTAGTATGATATACAGTGAAGCCTGTCTTAAACAGCCAGCCAAAGGAATCACAGGAAGCGGCTGCTTAGCACAGGCGGCTGCTTAATAGAGTTCAGATGTATAATAAAACAACATATTGGGAATCTGGAAACTGGCTGCTTAATACAGGTTGGCCACTTACACAGGTTTGTCTGTACGCAATATGGATCAATAGCTAAATAAATATAGTAGAATAGCATAGCAAGGTTCAACGAAACGTGGAATATAATGCAACGAAACGTGGAATATAATGCAACGAAACGTGGAATATAATGCAACGAAACGTGGAATATAATGCAACGAAACGTGGAATATAATGTACCACAACTTATACAACCAATTTGCAGTGCATATACATGTAGTGCATTAACTTATCACCACGCAGGTAGTTACTGAACACAATCCACTGAGCATTGGATATTTTACCCTACCTGCCAATTCACAAGTTTTCACAATCCCACTTGGATTATAGACCAGGAGTCAAATTCAAAAAAGTAATAAAACTTTTACCACCTGAGATTGCAAATTCTCACTATCTATTTTTAAAGACACATCTCATAGATGAAAAAAATCGTTGAAAGCAGTGTTAAACTCACAGGTTAATCGAAGTAATCGTCACTTAACCCTTTTCCCTCATAGAAGCACCTCTCGACGTCATTACCAATACGACATACATTAACCCTTTCCCTCATAGAGGCACCTCTTGACGCCATTACCAATACGACATACATTAACCCTTTCCCTCATAGAAGCACCTCTTGCTACCATTATCAACACGACATACATTGACAATGTAGTAGCCAAACCAATGTTCATAATAAAGGCCAAACTCTCATGTAATCCCAGTAATATCTATGGAGGTGGGATAGATAAGTGCGACTACTTATCCACTGCATGATAGCTAAATGGCTGTCGTTTGTATGGAGATATAATAGTATATTAACCTAAATCTCTATGAAGGAAAGGGTTAAAGATGACGACGAATCCAGACTGGAGAACGCGCTTTTGGGGTTAGGGGAAATATAAAGTTGAATAACTTTGCAACCAATATTCATATTATGACATAATGACCAATGTAGCTAATTAATTATTCTATAATAGACAGTATACTATTTCAATGGCGGGATCACCATAGGACAAAGGTAAACAATTTTATTTAAATTCAAGTCCTGATCGTCGGGTGGCAATATATATATATAGGGAGAAGAAGTTGTTCAACGGAACAAACATATATATTACAGATTTAAATTTTAGAAACAGGAAGTATTAGCGTGTGTTGGAAGGAAGACCCAGTATCATAGTGTATGAACACAGACAGATCTAGCCTGGGAACAGGCGTCGATATATTTTGCCTGGTCAGTCAAATAAATATATTTCAACACCGATACTATTAATTGGGCCGTATTGAGTTTCTGGTGATGTCATTTTGCCAGAAGTTAAAAAGTGAAAAATCGACAGACTGGAACCCAGGCTAAGACAGACCCAATATACCTTCAAATCATACAAAAAGCATGCACTCTCACATTGTGTGTGTTTTACGTTTATTTATCGTCGATTCCGGTTGCCCACATGAGCGACGCCTCCTGAAGAGATTAGTCATTTTAGATTGTTGGAGGATGGTGCAATTATACAGACAGAGACCCATTCCAGAGTCTCCTCTGGTTCTTTTACGTGCACGGTGTAAAGCACCGCTACGAGACCTCGGTTTAACGTCCCATCTGAAAGACTGTTAATTTTATTAGGGTCAGACGGGGGATCGAACCTGTAATCCCTGGATTACCAGTCCAGCGTGTTACCACTGGACTACAGATCCGTCCTTCCACTCAATCATATGCTCTATAGTGGTGGTCACGTGGTGACCCTACTTGGGATTGTCAGTTAATATCTCACGTAGGATCAGTAGAAACAATGGCGGCTATCTAAAACTCTCGATTTAGAAGTTTAAAGGTGTTTAATTGTTTTCTGAACTTACTGTAGTCAAATAAATCGGCGTTAGAATGAAGCGATAGCCTCCTAGCTTCTAGTTCCCCGTCAGTATTGGAACCAAATACATATTGTTTATGTCAATGTCGACGAAAATGGGAACAAAGGAAGCTTAAATACCGAAAATATACTGACAGATTCTTCTTGCTAGCAGTCATCCTCTAACTTTACATTTTGACGCCGATTTATTTTATTCAAATACGTTCAGATAACAATTAAACACTTTTATAATTCTGAATCGACAACAATGTTGTTATATGTTATAGTTCGGGTTTTACGCCTGCATCAGCACCATTTTGGGCTATATCGCCGGCGGGCAGTTTACCTAACACCACCTTTCCTGGGCAGGCTCCAACGGTTAACCAGTACTTGGGTGCACCAACCTCCGTAAGAAACTGCCAACCTCTTCATATATATGAGACACGGTCTGAGCGGGGCTCGAACCCGTGACCATCAGTGATGATAGGTTACAGTGGTATACAAGTCAGCGACCTTAACCACTCGACCATGGAGGCGGACGAATCGACAACAATAATTCCAATATTTTTTTAATTATAAGGTGGTTGATGGTGGTCAATTCGTTATTGAATTTGTTACTTACCCTCAACAGAGATATATGGGGTTTAGTTTATACAAATTTATTTTAGTTCGATTGCGAAACAAGTTCTTTCCAATTATATTAATCACTCTCGAGACCGCATTCCTGGTGGAATCCATCGCCACGAGAGAGAGTGGGGTAATGTAAAATATATATGGGATTCGGCTAACCCCTCACACCACATAGCTTTTACTGACCCCATATAACTGTGTGAAGGGTCAGTAGCAAACCCAATAGCTAATAATAGATGTCTGGGAATTAGCTTGTGTTTTCTATTCCCTCTATGCTGAGTGCATGCGTGGCATTGGCAGATATCTATAAACCGTACTGCAATATTACGAGAATCCGTGCATCAATCTTTCTGCACAATAGGGCAATAGATCACCTTGGGGGAATGATGTGTCGGATTGTTTTGTATTTCCAGTAAACATAATTTTAGAAATGAGTTGATGTTACTGCAATCTATGACTATACCAGTCTGCAGCAATTGAATCAAATATGCGCTAAGCTATAACTCCATAGTTATAACATAGGTATCGAGAGTAAAATGCAACATGCAAGTGTTACATGCATGCATGCATGCACGCCTTTATTCACATGTGTTCACATAATTAATCCACATTTCTAATGTTGTCAGTTGTTCTTAGAATGCTGTAAGCGAATTGTATTTAATGTGGTAATTATGCAAAACCGATCACCATTGTCATATGATAACGGTATAGATAAAAATGGTTTGTAATGTGGGAACCGTATAGGTATAATGGTGTGTAATGTGGGAACCGTATAGGTATAATGGTTTGTAATGTGGGAACCGTATAGGTAAAATGGTTTGTAATGTGGGAACCGTATAGGTAAAATGATTTGTAATGTGGGAACCGTATAGGTAAAATGATTTGTAATGTGGGAACCGTATAGGTAAAATGATTTGTAATGTGGGAACCGTATAGCTAAAATGGTTTGTAATGTGGGAACCGTATAGGTAAAATGGTTT
The DNA here is from genome assembly GCA_014843695.1 of Archivesica marissinica. NCBI lineage: Eukaryota > Metazoa > Mollusca > Bivalvia > Venerida > Vesicomyidae > Archivesica > Archivesica marissinica. The sequence goes on from CM026390.1 coordinate 21,412,018, forward strand.
GTAATGTGGGAACCGTATAGCTAAAATGATTTGTAATGTGGGAACCATATAGGTAAAATGATTTGTAATGTGGGAACCGTATAGGTAAAATGATTTGTAATATTGGGAACGGTGTAAACAAAATGATTTGTAATATTGGGAACATATTGGGAACGGTGTAAACAAAATGATTTGTAATATTGGGAACGGTGTAAACAAAATGATTTGTAATATTGGGAACGGTGTAGATAAACATGATTTGTAACATTGGGAACAGTGTAAACAAAATGATTTGTAATATTGGGAACGGTGTAAACAAAATGATTTGTAATATTGGGAACGGTGTAGATAAACATGATTTGTAATATTGGGAACAGTGTAAACAAAATGATTTGTAATATTGGGAGCGGTGTAAACAAAATGGTTTGTAATGTGGGAACCGTATAGGTAAAATGATTTGTAATGTGGGAACCGTATAGGTAAAATGATTTGTAATGTGGGAACCGTATAGGTAAAATGATTTGTAATATTGGGAACGGTGTAAACAAAATGATTTGTAATATTGGGAACATATTGGGAACGGTGTAAACAAAATGATTTGTAATATTGGGAACGGTGTAAACAAAATGATTTGTAATATTGGGAACGGTGTAGATAAACATGATTTGTAATATTGGGAACGGTGTAAACAAAATGATTTGTAATATTGGGAACAGTGTAAACAAAATGATTTGTAATATTGGGAACGGTGTAGATAAACATGATTTGTAATATGGGGAGGGTGTAGATAAACATGATTTGTAATATGGGGAGGGTGTAGATAAACATGATTTGTAATATAAGAACGGTGTAGATAAACATGATTTGTAATATGGGGACGGTGTAAATAAACATGATTTGTAATATGGGGAGGGTGTAGATAAACATGATTTGTAATATGGGAACGGTGTAAATAAACATGATTTGTAATATGGGAACGGTGTAAATAAACATGATTTGTAATATGGGAACGGTGTAAATAAACATGATTTGTAATATAAGAACGGTGTAGATAAACATGATTTGTAATATCTGTTATTTGTAATAACGCAACGCTTGCCTATCGCTTGCCTACCAATTGCCAAACGCAACGTTTGCATAACGCTTGCCTAACGCTTGCCAAACACAACGATTGCCTAACGCAACACTTGCCTAACTCTTGCCTAACTATTGCCTAACGCTTGCCTAACGCTTGCCTAACGATACGCTTGCCTAACGATACGCTTGCCAAACACAACGCTTGCCTAACATACACCATACACCTTTTCATACAAGCTTCTCAGCTAAAATTCATATCCATAAATGTTTGTGTTTTCAACTTACTTCATCCATAAAGAACAAACTGTGTTTTACGTTTACTTATCGTCGCTACCGGTTGCCCATATGAGCGACGCCTCATGCAGAGGTCATTTTAGATTGTTGGAGGATAGTGCAATGATACAGACAGAGACCCATTCCAGAGTATCCTCTGGTTCTTTTACCTGCACGGTGTAAATCACCGACACGAGACCTCGGTTTAATGTCCCTAACGTACAAATCTGAAACACTGTTAATTGTATTAGGGTCAGACGGGATTACCAGTCCAGCGTGTTACCACTGGACTACAGATCCGTCTGCAAGAACAAGCTTAATGAAGTTCAAATATATATATATCCATTTCAGCACAAAGAAAGGCCTCGGTGGTATTTGACGTCAAAGCATTTGTCTCTTACCGCTGAAGTTTTGATTTTATACTTTCGAGTTCCAAATTTATTTTTGTTTAACGTTTATTTCATCGTCGCTAACGATTGTCCAGATGAGCGCGCGCCGCATCCTGTAGAGATAAGTCTAATATATATATATCCATTTCAGCACAAAGAATGGCTTCGGTGGTATTTGACGTCAAATCTTACCGCTTAAGTTTTCCATATGAATGTATATGAAAGAAATTACTGTTTTTTTATACTTTCGAGTTCCAAATTTAGTTTTGTTTAACGTTTAATTTATCGTCGCTAACGGTTGTCCAGACGAGCGCGAGCAGCATCCTGTAGAGATGAGTCATTTATATGTTGAAGGATAGTGCAATGATACAGACAGAGACACATTCCAGAGTCGCATCTGGTTCGTTTACGTGCAAGGTGTAACGCACTGACACGAGACCTCGATTTAAATTATCATCTGAAAATCTGTGATCTGAGTCATTTTAGTGGATCGAACCCGCGATCCTTGGATTACAAGCCCAGCGTGTTAACCATGTGACCACTGATCCACCTTTGATACGTTAACATTTAGTATTTAGATACTAAATATTTCTAATTAACGCCATTGACAAAATAAAAATGCTTGACTCTCCGTGGATCCCCAAATCTATTAAATTTCTTGTACCAATGAAAAGAAAGACAATTATTCATGTGACGATCTATTACTATTACTGCACCTGAACATCGAATAATTCTCTATCTCAACAATACTATACTGTTTATTATTTGCAACATATCATGCTATTCAAGCCTCGTAAATATTTGTTCTCGTAAGCCTCATTCATGTAGGCATGTGAAATTAGAGCATACAACGTGTTATTGATTTCACTTGATTAAATTACACATATTGGCGTAGCGGCTCTTCTATACAACAGGTAACTAACTGTAATAAATACACCACAATTCATAATTTTAAGACCAACGTCATATTGGTTTCATTTTTAAAATGTCTATTTATTATTAGTTAGAGAGAATATTTAAATAGCGAATGAACAGATAAGCAATATAAATAACCTGGACTATTATAATATTATAGTACCTGCTACAATATAGCAATATAGCAATATTTAAAATGTGAGTAATTACTGTAAAATTATCCATACTATATGTAAAATATTATCATGAATACGTATAACCTTCTCCAAATTTGAACAACTATGTATTTCTTTATGTTTGATATCTATGTACATTGTACATGTATTTATATAAGTTATGCTATTATCACTGTTTGCCATAAAGTATGCATGTATATGTCCTCGTGGGCTTTTGAGCCTATTGGAATTCAGAAATAAAATATCATAATAATTATGAAACATGCATAATTATAAGACAAGCAAATTAATGCATAAATATGCAAACAAATGCATTGATTTAAGATACTGTAATAATTGATACATAGTAATTGATGAATAATTAACACTATTTTGCATATTTTAATAATGATTTTAAGCTTAATATTTACAAATGAATTCGCAAGGGGAATATGTATCCTGATATCTTAAGTGCTAATACGCTACGCAAGCTGAATCGATATTATCACCTGGAACTCCGCAGACGCATTGGAGCGTTTCTGTATCTCGCATAGTTTTTACAGATTTATATTAGCTCGATTGCGAAACAAGTTCGTACAACTTATTTTAATCACTCTCGAGACCTCATTCCTGGTGGAATCCATCGCCACGAGGGAGAGAGAAGAGGCAACGCCGAATGTAAGATGTAAGTGCCTTGCTAATGACACATTCGTAGCGGTTACGGCTCGAACTCTGGGCATTTCGCACCTGAAACGAACGCTCTGCGACTGCGCTATAACGACTTCCGTTTCTTGTTTCCACGCATGATCCTCCAACAATAAAAATTACTGATATATTTCTGGAAAAGGTGTTAAATAAAGTATCCAACAAAAAAGATAGCATAGTTACTATCCAACTGTTTGTGATGGAAGTAGACACCGGATGCAGCTTCGAGCAGTATTTCATGTATGGATGGTTACCTGAGTAGACCTCCGCCAGACAGCTGGACAGTTACTGCCCAACTGTTTGTGGTGGAAGTAGACACCGGGTGCAGCTTCGAGCAGTATTTCATGTATGGACGGTCATCTGAGTAGACCTCCGCCAGCCAGCTGGATAGCTTCCTCACATGAAATAATTCGACACACGCAGTGGGATTCGAACCTACAGCGACGAAGGGTAAGCGATATTAAGCCAACAACTTTAACCACTTAGCCACTGAAGCCCCTCTGTGAAGTCCTAGAATAGCTATATTTACTACTAGATGCAGCGATAGCAGGGGCGGTGTAGAAAACGCGAATTGTGGAACATAAATTCGTCGGTGTTTGGTAAGTGTTATGTAACAGAAGTCAGTGTGTTTCTTCACTCAGAATTGAGATAGTCAGGAATGCAAATATATCAACCGGTTAGTGGCATAATTTTCTTGGAAATTGTGCAAACTATTCATCATATAATAGAAAGATGAACACATTGGCGTAGCAAACTGTAGGTATTGAAGGCTTTTAAAACAACACGTGTTCTATATTTCTAGTCAAAACGTGCCTTAAAGCGACACTACATCGGTGAAAACGCGAATGTCTGCAGAATGTCATTTGCTATTATATGGTATAATTCCCCCCTGCCCCTAAATATTGGCCTCAAAAACTGAGTATATCAACAATTAAACAAACGTCGTATACGCGGTTTGTTGACATAACAAAATAATGTAAATAAGGTCGAAATTCATGCGTAATAAAAAGCGTTTATCCTGAATAACACGAGCCATGCTACATATTTACCGTGATATTTCACACGTGTGCCTATGCATATTTATGTGTAGACTAATTTTAATTAAATTATCTTTAAACGAAAGTACCGTGTGTTTAGTATTGACTTCAATGGCAACACATGTGAAATATAACAGTAAATATGTATCATAAATCGTGCATTGCATTAAATGATCTAGACAAACTAGCAGAATGGGAGCAGAAATGGAAGAGGAGCTTCAACATCAGTAAATACCATAGTTTACACATATTTATTTTAGCTCGATTGCGAAACAAGTTCGTACAACTTATTTTAATCACTCTCGAGACCTCATTCCTGATGGAATCCATCGCCACGAGGGAGAGAGAAGAGGCAACGCCGAATGTTAGTGATTTGCTAAGGACACATTCGTACCGGTTACGGCTCGAACTCTGGGCATTTCGCACCTGAAACGAACGCTCTGCGACTGCGCTATAACGACTTCCGTTTCTTGCTTCCACGCATGATCCTCCAACAACAAAAATTACTGATATATTTCTGGAAAAGGTGTTAAATAAAAGTATCCAACAAAAAAGATAGCATAGTTACTACCCAACGGTTTCTGGTGGAAGTAGACACCGGATGCAGCTTCGAGCAGTATTTCATGTATGGATGGTTACCTGAGTAGACCTCCGCCAGCCAGCTGGACAGTTACTACCCAATTGTTTGTGGTGGAGGTAGACACCGGATGCAGCTTCGAGCAGCATTGTATGTATGTATGTTCCTTTACTGTCAAACCCCTCGCGGGGACTTAGATATGTTTTCATGGGCAGGCTCAGCTGACCTAAGCGATTAACCAGTACTAAGCAATGTGTGTGAGGTGCCTTGCTCAATGACACTATATACGTGGCCTGACCGAGTATCGAACCCGGGACCGTTTGATTCCAAATCCGACGCTCTACCACTGGACCACGGACGCCACACTCGCATTTCATGTATGGATGGTTACCTGAGTAGACCTCCGCCAGCCAGCTGGACAGTTACTACCCAACTGTTTGTGGTGGAAGTAGACACCGGATGCAGCTTCGAGCAGTATTTCATGTATGGATGGTTACCTGAGTAGACCTCCGCCAGCCAGCTGGATAGTTACTACCCAACTGTTTGTGGTGGAAGTAGACACCGGATGCAGCTTCGAGCAGTATTTCATGTATGGATGGTTACCTGAGTAGACCTCCGCCAGCCAGCTGGACAGTTACTATCCAACTGTTTCTGGTGGAAGTAGACACCGGATGCAGCTTGGAGCAGCATTTCAGGTACGGACGGTCATCTGAGTAGACCTCCGCCAGCCAGCTGGATAGCTTCCTCACATGAAAGAATTCGACACATGCAGTGGGATTCGAACCTACAGCGGCGAAGGGTAAGCGATATTAAGCCAACAACTATAACCACTCAGCCACTGAAGCCCCTATGTGAAGTCCTAGAATAGCTATATTTACTACTAGATGCAGCGATAGCAGGGGCGGTGTAGAAAACGCGAATTGTGGAACATAAATTCATCGGTGTTTGGTAAGTGTTATGTAACAGAAGTCAGTGTGTTTCTTCACTCAGAATTGAGATAGTCAGGAATGCAAATATATCAACCGGTTAGTGGCATAATTTTCTTGGAAATTGTGCAAACTATTCATCATATAATAGAAAGATGAACACATTGGCGTAGCAAACTGTAGGTATTGAAGGCTTTTAAAACAACACGTGTTCTATATTTCTAGTCAAAACGTGCCTTAAAGCGACACTACATCGGTGAAAACGCGAATGTCTGCAGAATGTCATTTGCTATTATATGGTATAATTCCCCCCTCCCCCCAAATATTGGCCTCAAAAACTGAGTATATCAACAATTAAACAAACGTCGTATACGCGGTTTGTTGACATAACAAAATAATGTAAATAAGGTCGAAATTCATGCGTAATACAAAGCGTTTATCCTGAATACCACGAGCCATGCTACATATTTACCGTGATATCTCACACGTGTGCCTATGCATATTTATTTGTAGACTAATCTTAATTAAATTATCTCTAAACGAAAGTATCGCGTGTTTAGTATTGACTTCAATGACAACACACGTCAATTCAGGAGCCTGGATGACAGGTATATGAAAGTATGAAGACCACAAAAACACTGTTTATTGATTCAATGTTAGTGTTCGCTGTATTCAGAAGAATTTGTAGTAGCAATGCGTGAAATTCGTGAACAAAATGCATTTGATTTGCTTTTTGCGATGTAATGTCGCTTTAAAGATGTATTGCTGTTCAAAATGACTTAAACACTTTCTAAGAAAAAGTTGATATCTTACAAATGTATCTGTTAATTAATCAGTATTACACAAGTTTTGCAGTAATGAAATCCATCCTTTTTTAACATTTTTAATGTACATTCTTGAATATTAAATAATCTTATTTCAGTGACTGGGTTAGTCTTTTGTCTTTCGGTTCTCTACCTAACTCCATTCCTCCGTAGTCAATCGTAACAGCAATGAAATGAATGTGCTCACATCATTTTTAGCACATTTTGTTAAACTTCCTGGCATCAAAACGAGATGCTGCAAGTTCATCTTTTTTTAACAGGAAATATATTTAAAATGCCAGAGAATGCAGCTGCTGATATATATATTATATATATATATATATATATATATTATAATATATCAGTCAATATATATATACAGTCTACATCCGTTATGTTGAATTCCGTCGGACCGAACAAAATACTTCGACATAACCGGAGTTTGACTTAACGTAATTCGAAATAAACGGAGCCAGTTATATGTAAAATGATAGTGCTTGAATGAAACGGGAATTTGATCCGACTTCGAGATAACCAGATAATTCGACATAACCGACTTTGACATAGCGGATGTATACTGTACTTTAAAAGTTTTGTATTGTATTAAATGATCTAGGCAAACTAGCAGAATGGGAGCAGAAATGGAAGATGAGCTTCAACATCAGTAAATGCCATATCGTGCATGTCACAAGATCAAAACGAAAGATCACAACAGTATATACCCTGCACAAACAAACTTTATCTACACATAAATAAAATAACCAGTAAATCCAGTCAGAGCTAAGGCTTCTTAAAACGGATTTTTTATTCAGCACGCAAAATAACCAAACATATGCTGCTTATAACTCTATTGTCAGACCTACACTAGACTATAGCTCATCAGTATGTGATACACACACACAGAAAGACAATGACAAGGTTGAAAATATTCAAAAACAGGTTGCACGCTTTGTTCACCAACACATACAGCAAGATCCCGGGCACAGTCACTAATATAATGAATTATCTGAAATGGAACTCCTTAGAAAGTAGACGAAAAACAAACCGGCTTACTCTGTTCTATAAAATGGTAAATAATCATGTGGCTGTCAATCCATCACAATATCTCACACCTTACAACAGACAGTCACACATTACCACCATTTGGCATATCACATTCCATTCACAACAGTTGACTATTTCAAGTGCTCATACTTTCTGAGAACAGTTGTTCAATGGAACATACTGCCATCTCATGTAGTCAACGCTGACTCTATCGCAGGATTTAAGTCAGCGCTGGATGCATCGATGATGAAGCCATAACAGAACACACTTGTTTTTATCTTGTTCTTAACAACTACTAACCTCTCTTTGCACACTTCTAGTATATGTACATATTGCAGGCTTAAGGGCTTTTAAGGTTTAAGGTGTTAGGTTTTTGCACCCTTTTTTATCACACTACCAGTGTCCTCTTTGGTGGAATTATAGTAGCTGAGGAGACCTGGTAGCTCACTTGTCTACCCCCCCCCCCCAACGCATGGCCATAATAGCTCAATTATTGACTGTTAGCAATTAACAGAGAAGAAGAAGGATGTCGACCCTATTTACATTATGTTGCTATGTCAACAAACCGCGTATACGACGTTTGTTTATTAGTTGAAATACTCAGTTTTTGAGGCAAGTATTTGGAAAGAAATTATACCATATAATAGGAAATTACATTCGGCAGAAATTTGTGTTTTCACTGATGTATTGTCGCTTTAATAGAGATGGGTTGCGTTTAGTATTAAACTATTCTTCCATTTTCTGTATCGGTATGTATCTATATGTTACGTAGTACAGCACACTACTTGTCCAGAATACCATACCTGAAATAATGTCTCTACAACCAGCCTGTTGTGGCGAAGAAAACCACGCCAGATATGTCAGTGGTACGTGGAAAACCACGCCAAATATGTGAGTGGTACGTGGAAAACCACGCCAGATATGTCAGTGGTACGTGGAAACCCACGCCAGATATGTCAGGGTTACGTGGAAACCCACGCCAAATATGTCAGTGGTACATGGAAAACCACGCCAGATATGTCAGTGGTACGTGGAAAACCACGCCAGATATGTCAGTGGTTCGTGGAAAACCACGCCAGATATGTCAGTGATAAGTGGAAAACCACACCAGATATGTCAGTGTTACGTGGTAAACCACGACAAATATGTCAGTGGTACGTGGAAAACCACGCCAGATATGTCAGTGGTACGTGGAAAACCACGCCAGATATGTCAGTGGTACGTGGAAAACCACGCCAGATATGTCAGTAATAAGTAGAAAACCACGCCAGATATGTCAGTGATACGTGGAAAACCACGCCAGATATGTCAGTGTTACGTGGTAAACCACGACAAATATGTCAGTGGTACGTGGAAAACCACGCCAGATATGTCAGTGGTACGTGGAAAACCACGCCAGATATGTCAGTGGTACGTGGAAAACCACGCCAGATATGTCAGTGATAAGTAGAAAACCACGCCAGATATGTCAGTGATACGTGGAAAACCACGCCAGATATGTCAGTGGTACGTGGAAAACCACGCCAGATATGTCAGTGGTACGTGGAAAACCACGCCAGATATGTCAGTGTTACGTGGTGGTAGCTTAGTCGAGTCCTGTATGGTTCTAGGGGGGAATGATTGTTTGTAGAATGTAACAGTGAATGGTAGAAATGGCTGCTGTGAACCACTAGTCCCTCGGTCACTGGTCTTGACAATATGAGCGGTATATGGGATATGCACTAGTCAGTGGATCTTGAATACAATGGCGAGACGTAACAGTCGCGGCGATCTTGAAGTTGTTCCCAGCCACGTATCTTGACCATTGTTGTGACTCATCACGGACACCTTCCTATCTATGTAGTCATTGACGACGAAACGAGCTGCTCGATGCTGAACTGTGTCAAGGCAGAACAACTTTGATGTGTTCGACTTCGAGGGATCGCAAGCTGATGCGTCGCATTCAATATATGGACGTATCATTGTCTTGTATGCAGTATCTTTGACGTCATGCTGCAGTCTGTTAAGTTGAACCATTGAAAACACAGTGACCTAGATGAGTTGGTGTCTGCAACTGGAGCTGAATGCCAATAAGGATTGCATTGAGATACGTGCTGATGTCGACAACTTGAAGACTTTCGTTGTGGAAGAAGTAGTATATAGTTACCAGTAACTGAGGTACGTGCTGATGTCGACAACTTGAAGACGTTCGTCGTGGAAGAAGTAGTAAATAGTTACCAGTAACTGAGGTACGTGCTGATGTCGACAACTTGAAGACTTTCGTCGTGGAAGAAGTAGTATATAGTTACCAGTAACTGAGGTACGTGCTGATGTCGACAACTTGAAGACGTTGGTACACAGGGATTCGGCACGTTTGGGGTTACTAGTATATATATTTAAATATATATACTAGTACCCCCAAACGTGCCGAATCCCTGTGCGTTGGTAGTGGAAGTAGTATATAGTTACCAGTAACTGAGGTACGTGCTGATGTCGACAACTTGAAGACGTTCGTCGTGGAAGAAGTAGTATATAGTTACCAGTAACTGAGGTACGTGCTGATGTCGACAACTTGAAGACGTTCGTCGTGGAAGAAGTAGTATATAGTTACCAGTAACTGAGGTACGTGCTGATGTCGACAACTTGAAGACGTTCGTCGTGGAAGAAGTAGTATATAGTTACCAGTAATTGAGGTACGTGCTGATGTCGACAACTTGAAGACGTTCGTCGTGGAAGAAGTAGTATATAGTTACCAGTAACTGAGGTACGTGCTGATGTCGACAACTTGAAGACGTTCGTCGTGGAAGAAGTAGTATATAGTTACCAGTAACTGAGGTACGTGCTGATGTCGACAACTTGAAGACGTTCGTCGTGGAAGAAGTAGTATATAGTTACCAGTAATTGAGGTACGTGCTGATGTCGACAACTTGAAGACGTTCGTCGTGGAAGAAGTAGTATATAGTTACCAGTAACTGAGGTACGTGCTGATGTCGACAACTTGAAGACGTTCGTCGTGGAAGAAGTAGTATATAGTTACCAGTAATTGAGGTACGTGCTGATGTCGACAACTTGAAGACGTTCGTCGTGGAAGAAGTAGTATATAGTTACCAGTAACTGAGGTACGTGCTGATGTCGACAACTTGAAGACGTTCGTCGTGGAAGAAGTAGTATATAGTTACCAGTAATTGAGGTACGTGCTGATGTCGACAACTTGAAGACGTTCGTCGTGGAAGAAGTAGTATATAGTTACCAGTAGTTGAGGTACGTGCTGAGTCGACAACTTGAAGACGTTCGTCGTGGAAGAAGTAGTATATAGTTACCAGTAACTGAGGTACGTGCTGATGTCGACAACTTGAAGACGTTCGTCGTAGAAGAAGTGTATATAGTTACCAGTAACTGAGGTACGTGCTGATGTCGACAACTTGAAGACGTTGGTACACAGGGATTCGGCACGTTTGGGGTTACTAGTATATATATTTAAATATATATACTAGTACCCCAAACGTGCCGAATCCCTGTGCGTTGGTAGTGGAAGTAGTATATAGTTACCAGTAACTGAGGTACGTGCTGATGTCGACAACTTGAAGACGTTCGTCGTGGAAGAAGTAGTATATTACAGTAACTGAGGTACGTGCTGATGTCGACAACTTGAAGACGTTCGTCGTGGAAGAAGTAGTATATAGTTACCAGTAACTGAGGTACGTGCTGATGTCGACAACTTGAAGACGTTCGTCGTGGAAGAAGTAGTACATAGTTACCAGTAGTTGAGGTACGTGCTGATGTCGACAACTTGAAGACGTTCATCGTGGAAGAAGTAGTATATAGTTACCAGTAACTGAGGTACGTGCTGATGTCGACAACTTGAAGACGTTCGTCGTAGAAGTAGTATATAGTTACCAGTAACTGAGGTACGTGCTGATGTCGACAACTTGAAGACGTTCGTCGTGGAAGAAGTAGTATATAGTTACCAGTAACTGAGGTACGTGCTGATGTCGACAACTTGAAGACGTTGGTCGTGGAAGAAGTAGTATATAGTTACCAGTAACTGAGGTACGTGCTGATGTCGACAACTTGAAGACGTTCGTCGTGGAAGAAGTAGTATATAGTTACCAGTAACTGAGGTACGTGCTGATGTCGACAACTTGAAGACGTTGGTCGTGGAAGAAGTAGTATATAGTAACGCGTACTCGAAATAATCTATTCTCACAGCAAATTATCTGTTGTCAATTAGATTCCCATTCCTTGAGGGTTGTGATGTTTTCTTGCGGTTGGGTGACATGGTAACCTCGTCATTGTGGCTGCACATGCACTTGTAAAACAACATACGCATCATCCGCAATCGGTGGCTTGTGATCACCGGCAAATGGAATGTGTGTCGTTGATGTATACACGGAAGAACAGATGGCAGAGTATTGCGTCCTGTGGTACTCCTGAAACATTGTTGTTTCTTGTATTTGTTGCAAGATCAAATACGTTTGGAATCAAGCGTCCAGTTTGTCCTTGATGAAATTGTGTGCTCCACGCATTTCTCACTAGAACTCAGTTTTTCAACCAACCGCTTAAAATGTGGAACATTATAGAATTTGCTTTTAAGATCTATAACTGGCCACGTTGTGGACGTCAGCTATATCATGCAAACGTATTTGCGCAATCTATTCCAAACTGCCTCTGTTGCTGACACGCGTGGGCTTCATAATAAAAGTGTTTGTTTATTATAGTGTCACCCCTATTTAAAAAGCCAGTCATCAGTACTTCCCGAATCCTATACTTGTATGCTAGGCGATATACTGGTAGGCAATCGGTAACCATTATTTAACTAGCTGGCAGCTCACCAACCGGCCCTGTCTGAACGAACCCCTGACGAGATTCGAACCTTCGATCTCCCGCTCCGTATGCTGACGCCTTAACCACTAGGCCACGGATAACCCAAATCAGGAATGGACCAGAAATGAACACTTTAGTCATACCCGTTATTAAGTGATATTTTTGCTCTAACACATACCGCACGGTCAAAATTGCTAACCTAAAATCTGCTAACCTATAATTTCGGCACCAAATGATGCATCGTGGATCACTCTTTAAACGCATACATAACAAGTTTTCCCTCAGCTTGTTTTCGTCAAGTTATGTTTTCAAGCAAAGTTAGCAGAAGTTTCTTATTTCGTTCAGTATATTATATCTGAGTAAATTACGTCACTTACAATTAAATTGCTAAATCATAATCCAAATTTGCTCAAAATGGGGTTAGGAGAATTGGACACTGAAAAAAGGGGGATAGTACCGAATATGGGGGCCGGTGGGAATTACAATCTAGCAATTAATTCATAATGATCTTACATGACCATACGGGAGAAGGAAAGAACTACATACTCCGATCATTAAGATCAGTTTATTGACAACATTTGATTTATTTACGGACATTAGTGTAAATGAGGTCTCACTGCTGATTTAATGCTACAACAATAGATCACCGCGTCACAATACCAATCTAACCTCGTGTATTACCTCACATAATTGAAGGTTCATTAGTAGTACATAAAACAATACATAGTTCAGTGGTAGATATTCACAATTGCCAAAAAAAAATCTAAATGCATTTTTTTTAAAAATCCCCTCAAAATAATTAAAAACAAATACCCAAATTACTTTTTTAATTCCAAAGATAAATACTCATATTTATTAAAACTTCAAAGACAATCTGAAGATAGAGATGTTTTGAAATGAATATTGTTAAGGGTATGGTAACATTATATTTGTGTTTATATTTACTGTTAAACCTTCAAACACCTGTGGCACTATAATCATACGATCTAATGCTAGAATATGTTTATGATTCATGTCTGTAAAATAGCAAGACGTTCATTACTGCCATTATCATAACCTACCCTTGCAGCCTCATTGTTGATGTTCATTTGTAAGTCAATTTTACTAAAAGTTTATCAGAAACAGAAAAAACTTTGGGGGATGGGACTTTTTTATTTATTCTATTCATCTCATTTGGAAGCCAAAAATAAAAAAATGTTGTCATTTTTTCTCCATATTAGTCACTTTGCATAATGGCCGTTTGGAGAAACAAACCAAAGGTCACATTTTTATTAATACTAGCTTTATGTGTGCTGGATGCTGGCAGCAGGAAGTGGAAGTATCAACCCACAATGCACCAAATTATCCACATAGTTCCAATTTGGTGAGCATCTAAGATCAATGTCCATTTCAAGGCCTCCACTGATATCTGCCATTATCGCCAACTAATAGAGATTAAGCGAGTGGTGAAAATATTGTGATATTGGCGACCAAAAATATTTCATCAAAATGGAAAAAAGTTAATAAATGGACCATTTTGGCAAAAGAGAAATATCGATAGATTTTTAAAATTCGGATGATGTATGCACCTGTACCCACCCCCCACCTCTCTGTTTCTACACATTTAAAGCCAGTAAGTTGCACAATGTTGCTAATATTGAATGTCTTCCTATTTCACTCACAAATTAAATTAATGATATCAGGTCTGCTTAATGTAACAAACATCTGAAATAACATACATACAAACGTCATTTCCTCTGAGTAAATGATCCAATATACTTATATTCTGCTCTAAGCCAATCAGACGCCAGTTGTTATACATAATAGACTGCTCCAAGCCAATCAAACATGAGTTACTTTGCTTATATTTTGCTCTAAGCCAATCAAACATCAGTATTTTGTTCAAAAACACTTTATATAGCCAATCAAACATCAGTATTTTGTTCAAAAACAATGAAAAGGCTTTTCCATATACTGAATTGACCTTAATTAGTTATGTGTTGATTGTGCTGCACGTGCGATTGGATACTGTGTAATATGTGATATCACTGTACTGGCGGGGTAACTGTGTTACTGACAGTATATATATGCCTAATGACACACCCACCTTGAATCTGGCTTGGCACAAAGGTCACAAAACCACGATGACTCAAAAGTCACAAACTGTTTCTTAAATATTTAGGTTAAACATTTTCCCCCAGCTATTATTGGTGGAGGAAGACCTTGGTGCCCCTACGAGCAGTAATCCAAGCGCAGATGGGCACCAGGTAAAAGTCACAAACTACGATGGCTCAAAAGTAAACTACAAGAGGTTGACACTGCGTCCATTACACCACAGAGGCGCCACACACCAAAGAACATGGCTCAATTATGCTAAATTAGCATTCATACATTTCTAAATAAATGATGTAATTAAATCTAAGTTCTTGTATTCATATAGAATTCTGATAATTACTACCATCTAATTAGGAAATATGTCATAAAAAACTGTCTAGCTAACAGCACTATGTTTCTCGCACACCTATTGGCCAGGACACAGGTTACCAGCTAGTTCCACCCATGTGGAATTTTATTATTAAATTATCAATAACTCAACGTGGCACTTGTCTTTAACTCTCAAGTGGTGTAGAGATATTGGTATTTTCTCGGAATCATACGTTTTGCTAGACATTTATTTAATAAAACAACTTTCAACTGAGAATTATTGTTCATTTTCATCATGTATACCATTTGTATGTGTGCGTAAGTGTGTGTGTTTTAAGTTTATTTATCGTCGCTACCGGTTGCCCATATGAGCGACGCCTCCTGAAGAGATTAGTCATTTTAGATTTCTGGAGGATAGTGCAATGATACAGACAGAGACACATTCTCTGGTTCTTTTACGTGCACGGTGTACAGCACGAGACCTCAGTTTAAAGTCCCATCTGAAACACTATTAATTTTATTAGGGTCAGGCGGAGGATCGAACCAGCGATCCCTGGATTACCAGTCCAGCGTGTTAACCACTGGACTACCAGCGTGTTAACCACTGGACTACAGATCCGTCTGTTTGCGGAGGCTCATATTTGGTGAATAAGATACCATTTTCGCTCGACAGTTGGTCTATTTATAAATACTAATGCTCTTAAATGGGTTGGATGACGTAATTGATGAAGAAATAGACATTTTCATAGCAACATGGGCGTAGATTCAAAAAATAACAATGCTGCAATAAAACGTGTAATGGCCAATAGGGGTGCAAGAAAAAGTACCCATCAATATACACTGGTGTGGGACAAGGATATTCCACACAATTGGCGAGAAAATGTAGTCAGAAGCTTGACAAAGCCTCTGACACTGAGCACTCGCATGGAATGTGCTCGTCCTACATCAGTGCATATGAATGGTACTCTTAATCTACAGAACAATGTGTCGGTAACTCTATGTGTGTAATTTCATATAAACAAAATGTCTTCATCCATACTGCATACTCATGTAGTATAAATACATAACCTTGTCAACTCTCACGCAGGACAGACGGATCTGTAATATAGTGGTTAACATGGACTGGTAATCCAGGGAAACCCAGGTTCGATCCCCCGTCTGGCCAGAATAAAATTAACAGTCTTTCTGGGACTTTAAACCAAGGTCTCGTGTCGGTGCTTTACACCGTGCACGTAAACGAACCAGAGGAGACTCTGGAATGGGTCTCTGTCTGTATCATTGCACTATCCTCCACAAATCTAAAGTGACTAGTATCTTCAGGAGGCGTCGCTCATATGGGCAACCGGTAGCGACGATAAATAAACGTAAAACACACACTCTCACGCAGGCAAGAATTGAAGCAAAATGGGATACATTGTTCTATTGGGAATGTTACTTAAAATGATGATGCAAATAATCATGATGACGAGGATTGAATGACTAGTCAAGAAAATTATGCAATACATGTACTTGTCTTATTGTCTATGACTATATATGTTATTATCATTTCATGTTATGTTATATTTCGGGTTTTACGCCTGCATCAGCACCATTTTTGGACTATATCGCCGGCGGGCAGTTTACCTAACAACACCTTTCCTGGGCAGGCTCCAGCAGTTAACCAGTACTTGGGTGCACCAACCTCCGTAAGAAACTGCCAACTTTTTCATATAAATGAAACACTGTCTGAGCCGGGCTCGAACCCGTGACAATCAGTGATGATAGGTTACAGTGGTATACAAGTCATTGACCGTAACCACTCGACCACGGAGGCGGACTTTATTAGTTCATACAAATTTATTTTAGATCGATTGCGAAACCCCCTTAGAGTATAATAGAAATACCATCTAGACAATTCATTCAAGTTATGTTCCTCCTTATGCTTAGTTTAGTTTATACTAGGGATGGCAACGAATGTTCGAATATTCGAATATTCGTTCGAACGTCCGAATATTCGAATATTAAAACCATATTCGAATATTAAAAAAAAAATTCAAATAAAATTTTAATCAATTGCAGTTAAATCATAACTTAAAAGTATATATATGTTTGTTTAAATTTCGATCAATTAAGTTTCGAAAACAAAGAATGACCCAATGCGTGCCCGACGGTGCGAAATGTCATCGCGATTTGGCTCCAAATAACAAAGGAGGGTGATGACATGTTGTTCACACCTTACAGGGGTCACTAATTGATTAATGCATGCAGTCTATTTGACGGGACACAAACTGAGAAGCATTTGTTTTACAGGTACTAACTGTAGTGGAAATCGAAAGTTGGAGAAATTTGCGAATATTCGTTCGGAAGATCATCCGAATATCACAATCACCATTCGTTGCCATCCCTAGTTTATACACATTTACTTTAGCTCTATTGCGAAACAAGTTCTTACAACTTATATTAATCACTCTCGATACCTCATTCCTGATGGAATCCATCGCCATGAGGGAGAGAGAAGACTCAATGTGGAATTTAAATGCCCTGCCTAAGGAAGGCACAATCATAACAGGTTTCCAATTATGCAGAGTAAAAATCAGTATTGTTTCCATTTCACATGACGCCGTCTTTCTGACGTAAGCTGAGATGTGGAAACTAGAGCATGGCAGCTCACTACTACATCTCATCTTTTTTGTGAAATACTGATATCGAGGAAATATGAAAACGCTTCAAACAGTTGGAACTAGACATAAATTGTTTCGGTTGATTTTCATAGCAGACAATTTGCTCAGTTGGTTTGAACGCATCAGTGTACAGTCAAACCTGTCTTAAGGGGCCAGCCAAGGTAGAAAATTGGCTTCTTAGCACCAGTTGTTGCCTAACAGAGACCAAATGTTGACCAAATTGCCAGCACCGGTGGCTACCTAATAGAGACCAAATGTTGACCAAATTGCCAGCACTGGTGGCTGCATAATAGAGACCAAATGTTGACCAAATTGCTAGCACCGGTGGCTGCATAATAGAGACCAAATGTTGACCAAATTGTCATACTGCTGGTTTGGTTACTGGTTGCTTAATACGTATTGGCTGCTTAATAGAGGTGACAGCTAACACAGGTTTGACTATGTTGAAATATCCACATACTATAATATTCATAGCTATAGAATTATATTCTCAAAAATTATGTCCCAATTTGTTTATAATTTAATATTGTTTAATAGCTCAAATTTATTATTTAACATAACTTATTATAATGGCGAAAGGTAATCGAGAAATTAATATATAATGGTCCAAATTTAATGTAATATAGAAATTAATTTATAATGGTCAACGGTAATCTAGCAATAAATTTATACTGGCCAAGGGAAATAAATTTATAATGGCCAAGGGAAAATTTTTTATAATGCCCAAAAGTATTCTAGCAATATATTTATAATGGCCAACGGTATTCTAGCAATATATTTATAATGGCCAACGGTATTCTAGCAATATATTTATAATGGCCAACGGTATTCTAGCAATATATTTATAATGGCCAAAGGTGTTCTAGCAATATATTAATAATGGCCAAAAGTATTCTAGCAATATATTTATAATGGCCAAATGTGTTCTAGCAATGAATTTATAATGGCCAAAGGTGTTCTAGCAATATATTTATAATGCCCAAAGGTATTCTAGCATAGCTAAAGTGAACATGGCAATATCTAGATGCTCCTCATTTTAAATGCATCCATGGTGAATAATGTTTGGAATGTAAAATAAAACATGGGAAAGCCATCAATCAATGTTCACGATTACACAAGAGAGGCCAATCACACAATATAGTAAATATACATAACTGACAAAAACTCCAGTCTGCCAGCTCTCACCCATTACTATAACAAAGATGTGCCATTTTAAGTCACTTGTTAAATTTACAATAACCTTTAAATAGTCTATATCTGCAAAATGCACCACGTATGAAAAACATATAAATGTATACTGGCAAGATAATACCCATATCAACGTTAAGAGCTGGAACGAGTAGTAATTTCGTACCCGGGTACCAAAGGTCTATTGCCCGCCAGGGAACCCGGGTACTCGCGGTCATTAGTTCCCTTGTAATAAATGTATATACATCACATTCAAGTTGTCCATCATGATGCCAGTAACCAACCGTAATGGCAATAGCCGAGTGTGGAACAATTGCAGTGTATCTGTCTATTAATTCACATGAATCATGTCACGCTATTAATTCACATGAATCATGTCACGCTATTAATTCACATGAATCATGTCACACTATTAATACACATGAATCATGTTGCGCTATTAATACACATGAATCATGTCACGTTATTAATTCACATGAAACATGTCGCGCTACATTTTCAGGTAAAAGATTTTATTCAGTAACTGATCTCCATCAAATATACGTTTTGTTTGCTCTAAAATATGCAATAATGGTGGTCGGGTAACGTGTAAAGATTTCGTACCCGTGTAGCAGCATTACCGGATCCAGTAGTGCAACTCGATACCCGAGTACTTGACCCAGCTCTAATTCATTGTAAAGTACAGGGCTGCTATACAATCATCTATACATGAACATCAGATACAATATACACCACTTATAAAGAAATACGCAGGTGCAACTTCAATGGGGTAAAGGAGAAACCCAAGTTTTTGCAGTAACATACACAAGTATCTCTTAAACCATTCAAAACCAAGTAACTGACATGGACTGGTGCATTCAATACAAAGTAAATCACATGGACTGGTGCATGATATATTTAGATCAATAAATTAATAGAAAATTACATTTGGACCTGTTACAGTTATCAAAATGGGTAATTTTTTCTAAAAATAGTAATATTACTGGCAAAAAGTGCAGATCCTGATCTGCTCATTGCAAAAACAAAGTTGAATTTATGTTTATATATCCCTCTTAGCCTTAAAAATGCTGAATAAATTGGAAGGAATGTGCAAACAACATAGATCCAGCTCAGCCGTTGCATAACACTGCGTCTGTTCAGGATCTATGCTGTTTGCTATTCAGCCAAGTATTTTAGCTCCACTATCCGAATCGCAAACAGCATAGAGCTTGATTAGACTGCATCTGATCTGGCTCTATGCTGTTTGCAAAAGCAATTATAGTTGCGATTAGCAGGTTAGTTTATGCAAATTTATTTTAGCTCGATTGCGAAACTGAAGTTCTTACAACTTATATTAATCACTCTCGAGACCTCATTCCTGGTGGAATCCATCACCATGAGGGAGAGAGAAGAGGCAATGTGGAAATTAAATGCCTTGCCAAAGGGCACGATCGTAACTGCTCCAGCGGGGCTAGAACACCAGACCTTTTGCACCTGGAGTGAACACACATTCACTAATCAACACCACAGACCTCTAAATAGGCTTACAAAAAGTGTAGATCCAGATGAGCCGGCTCGTGAGCCGTCTCATCAGGATCTGCACTTTTTGCCAGTGATATGACTATTTTTAGACATAATTACCCATTTTGATAAATGAACTTGTCCAAATGTGATTTTCTGATTCATTTATTGGTTTATGAATATCATGGACCAGTCCATGTGAGTTACTTGGTGTTGAATGGGTTAAGAGTCAGACACAATCACTGATGCAGTAACACTGTAAAAATAAGGTGGATGTTCAATAACTATGAAATACATAAAATAAATATGTATCTGGTTGAAGCTAGAACGGTCTATTACGAAACATTCAACAACACAAGTCCAACTTGAAATCAAGGATAAAATGTCTATGTACATTCTTGTCGAAACTTATTACTTATTAGAAGACAAAAATTACAGTTTACTTTTCCATGAACAAAATCCTATGTCTTTAATAAAGATAACTTTTACAATATAATGTTCAAAAAAGTGTGGTAAATAAATGATTCTGCTTGAATTGTAACAAAGTTAGCTGTGTGTGCCCCATTAATGCATTGCTTCAGATATCCAGGTAGAACCACACACCTTCTGCAAGCGGTGAGATGCAAGTGATTTGAAGTCAAAAATCTTAACCAGAAGCCCTGAAATAATATCGATTTCTATCACCGATAGATGAACTTTTACAAATCTGTTTCTGCCTTGTGCTGCGTTATGGTCAGAATAAAAATTGCTTCTGATCCAACATAAATCAGTGGAAGTCGTGATAGCGCAGTGGATGCGCATTCGCTTCAGGTGCGAAAGGTCCGGAGTTCGAGCCCCGCTGGAGCCGTTGCGATTGTGCCCTTAGGCAAGGCATTCAAATTCCACGTTGCCTCTTCTCTCTCCCTCGTGGCGATGGATTCCATCAGGAATGAGGTCTCGAGAGTGATTAATATAAGTTGACATAACTTGTTTCGCAATCGAGCTAAAATAAATTTGTATAAACTAACATAAATCACAGGTAATTCACCAGATTATATGGACAAACGACATATATATATTTTATGTCTCATAAAACGATTTATGTGCAGGGCCTCCAAACTAGCCTCTGGGACTCTCAGGGTCCCATATAACAGAGTTCATTCTAGGTCAGAATTTTTGGGAGAAGTGAGAAAGCGCGTGATCGCTTCCTTAAATGGTGTTCTTTAATATACTTCTGCAAAATAGGGTTAAAATGCACATTACAACCATTAAATACAACATTTGAATAGAAGGAGTGCTATACAATGGGCCAGTGTATCTTACTAGACAACATTTTGTTTGAAAATCGTAAAAACCAAAAAATATATTTATTTTTTTAGGGAGAAGTGGGCCACCCAGAGGGCGAAATTTCGCCCACATCGCCCTCTAGAATGATCCCTGATATAATATTATGTCTTAGCTCTAACGTTATATATCTGGGGGTTCCGTAGAATATTCTGTACGGCAAAGTAACGCTATATTGATTTTTCTGACCTATTTCTGGGAGCCTTGTTGAAACAACAGAAACAGTATTCGATACATTTACTACTTTTTCACCATAACGAAAGTAGAATTACTACAGTAAATTATTGGAAAACGAACAAAACGGTGATATCTTTATGAAGGAGTAATTTATGCAACGATAATAAATTCTACAAGGACGTTATTTCCTGTTAACATAAATGGTTATTATTTATGAGTATTAAAGACATAGTCCTGTTCAGAAGGAATAATTACACTGTAATATGCAAATGTCCCATATTTTTATGCTAACACATTTTCTGGATTCAGGGCCGCACATTTTCTGGATTCAGGGCCGCACATTTTCTGGATTCAGGGCCGCACATTTTCTGGATTCAGGGCCGCACATTTTCTGGATTCAGGGCCGCACATTTTCTGGATTCAGGGCCGCACATTTTCTGGATTCAGGGCTGCACATTTTCTGGATTCAGGGCGCACATTTTCTGGATTCAGGGCCGCACATTTTCTGGATTCAGGGCCGCACATTTTCTGGATTCAGGGCCGCACATTTTCTGGATTCAGGGCCGCACATTTTCTGGATTCAGGGCCGCACATTTTCTGGATTCAGGGCTGCCCATCTTCTGGATTCAGGGCCCCACATTTTTTGAATTCAGGGCTACACATTTTCTGGATTCAGGGCTGCACATTTTCTGGATTCAGGGCTGCACATTTTCTGGATTCAGGGCCGCACATTTTCTGGATTCAGGGCCGCACATTTTCTGGATTCAGGGCCGCACATTTTCTGGATTCAGGGCCGCACATTTTCTGGATTCAGGGCCGCACATTTCTGGATTCAGGGCCGCACATTTTCTGGATTCAGGGCCGCACATTTTCTGGATTCAGGGCCGCACATTTTCTGGATTCAGGGCCGCACATTTTCTGGATTCAGGGCCGCACATTTTCTGGATTCAGGGCCGCACATTTTCTGGATTCAGGGCTGCCCATCTTCTGGATTCAGGGCCCCACATTTTTTGAATTCAGGGCTACACATTTTCTGGATTCAGGGCCGTACATTTTCTGGATTCAGGGCCGCACATTACTTGTTTTGGAGCAATAGAAGTTGCTGATGAACTGGTAATACCAGTTTTATGCATGAACATGTTACAAGTTTTCTGGGTTCTAGGTTGCACGTAAAATGTTTCACGTTTTCGGACAGTTTTAGAAACCTTACTAGCACAGAGACTTTCCTCATGTGCAATAATTAATTACATATACAATCACATATTCCAAAATACATAACACAATATCACATCTCTCTAACTGTCATAAATACACTTTTAACTAATCTATAAAATGTATTAAATATCAAATCATCACTGAATGCATAGAACTACAACGGTCTAACACAAGAAAATAGTGGTCGGATATCATTAAATAGTGGTCTAACACCACAAAATAGTGGTCTAACACCACAAAATAGTGGTCAAACACCACAATATATTGGTCCAACACCACAAAATAGTGGTTCAACACCATGAAATAGTGGTCCAACACCACAAAATAGTCGTCCAAAACCACAAATTAGTGGTCTAACACCACAAAATAGTGGTCTAACACCACAATATAGTGGTCAGATACCATGAAACAGTGGTCTAATGCCACAAAATAGTGGTCCACCGGCCAGTGGCCTAACACAACCAATAAATGGTCTAGCATAACTTGTGGTCTGATTATACCAAATAGTGATCTAAAACCACCACCAAAAAGTGGTCTAACACAGCAAAACGGCAGTCCATGCGAGATGCAACTCTCATAAAATGCATGCATTGTATTGCTAATTATGCAGAATATATTATAACAGAAGACAATATGGTTTTGCAGGGGCACAAGTATCTGAGGGCACAAACGAGTATCCGAGGGCACAAACGAATATCTGAGGGTGCAAACTAGTATTCGAGGGCACAAACGAAGATCCGAGGGTGCAAACGAGTATCCGAGGGCATAAACGAGTATCTGAGGGCACAAACGAGTATCCGAGGGCACAAACGAAGATCCGAGGGTGCAAACGAGTATCCGAGGGCACAAACAAGTATCCGAGGGCACAAACAAGTATCCGAGGGTGCACACGAGTACCCGAGGGCACAAACGAGTATCCGAGGGCACAAACGATTATCCGAGGGCACAAACGAGTATCCGAGGGCACAAACGATTATCCGAGGGCGCATCCGAGGGCACAGCCGATTATCCGAGGGCACAAACGAGTATCCGAGGGCGCAAACAAGTATCCGAGGGCACAGCCGATTATCCGAGGGCACAAACGAGTATCCTAGGGCGCAAACAAGTATCCAAGGGCACAACCGAGTATCCGAGGGCACAACCGAGTATCCGAGGGCACGAACGAGTATCCGAGGGCACGAACGATAATGAATTACATGTACATTCACTGAACTTCATGTTATCTAGGGTGAGGTGAACAACAACAACATGTTACTATGTGAGAATGGTTTTACCATCTTACAAATAAATGAAATTGCATGCTCCAGGAAATATTGACTATAAGGAATGAGTTTTTCGAATATTTACATTTCTGTTGCTATATAACATACATCTGGTCCGATTTATCAGTTACATAAAACACGAGAACCGATTATGCATGCATACAACAGATATCAGAATAAATGAATAGTCAAATCTGTCAAACATCTCTCTCCCTCGTGGCGATGGATTCCATCAGGGATGAGGTCTCGAGAACGATTAATATAAGTTGTAAGCTAGTTAAACTTCTCTCTTCCTCGTGGCGATGGATTCCATCAGAAATGAGGTCTCGAGAATGATTAATATAAGTTGTAAGCTAGTTAAACTTCTCTCTCCCTCGTGGCGATGGATTCCATCAGGAATGAGGTCTCGAGAATGATTAATATAATAATATAATTTGTAAGAAATTGTTTAGCAATCAAACTAAAATAAATTTGTATAAACTAAACTAAATCTGTCATAAGCATTCAGCCAAGGGGTTGATGAAAAATGTATGTTTGTTTGGTAGAGGTGGCTGCTTAATAGAGGTTAAAAATGGACAAGACCACACTGGGAATCAATGTGCAGAACATTCTAAAAAAGTGCAACAATGGGCTTTAAAGAAATAAATTCTATATTAACCCTTTGCATGCTAGCGGCAGATAAAATCACCTTTGCAAACAGCATAGAGCCAGATCAGACGGCACAGAACGTGCCGTCTGATCAGGCTCTATGCTGTTTGCTATTCGGATAGTGGAGCTAAAACACTTGGCTGAATAGCAAACAACATAGATCCTGATCAGACGAGGCGTTACGCCGCGGCTGATCTGGATCTATGTTGTTTGCAAAAGTAATTTTATTTACTCAGCAGGCAAAGAGTTAAATAGATACACATGAAATTCGTGTTCTTTACGATAATCATGTTTAGATGAACAATCTGTCCAGGGTAAGTCAGGTGTAAATTGTGTTTGTCATTGGTAGATCAATTACACATACATTAAAACATTCATCTCCCTGTCACGCTATGTTGGGGGTTTCCCGGAAAATGCCAGCGATATTGACTTGTACCTATACAACCTACATTCTGGCTCGGAATGACCTCAAATTCACAAACAATAATAAATAAATGCCGACCATGACAATGACATGACATTAAAGGGAGGCAACAAAACAATGCAACTATTGCTATTGTATACAGACGAGTTATCTCCCACTATAAGCTTAATGGACACAACATAAAATCTGATTTCCAATTATACTGTATAAATAAAACAAAGTGAAAGATAAAGATAAAATACCTGGAATGCCTCGTCTGGAATGGATCGAGATGCGCAGATGACGCATATATATACAACAACTAATAACGTTCGGGCCATTTACAGACGGATCTATAGCCCAGTGGTAACACGCTGGACTGGTAATCCAGGGATCGCAGGTCGATCCCCCGTCTGGCCCTAATAAAATGAACAGTCTTTCAGATGGGACGTTAAACCGAGGTCTCGTGTCGGTGCTTTACACCGTGCACGTAAAAGAACCAGAGGAGACTCTGGAATGGGTCTCTGTCTGTATCATTGCCCTAGCCTCCAAAATCTAAAATGACTAATATCTTCAGGAGGCGTCGCTCATATGGTCAACCGGTAACGATGATAAATAAACGTAAAAAAAACACAAACAGTTCGGGCCATTATAACTCAACCCGTAACCTGCCAATCACAACAAATGTCGCTTTTGCAAACAGCATAGAGCCTGATCAGACGGAACATAGCGTAAGTCTGATCAGATTTAATGCTGTTTGCTATTTGGAACAGTATAGCTAATTCTATATCGATCTATGTTATTTGCACATTCCGTCCAATTTATTCGACAAGTTAAGGGTTAATTGCTAGATGACCAAATGTTCTCCAGATTTGGGGGAGGGGGTACCGTTACCGGGGGTATTATATCTCTCAATGTTCTAGCAACTTGCAAGTAGGTTTCCATTTGTTTAGTCAATAAAAGTAATGGAGACTCGAGCAAATAATGCTATAATGGCTGTATGTCACATATAAAATATATATATCTGCTTAAACACATATCTGTTTGAATAGTTCGGTTTGAAACCCACACCACTAAATTCCACTCTTTTGGAGGGTGACCCAATTTTTCATGGACACTGTTCCCACAATATCCTACCAAAATGTTATGTGGCAATTAGTGTTTTCTTAAAGCAGCATTACATCGTAATAAAGGATGTTTTGGGTGAAATATAAATACTAATGTGTGTGTGTTTACAAAAATTGAAATAGTCGCTCAGAAACGATAAAATTCCAATAAATTTAAACCGTCGTATACGCGAATTTGTTTATCAACACACAAAATGTAAACACGCACAGCGCGCATGCGTGAAACAACAGAGGATGTAGAAAACAATGTATATATTTTGAACATGAAATACTATCTATCTATCTTCCTCTAATGTCGAACCCTCGCGGGGATGTAGAAATGTCCCTAAAAACTTAGGTAACAGAGGTATGAATCAACATATCAAGTAATTTAATTAAAAAAGACAACGTGGGACAAATGGGGTCGATGCATTCCGAATGTAAACAAGTGCAGACGATGCGTTCCGATTGTAAACAAGTGCGTGACCGATCGACTAGGAAAGTCGAGTTTGTTTTATCGCAAAAAACACTGTTTACCAAATGAACATAAGCATAATGTTAGAATGTGTAGCAGCATTGCTATCCATACGTAAAAATTGAATTTTTCAAATATATTTTATTTCATACGATGTAATGCTGCTTTAAAACAATTGCTGTTATAAGGCATATTTGTACTGAAAGAACACAATTCGACTTTAGTTTACTAAAGTTGTTGTTTGTTCGGGTTTTACGCCTTGATCAGCACCGGCGGGCAGTTTACCTAACAACATCTTTCCTGGGCAGGCTCCAGCAGTTAACCAGTACTAAGTGTCCCAACCTCCGTAAGAAACTGTGACAGAAACCGTGACAACGGTGATGATAGGTTACAGTGATATACAAGTCAGCGACCGTAGCCACTCAACCACAGAGGCTGAACTGAGGTTACTAAAAGTTTGGAAATAATTCACCCAATAATAAGTGAAATCAAACATATCTGTATCAAAAATTAACCTACTTAACATCATACTAAGCAGACAATATAAATCGATGGAGAGTTACGCAATCTTTACTTCTGTGCAAAGTAAAGTCATGCAAAAAATATGCTTATATTAATACAAGGAATCACTGATAAGTAACTAAATATTCATCTCCACCCAAATGATAAATTCCCTTTTTTTGTATGTACATTGTATATAGTGAACTTTGGACATAAGTAAAATAAAAATTCTTCCCACAAAATGATCATTTATTTAAATTTACCTATATAATGTGTATGTATACAGTGAACTTTGGACATAAGGAGCTAAAAATGAATCCCCAAATGATAAATGTGTCTACCGGTACATCTTTTGCATGCATATAGTGAACTTTGGATATATGAAACTAAACATTCATCACCCAAATAATAATTTGCCTATAAAACTTTGGTTATAAGGAACTGAAAATCATTTCAGTGCTGCCTCCACAACCTCAACTAAATCAGACTTTCAAGGGAGGTAAATCGAAAACCCAATAATGTGTCTCATTGTGTGGTGTGGAGTAGGGGGGGGGGGGCTAAGTAAAAATTAATTTCAGGGGGGGAGGAGGGGTTGCATGTTACCACATACAATTGTGTTTGGAGTTTGGATGTCATTACATATACTACATACAATGTAAATTCTTTAATAATTTTGGCAAACTTAAGAGTTTGGTTGGCTTGTCAACATTAACCCATTCAACACCAAGTAACTGACATAGACTGGTCCATGATATTTTTAGACCAATTAAATTAATAAGAAAATTACATTTGGATCAGTTCATTTATCAAAATGGGTAAATTATTTTCTAAAAATTGTAATATTACTTGCAAAAAGTGCAGATCCTGATGAGATGGCTCATTACGAGCCGGCTCATCTGGATCTACACTTTTTTGTAAGCCTATTTAGAGGTCTGTGGTGTTGAAAGGGTTAACTTACTTAACATAATAGTGCACATCCATAAAGCATAATACAACATAAATCTATATCTAATTTTGGCATTGGTTAAAACAAGAAACTGTATAACACCTAACTAAACAAGGATTTACTATGACCCAAACACACAATTACATCTACACATAGAATATGACTGACAATAAAAGTAAACAACGGTGTATTTCACTGGACAACTTTAACCAAAATAACAACGTAACAAAACAATACTGGTACAAGGAATGACTGTACAAGCTGCCATTGTGTACAGAAATCACAATATAAATTAAATATTCAACAAGAAAAACTCGACAAGGAGTAGACAGACAGATGAAAATGATGAAGAATGAATTGATTTAAGTTGTGAACTAGATAAAATTAACAAGTTATATAAAGCATTAGATACTGCAATAGGTGATACATAAATGTTACCTTTTACAGCTGACTCTCTTGTGCTGACCCGTTTGCTAGTGTTGATAAAACTTGAGGCCTAAACCTTTTGAGTTATCATTTTGCTACTATAGGTACATACACATGTAGCAGATCAAAATGCAATAAAATATGATTAATCTAAACCAAAGTATGTCCAACCTCACTACAATAAATAAAGTTTACATGTTCTGACAGTATCGTTAAAGCGACACTACATCAGTGAAAACACAAATTTCTACAGAAGTATTTTCCTATTATATGGTATAATTTTCCCCCAAATATTTGCCTCAAATACTGAGTATTTCAACTAATAAACAAACGTCGTATGCACGGTTTGTTGACACAACAAAATAACGTAAACATCCATGCGTAATACAACTAGTGTATCCTGAATAACACGATTTATGTAGACTATTCTTAGTTAAATTATCTCTAAGAGACATTATCTCTCGTTTAGTATTGACTCCGATGACAAACAAACGTCAATTCAGGAGTATGGATGACCATCATATGATATCATCCTCCAATCCACAAAAACACTGTTTATTGATTCAATATTAGTGTTCGAATGTATTCGGAAGAATTTGTAGTAGCAATGCATTCATACGTGAAAACAATGCATTTTATTTGCTTTTTGCGATGTAATGTCGCTTTAAGGAGTGAGTACAAGTTCACATATAGAAGTTAATTACATGATATATATGTACATTGACCAAACATAACGGTGCTTTTCCAAACTTGAGGACATTATGCATTCAAGGGAGGTAATTTGTAGCATTAAAAAATAATCGATTTAAGTTATCTACATGTAGGTCATCAGCTAAATCGGGTTCGATCCTCAGACCGGAAAGTATGTGAGATGGTAAGGTGGTCGCCAGATCGGACAGGTGGGTTTTCTCTGGTTTCCTCCCACACAAATGATCACATTTACGCTTTCATCCGCGCCAACGAGAGTGATTAACATAAGTTGTTAAAACTTGCTTCGCAATCGTTGTAAAATAAATAAAGTTTAGCTAAAGCAGTTAACCCAATATACAAACAACACCATAGACTGGCAATGTGTTGCTAAATGAGTGAAAGAGCACAAAGAAAGCCCAACACAAAATACTCAACAAAAGAATGACTAATGTTGTTGGTATGGAAATCGGCAACAAACAAACAAAATTCATAATTACATCTATTCCTAATACGCAATAAATAACTGTTGCACAAACGACATTCAACAGAACGTTCTCCGTGAGCAGGCCTTCAAACAGTAGACAGCACTTTATTGCTGCAGTGGATGCTTACCGATAACATGATCTAGAAACAGACATCCAGTGAAGGACACATCTGAGGCTCTCTGAATACCTTGATTGTCATACGGATTTTTGCCCCTCCCCCCTGTGCACAATAGTGTAAACATTTCCGGCCCGAGAGACGTAAACTTATATGCTACTCTATCTCTATACATTCGGCCATCGCTATTATCACTTCTGATCATAGATATTCCAAATACTTTCTATGTTTGTTTGTACATCTTTGTCATGTTCGTGAATAACATTTTTTATCTTTGTTTGTACATCTTTGTCATGTTCGTGAATAACATTTTTTATCTTTGTTTGTACATCTTTGTCATGTTCGTGAATAACATTTTTTATCTTTGTTTGTACATCTTTGTCATGTTCGTTACTATCATTTTTTATCTTTGTCATGTTCATGAATATCATTTTCTATGTTTGCTTGTATATCTTTGTCATGTTCGTGTATATCTTTGTCATGTTTGTGTATATCTTTGTCATGTTCGTGTATATCTTTGTCATGTTCGTGTATATCTTTGTCATGTTTGTGTATATCTTTGTCATTTTTGTGTATATCTTTGTTATGTTCGTGTATATCTTTGTCATGTTCGTGTATATCTTTGTCATGTTCGTGTATGTCATGTTTGTGTATATCTTTGTCATGTTCGTGTATATTTGCGTTGATAAAATCAGGCTTACAGGGCTCATCCTAAGTCAGAATTTTTGGGAGAAGTGAGAAAGGGCGCAAATTGCATCCTTAAATGGTGTTATTGAAATAATCTTCAACAAAATAGAGTTAAAATAACACAATATGATCATTAAATACAACACTTGAATAAAAGGAGTGCTTTACAATGGCCAGTGTGACAACATTTTGTATGTATCAGCACCATTTTGGGCTATATCGCCGGCGGGCAGTTTACCTAACAACACCTTTCCTGGGCAGGCTCCAACGGTTAACCAGTACTTGGGTGCACCAACCTCCGTAAGAAACTGCCAACTTTTCATATATATGAGACACGGCCTGAGCGGGGCTCCAAAATTTTGTATGGAAATTGTAAAAATAAATATTTGTATTTTCTTTTAAGGGAGAAGTAGGGGCCAAAGTCAGAGGCCCTAGAGCGACTACTTTGCTCATGTCACCCTCTAGAATGAGCTCTGCTGCTAAAGAAAGCTAAGCTCAATTTTCTCAGTCAGTTGTAATTGAACAGCCACATTCTATACCAACAAACGTCATTATTTAAGGAATTTTTTCTCTCCAAGCGTTTTAAAGAGACGAGTCACCGTTCACAAACGAGTCACCGTTCACAGACGAGTCACCGTTCACAAACTGGGTCTCCTAGATCTGTCCTTCCCATTTATAAAATGATATGGTTGCGTACAGCTCGATTTGTTGCGTACATCACATCTCGTTGCGTAGACCTTGCATCATTGGTCGTGTACACCTCATATAGCTGAAAGGTTTACGTACATCCAACATATCATTTATTACTAACCTGCACTGTTCACTATAACAAACAATATCGCCACTAATCCGACATACATGTACAAAATAGTAGGATTTTCTCAGCTAGTTTAACCTGCACTGTTCACTATAACAAACAATATCGCCACTAATCCGACATACATGTACAAAATAGTAGGATTTTCTCAGCCAGTTTAACCCACACTGTTCACTATAAAACAATAATATCGCCACTAATCCGATATATACATGTACAATATAGTACTAGTAGGATTTTCTCAGCTAGTTTAACGTGCACTGTTCACTATAACAAACAATAATATCGCCACTAATCCGACATACATGTACAAAATAGTAGGATTTTCTCAGCTAGTTTTACCCGCACTGTTCACTATAAAACAATAATATCGCCACTAATCCGACATACATGTACAAAATAGTAGGATTTTCTCAGCTAGTTTAACGTGCACTGTTCACTATAACAAACAACAATATCGCCACTAATCCGACACACATGTACAAAATAGTAGGATTTTCTCAGCTAGTTTAACCTGCACTGTTCACTATAACAAACAATATCGCCACTAATCCGACACACATGTACAAAATAGTAGGATTTTCTCAGCTAGTTTTACCCGCACTGTTCACTATAAAACAATAATATCGCCACTAATCCGATATATACATGTACAATATAGTACTAGTAGGATTTTCTCAGCTAGTTTAACCTGCATTGCAGACTATAACAAACAACAATATCGCCACTAATCCGACATACATGTACAAAATAGTAGGATTTTCTCAGTTACTTTAAACACAACAAACGTAATCTCTTATAAAAAGAAATCAAAATATGAACAGGAGGATAATGTTTAAACTACGTGCTCGCGCCGACTAGTAGGTTGGTGGTTGATAGTCGGGGATGTCACCGCTCTTCTGGTTGGCGAATGGTGGCTGCTGATAGGGATCACTAGCATCACTTCCGGGGAATGATGAGTAAGGGGACGATTGGTTCTGTTGCATGTTGTCTTGGAAACCAGAGCTGAAAGCTTCCGATGATCCCTCGCGATACCTTCGGAACGCAAAGAAAGTTAAGCCAGCCTGAAATGAATATCATATATTGTCATTCTGCATTTTGAGGGAACAAGTTCCTGTGAACATACATGTATATGAAATTACATTCTTTGTAATGATTTGACCTTGACATTCAAGGTCCGATTTAGTTTAAACATTATTTATTTCAGTATTTTATATGTACATAACATAATTAACATTTTACATATAAATTAACAGCAATAGACTGAAAGGGATTAGAACGAAAGAAAACGTATATAGTTCTTCTCCCGATTTGACCTTGACATTCAAGGTCAAACAGAAGTGTGTTTGATTTTTGGGGTTTAAAGTCGCACTTAACAGCTTAGGTGGCTCTCTAAGCTATTATTGGGGGAGAAGACCCTGGGTGCCTGTCCGAGCAGTATTTCAGACACGGATGGGTCCCAGGTAGAACCACAGAGCTTTCGCAAGTCAGCTAGACAGCTTCCTAGAAAGTATTCGACACACACAGAGGGATTCGATACTACTTCAGTGAAAGATAAGTGAGCTGAAGTCTATGACCGTACCCACATGGTCACCGAGTCCACCCCCCAACCGGAGTACAAAGAGAGAATAGACATATACAATTACTGCAATATAAATTTGAAGAAAAGTACTATTACACAGGATAATCAATCAGTATGGGGACGTACAGCTCGATTTCTGTATTCTCACACAGTGAAATGCTCAGGTGCGAAAGATCCGGAGTTCGAGCCCCGCTGGAGCCGTTACGATTGTGCCCTTAGGCAAGGCATTTAATTTCCATGTTGCCTCTTCTCTCTCCCTCGTGGCGATGGATTCCATCAGGAATGAGGTCTCGAAAGTGATTGATATAAGTTATAAGAACTTGTTTCGCAATCGAACTAAAATAAATTTGTATAAGTGAAATGTTCTCCACGTGATTTCCGATAACGTTTTCCTAGAATCGTGTGTGTTTTACGTTTATTTATCGTCGCTACCGGTTACCCATATGAGCGACGCCTCCTGAAGAGATTAGTCATTTTAGATTTTTGGAGGATATTGCATTGATACAGACAGAGACCCATTCCAGAGTCTCCTCTGGTTCTTTTACGTGCACGGCATACAGCACCGACACTAGACCTCGGTTTAAAGTCCCATCTGAAAGATTGTTAATTTTATTAGGGTCAGATGGGGGGATCGAACCTGCGATCCCTGGAATACCACTAGACTACAGTACAGATCCGTCTGTTCTTTCCTGGAGATACTGAATCACACCTTTCATACAGAATATTAACTCTAAACCTGCCAATCACCACAAAAGTCGTTTTTGCAAACAGCATAGAGCCAGATCAGACGGCACAGAACGTGCTCTATGCTGTTTGCTATTCGGATAGTGGGACTAACGGTAAATCACTTGTCTGAATAGCAAACAACATAGATCCTGATCAGATCTGGCTGATCTGGATCTATGTTGTTTGCACATTGTGTCTAATTTATTTGGCAAAAATATATGATTTCATGGTGGTCAGATATTGTGATTGCTGGTGTAGATTCTATATCATACAGACTTAGGGAGAAGTGGGGGCAGGATAAGGGAATGGGCTAACCTATACAAAACATACCCATGTAAAGATGGAGAAGAAGGAGAATGCTATTGAAGCCTGAATATTGTTCTCTCCGTGGCCATTAGGGGCCACATACTGTGGCACGTCATCACTACGTCGCCACATATCCGTCAGGTAGCAGAAACCAACAAACCACAGGAATGCCCACACACCTGAAAATAAAATACAAACATTAAAAATAAAATTTTAAAAAACTTTTTTTGTAGTCTTCAGGACATTTGGTGGGAAAATGAAGCTATAATTAATATATGCAACTTTATCCTGGTGCAACTTGTATAAGGGCGTAGCTATCCTTTTTTAATGTGTAGCCCCCCCAAACTAATAAATTGAGCACCGAAGGTATGGTGGTGATGGAGGGGTGCGGGGCCATGTTGTAGAAGGGAAATTATTTGATTCCCAGAACGTTGATGGTGCGCTCTGGTACATTTAAATGTACGTCTATGACATTCAAATTTCGATCTAATTTTCAAGATGATACAAAATTTAGTATAAAATTGCAATACACACAACACATCAAATTTCAGATTGACCTCAAAAATATATCGCATGGTGACCGTGAGATATTGTGACTAATTTTCAAAATTATACCAAATTTAGTATAAAATTGCAATACACACAGATCAAATTTCAGATCGACCACAACAATATATCGTATGGTGACCGTGAGATATTGTGACTGCTAATTTTCAAAATTATACCAAATTTAGTATAAAATTACAATACACACAGATCAAATGTCAGATTTTACTACAAACATATATTGCATGGTGAGATATTGTGACTGCTGGTCTAGATTCTATACCATACAGATTTAGGGAGAAGTGGGGGGCCCATAAGTGGGCGAAGTCAGGGTTACGTAAGGGCGACTATTTCGCCCAAGTAGCCCACTAGATGGAGCATTGTTCCATTAAGAGACCACGTTTTCGCAGTCCCTTGTTTGTGTACATACGTAGTCTTTTAGGCTCATGTTCACTTGAGCTACATTATACATACACTGCTCAAAACAATTAAAGGATCAAACACATATTTGGAATTAAATGGACAAAATGGAATAATAATTAGAAACGGGTTTTATATGCATGTATTCCCAACATTTACACGACGAAGCAGTAACAGGAAAACAAGCAACAACGTAACTGACCGTAGAAACTCTTAATCAGAAAGTATCAATTTTCTTAACAATGGCATAATGCTAACATAATGAGGAAAACTGTGTTTAAGACCAGAGAACTGTCTCAAATAATGTCTGCTAATAATGAGTATGCCCCCCTCGTCTATTGTAACACTCACGGCAACGCCTAGGCACACTCCTGATTAAGGTGGCTATCACCTGCTGGGGTAGGCCATTCCATTCCAGAATGAGCGCCTGTATGAGGTCCGGTAGAGTAAGTGGTCGATTGTCGCGCTCCGAAATCCGTCTATAAATGTAGTCCCACACATGTTCTATAGGATTTAGGTCGGGTGAACGCGCCAGCCAATCCATTACTTCAATGCCCTCCTGATTAAGGTAGTCCATGGCTATCCTAGCAGTGTGTGGGCGGGCATTGTCTTGCATTAAAATGAAGTCAACACCGATAGCTCCAGCGAATGGCCTTACGATCGGTGCTAGAATGTCATCCATATACCTTAAAGCAGTTAATGTTCCTCGATCAAACACATAGAGGTCCGTGCGTCCTCGTAAGCAGATCCCACCCCAAACCATTACTGAGCCACCCCCAAAACAATCCCATTCCATAATGTTAAAGTCCGCATATCGTTCACCTGGCCGTCTCCACACTCGAGTACGCCTATCACATGATGATAAATGGAATCTACTCTCGTCAGTGAACAACACAGGCTCCCAATCTCGAAGTCCCCAGTTAAGGTGGTCCTCAGCAAATTTGCGTCTCCGAATGCGATGCGCACGTGTCAAAACAGGGCCGGTTGCTGGGCGTCTAGCATTCATGGTGTCATTGTGGAGTCTATTACGGATGGTTTGGGTGGATACTCGTTGCCCGGTGGTCAGCTGGAACTGTATCTGGAGCCGCGTTGCAGTACCACGACGGTTTCTTAAGGCCATTAACCGTATATAGCGGTCATCGGCATTGGTTGTGCATCGTGAACGACCTTGACCAGGACGTCTGGTGTACTGTCCCGTCTCCTGGTACCGCGCCCACAAAACGTGCAATCACGCTCTGCGAGACGTCTAGTGTTCTAGCCACATTGCGCTGCGAGTGTCCATCCTGTATCATTTGCACCGCCCTGGTGTAAATAAGCACATAAAGTCCCAATAAAAGCCAAAAAGAGTTCATACTCATCACTATAACGAAAGATGGCAATTGACTCCCATATCACAAATCAGGCCAATTTATAGGGGTATTGATTTCAATCACAATTTGCACGAGCTTCTTGACTAGCAAACCGTTTGATTTACCCGTGCGTATTCATAAGAGACATGTATTAGCGCATATTAATGGACAATATATATGTCAATACCAAAATGATTACTGCAGAGTCATTATAAAAAGTGATCCTTTAATTGTTTTGAGCAGTGTATATATAACCATGAAGCTAGTTCCTGGGTAGAACCACAGAGCTTAAACCATGAAGCTCCACAGATATATATACTAGTATGGTACAGACTTCAATCACTAGTTATCCACACCAACATGCTTCAGCAGAATATTAGCCAACTAGTTACCAAAATATGAACAAATACCCCAAAGTTATGAACAAATACCCCAAATAATATCCCAAAGTTATGAACAAATACCCCAAAGCTATGAACAAATACCCCAAAGTTAAAACAAATACCCCAAAGTTCTCAAAAACGCAAGTTACATCGTAGATGGTACAAAACTAATGTAAGCGACTAAATATCTATGCAATAAGATAAAACAGCATACTAGCAGTGAAAATAATGTTCAAATACCGTATGTCATGGAATTTCATTAGAATTGTGTCATAACGACCCAATTCTACTAAAATTCCCTGCCATATTTGAATTATTTCTACAGTTTTCAGATACAAATAGGAAAAGCACATTAATGAATTATCGTCTGCTACAATTATTTGAACTATATATAGCCTTTATTATACCCAGCATGCAAAGAGTTAAGCTAATATTAATAGCGCCCTCTGGAATATCACCCTATGAAACGCGATACAGCAGATCGTCTTTACAGTTAAACAGTTAGTAATACAACGCGACACAAACACTGATTGAAATAACTGCACCTACAAGTTACTGGTCTAGTGAGAGAACATACATCGGGTTGCACAGGATAAAATTCGATCCCTATAAAAGTGTTATCGGATTGCATGGGAATAAATATTTCATTGTACTATTCACAAGAAAGACACTTTGTGTTATATATACTTAAACGCAATAGAAACGCAGCCATATACATAACAATATTTAATAATCAACATTGAATTTCAACGCATATAGTTATTAATTTCAATAAGCCAGTTCGATTAGCGCAGTGGTTAGCATGTTCGAACCTCACAAATGCAACCCGGGTTTGATCCCCGGACTGGGAAGTATGTGAGGTGGTACATGTATGTGGTGGCCAGATCGGACCGGGAAGTATGTGAGATGTATGTGGTATGACGGTCGACAGATCGGACATGTGGGTTTTCTCCGGGTACATCGGTTTCCTCCCACACGAATGACCACATATACGCTTTCATCCGCGCCAACGAGAGTGATTAATATAAGTTGTTAAAACTTGCTTCGCAATCATTGTAAATAAATAAAGTTTAGATCAAGCCAATCTATGCACTAGAAAATCACGTAAAATAATCCATTTCTCACAGTTTTATGTAATAATTCGCAGTTAAAGTGTATCCCTAGAAAAATATTTGCAATATAGAGAATGCACCATAGAAAATAAAATGTTAAAATGTTGCATTTTTAATGCCGTCAAGTATAGCTGCATAGCAAGAACATGAAATGTATAATCTTGTGAACAGATGGCTGAACATAAAATGTATAATCTTGTGAACAGATGGCTGAACATGAAATGTATAAACTTGTGAACAGATGGCTGAACATGAAATGTATAATCTTGTGAACAGATGGCTGAACATGAAATGTATAATCTTGTGAACAGATGGCTGAACATGAAATGTATAATCTTGTGAACAGATGGCTGAACATGAAATGTATAATCTTGTGAACAGATGGCTGAACATGAAATGTATAATCTCGTGAACAGATGGCTGAACATGAAATGTATAATCTCGTGAACAGATGGCTGAACATGAAATGTATAATCTTGTGAACAGATGGCTGAACATGAAATGTATAATCTTGTGAACAGATGGCTGAACATGAAATGTATAATCTTGTGAACAGATGGCTGAACATGAAATGTATAATCTTGTGAACAGATGGCTGAACATGAAATGTATAATCTTGTGAACAGATGGCTGAACATGAAATGTATAATCTTGTGAACAGATGGCTGAACATGAAATGTATAATCTTGTGAACAGATGGCTGAACATGAAATGTATAATCTTGTGAACAGATGGCTGAGACAGCCACTGAATGCTGGATCACCCACCTAAACACCTCACACATGAGGCTACACAGAGCTGTAGAACATACTTCAATCACTACCGAAGCTCACTTGAGCTAAACACAAAGCTCAATAGAGCTGTAGAACAGACTTCAATCACTACAGCACCACATGAACATAAGCTAACTGAAGCTAAACACAAAGCTCCACAGAGCTGTTGAACAAACTTCAATCACTACAGCACAACATGAACATAAGCTAACTGAAGCTAAACACAAAGCTCCACAGAGCTGTAGAACATACTTCAATCACTACAGCACAACATGAACATAAGCTAACTGAAGCTAAACACAAAGCTCCACAGAGCTGTAGAACATACTTCAATCACTACAGCACAACATGAACATAAGCTAACTGAAGCTAAACACAAAGCTCCACAGAGCTGTAGAACATACTTCAATCACTACAGCACAACATGAACATAAGCTAACTGAAGCTAAACACAAAGCTCCACAGAGCTGTAGAACATACTTCAATCACTACAGCACAACATGAACATAAGCTAACTGAAGCTAAACACAAAGCTCCACAGAGCTGTAGAACATACTTCAATCACTACAGCACAACATGAACATAAGCTAACTGAAGCTAAACACAAAGCTCCACAGAGCTGTAGAACATACTTCAATCACTACAGCACAACATGAACATAAGCTAACTGAAGCTAAACACAAAGCTCCACAGAGCTGTAGAACATACTTCAATCACTACAGCACAACATGAACATAAGCTAACTGAAGCTAAACACAAAGCTCCACAGAGCTGTAGAACATACTTCAATCACTACAGCACAACATGAACATAAGCTAACTGATTCTAAACATGAGGCTCCATAGACCTGTAGAACATTCTAAACATGAGGCTCCATAGACTTCAATCACTATCGTTCCATTTGAACATAAGCTCAGGTGAGCTAACCATGAGGCTCTGTAGACATATCAACATAAGCTCAGGTGGGCTAACCATGAGGCTCCATAGACCTGTAGAACAGACTTCAATCACTATCGTTCCATTTGAACATAAGCTCAGGTGAGCTAACCATGAGGCTCTGTAGACATATCAACATAAGCTCAGGTGGGCTAACCATGAGGCTCTGTAGACATTCAACATAAGCCCAGGTGAGTCAAACATGAGGCTCTGTAGAAATATCAACATAAGCTCAGGTGGGCTAACCATGAGGCTCTGTAGACATTCAACATAAGCCCAGGTGAGCCAAACATGAGGCTCTGTAGACATATCAACATAAGCTCAGGTGGGCTAACCATGAGGCTCTGTAGACATTCAACATAAGCACAGGTGAGCCAAACATGAGGCTCTGTAGACATATCAACATAAGCTCAGGTGGGCTAACCATGAGGCTCTGTAGACATTCAACATAAGCCCAGGTGAGCCAAACATGAGGCTCTGTAGACATTCAACATAAGTTAGGTGAGCCAAGCATGAGGCTCTGTAGACATTCAACATAAGTTAGGTGAGCCAAGCATGAGGCTCTGTAGACATATCAACATAAGTTAGGTGAGCCAAGCATGAGGCTCTGTAGACATATCAACATAAGCTCACGCCTTTTCTCGCGAGGAACCCTGCCTTAAACACTACAAATGCACATTCCCGTAAACTTCGAGTGCGCATATCAGCTGCATATCATTAGTTGGGAACCCTTGTACAAAAATGTATACAATCAGGGCACATATGCTCATCGAAGGAAATGCAATAGCGATGTAAATATCTCTCATATATATATTTATGTTATATTTCGGGTTTTACGCCTGCATCAGCACCATTTTGGGCTATATCACCGGCGGGCAGTTTACCTAACAACACCTTTCCTGGGCAGGCTCCAACGGTTAACCAGTACTTGGGTGCACCAACCTCCGTAAGAAACTGCCAACTTTTTCATATAAATGAGACACGGTCTGAGCGGGGCTCGAACCCGTGACCATCAGTGATGATAGGTTACAGTGGTATACAAGTCAGCGACCTTAACCACTCGACCACGGAGGCAGACCTCATATATATATATATATATAAATAAGAGATCAACATAAGCTTGGGTGAACTAAACACCCATGAGGTTCCCTAGAGCTACATGTACAATATATAGTACGAACTTCTGAGTACTGATCCATATCAACATAAGCTCATCCGAGCTTAACTTCATCCGAGCTTAACTTCATCCGAGCTTAACTACTCTTGGCTGCAGGTCCTTCATTCAATCTCTACTAGTATGTATCGAATGGCTAATTATATATAATTGCCAAGTGTACACTACCCATACAGTGAGACACAGAACATGCTGGAGATACTGCATCACTAAATAATCAAAGTGAAAATAAATCAATAGAGGATATCAAAGAGCTAAAGGGAGACTTTGTTATTGCTATTGGAAAAATAATCTTGTAACTTGATCAGTGATAACAATTAATCTATTGAACAAGGCAAGCCAAACATACAACAAGATGTAGAACGGAATTCCAACTGCAACAAAAACCAGAATAGATCAGTGATACAATAGTACAAATCCAAGGTTTACCGATTCGATCCGACATCGTACCAGAACACAAGAGCCTACAACATACTAGTAGTGCTGATAAAACGAAATAACTCAAGAACTACTAAAGATAGACAGATAAGCTTGGTACCAAACTGTTGCGAATATTTTGAAATACCACTACATTTCAAATGACAAAACAGTATAGATATAAATGTATGTTTATGTATATATTTCTCAATGCATATTACATGTATCCTGATAAATAAATATGTTTAAACCAATCTGGATACGATCACGTTAATTTGCATAATCTGGATACGATCACGTTAATTTGCATAATCTGGATACGATCATGTTAATTTGCATAATCTGGATGAATTGCATTGCTAAAATTAGGATTAAAAGATAACTAAAGATTTCGGTAAATACAGATACAGGCAAACCTGTGTTAAGCAGTCAGTCAGGGAAACACACAATAAGTGGCTGCTTGGTAATAGTGGCTGCTTAATAGAGGTCAAACATATGATCAAATGCTCAGCTATGGAATCTGGAAACTCAGACTGCTTAACTCTTTCCTTCATAGAGATTTAGGTTAATATACTATTATATCTCCATACAAACGACAGCTATTTATCTATCATGCAGTGGATAAGTAGTTGCCATATCTATCCCAACTCCATAGATATTACTGGGACTACATAGAGATTTAAGTTAATATACTATTTTATTTTATGCTAATTGATGAAATACAGTGTTCTATCAGTGAGATATAATCCATATCTCATCGGTGAGATATGGATTATATCTCACTGCCGGACTACTTTTTTATTATCTCCCTTCCCAATACACTATTCTTGCACTATTACTCTCCCTTTAAATGCTTAGACAACAACAAACAACAAATCAACCGTCTGCTGAATAATAATATATAAACAATTAATAGCTCTAACAAAATTTAAATAAATAAAAAATGGAATCTAACAATATTGAGGAATGTAAAATAATTTTATCATCCGATGTTGTTTTTTTCACTAAATTGCACCGTGTCACACGTGTCATTTAATGTTCACCGTTTACCTGGCTTCAATGACACTATTTACCTGTATTATTGTTTTTGTTATGAAACAAATCAAAAGCGAAATACAACTAATCAAACATTACGCCCCATTAAATAAACAAACAACACGCTTGTATGATTCTCCAGTCCGAGATATTAGTCACGCGCGACACGATTTCACCTTGACCCAAGTAATTTTCCACAAATAGTCTCGGGGGAATTTCCAATTTTCGGATATTTTACAGATTTTCGCCGTTTTTATAATTTTCGCCAAACAGTTTTTATTAGCCAATTTTGCAATATTGTAGCCATTGGCGAGTGGCGATTGTTCATGTATTTTTCCTCGATTCAACTTTAAATTCAAGATGGCGGCAGATTTGTGTTTCTTTCGACTCACAACGTATAGTCGTTAATGTATTCATCCGCGCAAAAACACGGCGGCCAGCTATTTTAATTTCTTCATTTTGTGTTTGTTTTTCACCAATTATCATAAAATAAAAAGAAAATTTGTTTGTTTTGAGTGAATATGGAATATATCTCACCTCGAAGTGAGAAAATTTTCATATTTTCACTCGCGCTATGCGTTCATGAAAATATTTGAAATGTTCTCACTTCGAAGTGAGATATATTCCATATTCACTCAAAACAAACAAATATCCTCTATATATCTCCATACAAACGACAGCCATTTAGCTATCATGCAGTGGATAAGTAGTTGCCATATCTATCTCACCTCCATAGATATTACTTGGACTACATGAGATTCTGGCCTTTATTATGAACATTGGTTTGGCTACTACATTGTCAATGTATGTCGTATTGGTAATGGCGTCAAGAGGTGCTTCTATGAGGGAAATGGTTTATGAACATTGGTTTGGCTACTACATTGTCAATGTATGTCGTATTGGTAATGGCGTCAAGAGGTGCTTCTATGAGGGAAATGGTTTATGAACATTGGTTTGGCTACTACATTGTCAATGTATGTCGTATTGGTAATGGTGTCAAGAGGTGCTTCTATGAGGGAAAGTGTTAATGTATGTGGTATTGGTAATGGTGTCAAGAGGTGCTTCTATGAGGGAAAGTGTTAATGTATGTGGTATTGGTAATGGCGTCAAGAGGTGCTTCTATGAGGGAAAGGGTTAAATAAATTCAGGTTGGCTGTTTTAACTGCATAGGAATGGAAGCACTAGTCGATCTAACACATATTATACATTCATGTATATGTACTCGAGGTAAACTTACCAGTGTAGAATTAACATCATATCAGCATTATAATAATTAATTACGACAGAGACCGTACTAGTTTCTAGCATGCCCATTGGTGGTCTATGAAGACCCAATGTCCCTATGGTGTTTTAGACAAGGAATTATGCATGTGGGAAGAACCATCAGCCTTCCAAGTCAGCGAGATTTATAGTTTCTTTGGGCACACTCTCGCCCAGTACCGTTTTAAAGCATCTCTATATATATATTAGGGATGGCAACGAATATTCAAATATTCGCTCGAACGTCCGAATATTCAAATACTATACCAGTATTCGAATATTCGGGATTTTTTTTGTCCTCAAAAATGTCACCTGCTCAGTCACATGTTTGGAAATGCTTGACTTGCTCTGAGAATAAGAACACTGCTAGGTGTAATCTATGCACATTGGATTTACCATTTTCGGGTACAATATCAATCTCAATAATCAGTTGAAGAAGATGACGTTTACGCGTAAAACAGAAATTAG
Source organism: Archivesica marissinica (assembly GCA_014843695.1). Classification (NCBI taxonomy): domain Eukaryota; kingdom Metazoa; phylum Mollusca; class Bivalvia; order Venerida; family Vesicomyidae; genus Archivesica; species Archivesica marissinica. The sequence continues at coordinate 21,456,215 of CM026390.1, forward strand.
GTTAGTTTGGCAATTTTTATAAGAGTTTGAGTGATTTTGAGTTTTTGATAGAATTCTATCGAATATTCGAATACCTTCCCAACTGAATATTCGAATAGTATAATCGCTATTCGTTGCCATCCCTAATATATATATATATATATGAAATAATAGCTATCCTTCATTTATATGGGTCTATCTGTGCATGCCATAGCTTCATTTCTTTGTTTTGTTACAAATTTATTTTAGCTCAATTGCGAAACAAGTTCTTATCACTCACGAGATCTCATTCCTGATGGAATTCATCGCCATGAGGGAGAGAGTAAAGGCATGTGGAATCTAAATGCCTTGCCTAAGGGCACAATCGTAACGGCTCCAGTGTGGCGCAAACTCAGCGCCTTTCGCACATGAAGCGAGCATGCTACCACTGCGCTAGCACGATTTCCACAAAAGAAATTGTTAAAGTCACTTATGACTTAAATTTTGGTACAAATCATAATAGCAAAGTAATTAAGTGTGCAAATCATTTAAAATCGCTGGCATAAATACAAAGGGACCCTCGCACACAGTGAAATTTCATCTGTCTAAGCACGACTATGACTTTAATAAACACAATTATATTTCTAAGCACGACTATGACTTTAATAAACACTTTATATTTCTAAGCACGACTATGACTTTAATAAATACTTTATATTTCTAAGCATGACTATGACTTCAATAAACACTTTATATTTCTAAGCACATGACTATGACTTTAATAAACACTTTATATTTCTTAGCACACGACTATGACTTTAATAAACACTTTATATTTCTAAGCACACGACTATGACTTTAATAAACACAATTATATTTCAGGTGAGCGCTGACAATAGAGGATTAATAACTTGATTTTCGCAATTAATTCTAATAATACCTCACAAATTCTGATCCAAAAACGGACACAATATTAGCAGGGAGTGAGGGGGGGGGATAAAATATCTATAATCATTAAGTCAGTGTTTGGTTGTCGTAGCTTCCATTTGCACACACAGAACAAGAGGGGTTTTGTTCTGTTGGTAAAGTGTCATTGGAAATCAATGGAGACCAGTGCTTACGGTATATGTATAAGGAACGATTTAAGATTTACTCTGCCTAATCATTGTATTGATCCGAGTCCTCCAATATTTTTATACCTCTACTTAATAACCCTAATGTGAAAAGTTGATATAGTGGAACTTTGCTCCCAGTCTTCTTTTCTTTGTTTTGGAGCTAAAACCATTTCAACACTATAGACCTCTAAATAGGCTTACAAAAAAGTGTAGATCCAGATGAGCTGTCTCATCAGGATCTGCACTTTTTGCCAGTAATATTAATATTTTTAGACAAAATTACCCATTTTGATAAATGAACTGATCCAAATGAAATTTTCTTATTAATTTATTGGTCTAAAAATATCATGGACCAGTCCATGTCAGTTACTTGGAGTTCAATGGGTTGAAGTCGCATCAACAGCTTAGGTCATACAGCGACTCTCCAGCTATTTTTAGGTGGATGAAGACCCCGGCTGCTCCTCCGAGCAGTATTTCAGGCGCGGACGGTCACCAAGATAGAACCACCGACCTTCCGCAAGTCAGCTGGATAGCTTCCTCACTTGAAAGAATTCTACACACCCCAGGGTGATTCGAAATCTCAAACTGTTGTTTTTATTACATTTAATGGAATACATACATGTACCGTTTTATTATGTTCAAGTTTCCCTAAAACCTTATCAATTAGAAGATTTACAGACATTTATAATCATAGACCATACATGTATATGCCAGGGTTTATTCTAGGTCAGAATTTTTGGGAGAAAGAGCGTGATCGCTTCCTTAAATGGTGTTCTTTAATATACTTCTGCAAAATAGGGTTAAAATGCACAGTACAACCATTAAATACAACATTTTAATAGAAGGAGTGCTTTATAATGGGCCAGTGTATCTTACTAGACAAAATTTTGTTTGAAAATCGTAAAAACCAAAAAAAAAAAAAATTATTAGGGAAAAGTGGGGCCCCCAGAGGGCGAGGTCAAGGTCCCTAGGGCGACAATTTCGCCCACATCGCCCTCTAAACTGATCCCTGTATGCATTTACTCAGAATGTGCTGCACACAGACATAATCTAACAAGAGGATGGCAATAAATTGGTATTTCCATCAAACTGTTATATTTCCACTCTTCATTATAATATTAATAATTAATTCACCTTCAACTAAAATTTAGAACATCTACAACAAACAAGCTGTGTGCATACACTTTCATTGGAGATTTTTTTTCCAGAAAAAAGTGGACTATCTACATGTTGTAGACTGTATGTTTACCCTTTTCCCTCATAGAAGCACTTCTTGACGCCATTACCAATACGACATACATTGCCAATGTAGTAGCCAAACCAATATTCATAATGAAGGCCAGAATCTCATGTAGTTCCAGTAATATTTATGGAGGTGGGATAGATATGGCGACTACTTATCCACTGCATGATAGCTAAATGGCTGTCGTTTGTATGGAGATATAATAGTATATTAACCTAAATCTCTATGTAGTCCCAGTAATATCTATGGAGGTGGGATAGATATGGCGACTACTTATCCACTGCATGATAGCTAAATGGCTGTCGTTTGTATGGAGATATAATAGTATATTAACCTAAATCTCTATGTAGTCCCAGTAATATCTATGTAGGTGGGATAGATATGGCAACTACTTATCCACTGCATGATAGCTAAATAGCTGTCGTTTGTATGGAGATATAATAGTATATTAACCTAAATCTCTATGTAGTCCCAGTAATATCTATGGAGGTGGGATAGATATGGTGACTACTTATCCACTGCATGATAGCTAAATGGCAGTCATTTGTATGGAGATATAATAGTATGTTAACCTAAATCTCTATGTAGTCCCAGTAATATCTATGTAGGTGGGATAGATATGGTGACTACTTATCCACTGCATGATAGCTAAATGGCCGTCATTTGTATGGAGATATAACAGTATATTAACCTAAATCTCTATGAAGGAAAGGGTTAAATGGCTGTCGTTTGTATGGAGATATAATAGTATATTAACCTAAATCTCTATGAAGGAAAGGGTTAAATGGCTGTCGTTTGTATGGAGATATAATAGTATATTAACCTAAATCTCTATGAAGGAAAGGGTTAAATGGCTGTCGTTTGTATGGAGATATAATAGTATATTAACCTAAATCTCTATGAAGGAAAGGGTTAAATGGCTGTCGTTTGTATGGAGATATAATAGTATATTAACCTAAATCTCTATGAAGGAAAGGGTTAAATGGCTGTCGTTTGTATGGAGATATAATAGTATATTAACCTAAATCTCTATGAAGGAAAGGGTTAAATGGCTGTCGTTTGTATGGAGATATAGTAGTATATTAACCTAAATCTCTATGAAGGAAAGGGTTAAATGGCTGTCGTTTGTATGGAGATATAATAGTATATTAACCTAAATCTCTATGAAGGAAAGGGTTAAATGGCTGTCGTTTGTATGGAGATATATATAGTATATTAACCTAAATCTCTATGAAGGAAAGGGTTAAATGGCTGTCGTTTGTATGGAGATATAATAGTATATTAACCTAAATCTCTATGAAGGAAAGGGTTAAATGGCTGTCGTTTGTATGGAGATATAATAGTATATTAACCTAAATCTCTATGAAGGAAAGGGTTAAATGGCTGTCGTTTGTATGGAGATATAATAGTATATTAACCTAAATCTCTATGAAGGAAAGGGTTAAATGGCTGTCGTTTGTATGGAGATATAATAGTATATTAACCTAAATCTCTATGAAGGAAAGGGTTAAATGGCTGTCGTTTGTATGGAGATATAATAGTATATTAACCTAAATCTCTATGAAGGAAAGGGTTAAATGGCTGTCGTTTGTATGGAGATATAATAGTATATTAACCTAAATCTCTATGAAGGAAAGGGTTAAATGGCTGTCGTTTGTATGGAGATATAATAGTATATTAACCTAAATCTCTATGAAGGAAAGGGTTAAATGGCTGTCGTTTGTATGGAGATATAATAGTATATTAACCTAAATCTCTATGAAGGAAAGGGTTAAATGGCTGTCGTTTGTATGGAGATATAATAGTATATTAACCTAAATCTCTATGAAGGAAAGGGTTAAATGGCTGTCGTTTGTATGGAGATATAATAGTATATTAACCTAAATCTCTATGAAGGAAAGGGTTAAATGGCTGTCGTTTGTATGGAGATATAATAGTATATTAACCTAAATCTCTATGAAGGAAAGGGTTAAATGGCTGTCGTTTGTATGGAGATATAATAGTATATTAACCTAAATCTCTATGAAGGAAAGGGTAAAACCATAAAGAAAAAAACAACATGACATATTGATCTCTCGGAGTACTGGAACATAATTTCCGACTAATATATCGGGGACTTTTAGTATTATGGTCTACACTGGGAGCTTACGGGGAACAATCCTCTTCCCATCATTACGGAATCATGCAAGTAGTTTATTGGAATATTAGATCTATTCATTACCGGTCCCCTCTGAGAATAGTCTACAAATAATCTCCAGCATAGCCGATACGGTCAAGTGCACAATTTGCTTAGCTATACATTGTATTTATTTATTATTCAGTTTGTTATGTAAAATAGCACCGTTCCGACATATTCAATTAATAACTGCACAATATTACGAGAAAAATGTGCTATATGGTTAATTATTGAGACTGCTACGTTTGCTGTAGGCTCTAGGTTTGCTAGGTTGAACTCTTTGCATGCTGGGTAAAATAAAGGCTATAAATAGCTCAAATAATTGTAGCAGACGACAATTCATTGATGTGCTTTTCTTATTTGTAACTGAAAACTCTAATTGACTTATATTCACCACGATCGTACAGAGTTAAAATTGCAGAAACAATTTCCTGTTTTGTGGTACTCGAAGTTAGATGTCCGACATAATGGATTTTTAGTTCCTTGCACGCAAGCTGTGAAAATAACAGCCAGTTTAGTGAATTGTGTCATGGAATTTCATTAGAATTGTGTCGTTAGAAAATAAAACGCATTTATTTGAACTATTTATAGCCATTCCTTTACCCAGCATGCAAAAGAGTTCAAACAATATAAACAAATCACAACACAAAGAAAAATGCTTTTATCTGCTACCTCGTTTGTTTCTAAGCAAGATTCTGAGCAATATTGATGTTGTTCATACATTTTGCCTTGTTTGTTTCCGGGTTCATTCTAGGTCAGAATTCTTGGGAGAAGTGAGAAAGCGTGCGATCGCATCCTTAAATGGTGTTATTTAATAAATTTCAACAAAATATGGTTAAAATGCACAGTATGACCAGTAAATACAACATTTTAATAGAAGGAGTGCTTTATAATGGGCCAGTGTATCTTACCGGGACACAATATTGAATGAAAATTGTAAAAACAATATTTTTTTAGGGAGACGTGGGTGGGGCCCAGAGGGCAAAGTCATTGTCCTTAGAGCGACCTAATTTCGCACACATAACCTTTTAGAATGATCCTTATGTCTTCTAGATAAATTTATGTAACACCCAAACAGTTGATTGACCCACATTGAGCTTCTGACAATATTAACGTTTTGCTAGAAGTAAAATAGTGGAAAATGGGCAGATTGGAACCCGTGCTAATAATACCAGTAACCTTAACCCATTCAACACCAAGTAACTGACATGGACTGGTCCATGATATTTTTAGACCAATAAATTAATAACAAAATTACATTTGGATTCTAAAAATAGTTATATTACTTGAAAAAAGTGCAGATCATCTGGATCTACACTTTTTTGTAAGCCAATTTAGAGGTCTGTGGTGTTGAAAGGGTTAATAATAGGGGCCACTGTCCCACTTGAAGTTGGGAGGGTTCAAATTTGTTAAAACTGAGCTGTTTTCATCAAACACATAATATTTACTTTGAGAACTGTGACTCTTCCCAATGTGTGTTCTACAAGTATACTTATAAACGTTTTAAATGTCTCTCTTTCAAATGAGACAGGTTGGCTCTAGAATATGATTCACATGTACATTGAGGTAACCACAGGAGCCAGTAACAAGGTTTTTAAGAGGCCATAATGTTCTATACATCGTCATGTATAATACAATATCATGCATACTTGGTAGCAGGGTTAGGGGCCATAGTGTTTTATATAATATGTAAAAAAAATGTGCTTAACTAATTTATATTATATATATAACACAATGGACTGCTGTAAACATTCTTTTTGGGGGCTTAACCCTTTGCCTGCTCAGTAAATAAAAATCACATTTGCAAACAACATAGATCCAGATCATCCGCGGCATAACACCACGTCAAATCAGGATCTATGTTGTTTGCTATTCAACCAAGTGTTTTAGATACCGGTACACTATCCGAATAGCAAATAGCATAGAGCCTAATCAGATGGCACGTTCTGTGCTGTTTGATCTGGCTCTATGCTGATTGCAAAAGTGATTCTATCTGCCGCTAGCGTGCAAAGGGTTAAAAGTCGCACCAAGAGCTTACATGTAGGTCATATAACGTCTCTCCAGCTACAAGTATTATTGGTGGAGGAAGACCCCAGATGCCCCTCTAAGCGGTATTTCTGGCACAGACAAGCACACAGGTAGAACCACCGACCTACTGCAAGCCAGCTGGATAACTTCCTCACTTGAAAGACTTTCACATCCTCAGTGGAAATTTGAACTTACAGTGGTGAGGGGCAACGCCAAGTGATCTGAAGTCAATGCCTATAACAACTCGGCCATAGAGACCCCTAATGAACCATGTACACATTTTAGCTTACCAGATACAGCGAGGTCTGCCAGCACGGCATACTTTCTGTGTTGCACACTACTCATGTTATCGAAGAGCACGTCTATGATGAGGAATCCAATGCAGAAGAGGAACGCCATAACGCCAACAGTAACTCCATACCCGCACGCCCCGCTGTCCCGCATCTGACAGTGGTCGCGATAATAACCACCCGCTGATATACATCCAAACACAATTATTGCAAATACCTGAAAATATATAACAATTACATTTGTGTGTGTTTTACATTTATTTATCGTCGTTACCGGTTGCCCATATATGAGCGACTCCTCCTGAAGAGATTAGTCATTTTAGATTTTTGGAGGATAATGCAATGATACAGAGAGAGACCCATTCCAGAGTCTCCTCTGGTTCTTTTTTACGTGCACAGAGTACAGCACCGACACAAGACCTCGGATTAAAGTCCCATCTGAAAGATTATTATTAGGGTCAGACTGGGGATTGTACTTTGTAGAGATCCCTGGATTGCCAGTCCAGCTTGTTACCACTGGACTACCGATCCGCCTGTCAATTGATAACAAGAAATGACATACGAATAACATCCCCAATTGTCGGGTAAATCTATTATTACCCAATTTTAATTATACTAAAAAAATAGTCAGACTGAATTGTTATTCGTATGAAAATACAAATACAGTCAAATAATGAACTTGTATTAAGAGACCAACACAAGCGGAAATTGAAAAAGTGGTATAGTGGTCTCTTAACCATTTACAGTTATTACAAAAATCCATGTACATACTCAATATCTATTCCAATAGATAATGGCGTGGAATGTAAAGGTATTTATATAGCGTTCATGTGCAACAAATAGTTAATAGTTTAACCCATTCAACCCCAAGTAACTGACATGGACTGGTGCATTCAACCCCAAGTAACTGACATGGACTGGTGCATGATATTTTTAGACCAATAAATGAATAAGAAAATTACCTTTGGACCAGTTCATTGATAAAAATGGGTAATTTTATCTAAAAATAGTAATAATTATTACTGACAAAAAGTGCAGATCCTGATGAGACGGCTCGTCACGAGCCGGCTCATCTGGATCTACACTTTTCATAAGCCTATTTAGAGGCCTGTAGTGTTGAAAGGGTTAATAGATGATTGTAGTCTCCCGAGCAAGTTTGACTGTATTAGACTAGAGCAAGTTTGACTGTATTAGACTAGAGCAAGTTTGACTAGAGCAAGTTTGACTGTATTAGACTAGAGCAAGTTTGACTAGAGCAAGTTTGACTGTATTAGACTAGAGCAAGTTTGACAGTATTAGACTAGAGCAAGTTTGACAGTATTAGACTAGAGCAAGTTTGACTGTATTAGACTACAGCAAGTTTGACTAGAGCAAGTTTGACTGTATTAGACTAGAGCAAGTTTGACAGTATTAGACTAGAGCAAGTTTGACTGTATTAGACTAGAGCAAGTTTGACTGTATTAGACTAGAGCAAGTTTGACTGTATTAGACTAGAGCAAGTTTGACGGTATTAGACTAGAGCAAGTTTGACGGTATTAGACTAGAGCAAGTTTGACGGTATTAGACTAGAGCAAGTTTGACGGTATTAGACTAGAGCAAGTTTGACTGTATTAGACTAGAGCAAGTTTGACTGTTAGACTAGAGCAAGTTTACTGTATTAGACTAGAGCAAGTTTGACGGTATTAGACTAGAGCAAGTTTGACTGTATTAGACTAGAGCAAGTTTGACGGTATTAGACTAGAGCAAGTTTGACTGTATTAGACTAGAGCAAGTTTGACTGTATTAGACTAGAGCAAGTTTGACGGTATTAGACTAGAGCAAGTTTGACGGTATTAGACTAGAGCAAGTTTGACGGTATTAGACTAGAGCAAGTTTGACGGTATTAGACTAGAGCAAGTTTGACGGTATTAGACTAGAGCAAGTTTGACGGTATTACACTAGAGCAAGTTTGACTAACATTCAGACAGAGGGAACCTGGCCTCTACCTACTAGACCACATGAAACGTGTATATATAGTTCTAAGTGTACATTTCAGATGTTTTAACTGAGGACATATTACTGGAGATATTAGGTGGCTACATTGTATCTCATTAACACATTTTTTAGGTCAAATTTACAGTGTGAAGAAGACTTCTTTACGTATATTTGGAAGTAGAAGAAACCATATAGCTAGTATAAGTGTTAATTAACGCTTAGCCTGGCGAATAAACTGGACGGAATGTGCATACAACATAGATCCAGATCAGCCGTGGTGTCAGGGTTCCCTCTGTCTGAATGTTTGTCTGCGCCACTTCTGTCGCCAATTGAAAAACACTGGAGCCAATTTAAAAAACTTGGAGCCAACTAAGAGCCATATAGTTCACAAATAAATATTTGAAGCCATGTATTTGACAAAACAGGTGCCCAAAAAAATATATATATAAAAAGTGGTGCCAAATATTTTCACCAATTCACAAAATTTAGTGCTAATCAGGGATCATTCTAGAGAGCGATGTGGGCAAAATTGTCGCCCTAGGGACTCTGACTTCGCCCTCTGGGGGCCCCACTTCTCCCTAAAAAGTCTCTATTCAAATGTTGTATTTAATGGTTGTATAGTCGTTTCTTAACATACCGCTGGTCGTAACATACCGAGGCATCAACACTTTTTCAGAACGAGGTAAAATAACGCCACCTATCATTCTTTCCATTGGATCAGTGTTGACCCAGAAAGGTAAACATGTGTTGATAAACAAGAAATAATAAACTGTCAATGTAAGTGGTTCGAAAATTACTGATGCAAGATGCTTACCTGAATATCAAGATCTATGCAAAATTACCCCACCCCTTTATCTGAAAAAATGCTCCAAATGTCCATAATATATATTTATGTTCATTCCAACTTTGTAAAATGGCGGTCTGCTACCTGGTATTTATGAATGAAGCTGCTTTGATCACGTGTTTAGGTTACTACGTAATTCCCGTATTACCAAATATGGGCATAATTTTAAGGTCCGAGACGCGCTTTTTCTATTGAATGATTACTTTTCAAAACAGTCTCCCCCTCAAATGTAGTATTTTTTATTAAAAACAAGTTGATGTTCATATCTATTGAACTTTCTTCCGTGATGTAAATCTATTGACATGTGGTGATATAGCCAGATTCCTGCATTTTATTATTCATAAAAAGTAGGCCCATCGTGGGCCTAAGGCTGTTTGTTGTTTTCTGGTGGGAGATTAAAAAGATATTCATGTTTTATGTTAAAATGACAAATTTACTTCTAGACTTACATATTATACAGATTAAGGTCTCTGTCAAATACTCACATAATTTTATTATGACTACCTTTGTATAACCACCCAAATCAGGGCCTCGGCCATTTGCCGCGGTATACTCGGAACTACTGATTACGTAACTGCTGACACGATGGCATCAAAAACATGATAAACACAAGTGATTCCCAATAGTATTTCTTCTTTGTGTATGTGTAATGTTGAAGTGGAGAAGTCATAAGATGATGCAAAATGAGGTTTAAATTCAGGTACATAATAGTATATCTGTAATTTGGTTTTTAATAGCTAGTACCGCGATATACCCATAATGCATCCTACTGTGCATTTTAACCCTATTTTGCAGAAGTATATTAAAGAACACCATTTAAAGAAGCGATCACGCGCTTTCTCACTTCTCCCAATAATTCGGACCTAGAATGAACCCTGGCTAATAATTGTTTTTTGTCGCATTGGTGCCATTGGCGACCGACAGCGGGAACCCTGGGTGTAACGCCGCATCTGATCATACAAGCATACTTTCTCCTCAATCCTACATGTATGTACATAATATTTATACTCTCAGCAAATATCTACAAAAATTGATTGCTTATGTAGTAGGGTCCGTTTTAGCCTCCATACTTTAAACCAGTTATTCCTTGTAGATATACATGATGTGTAATGGTCAGTGAGACGCAACCGTGCGTAGCGAGTTTAACTCGAGGATATGTGTATGATTGTTATGTAGCGTGGTATTCCAACGCAGTCACTTCCAATATCGTATGATAGTCGGACGTCTTTTATAAAGAGAGCATTTTATAATATAGTTAGAGAATAGAAGTCTTCAAAAGTATTATTCAGGTATATATAGATATGCGTGAGATATTGAATTGGTTGATTTGTACGCTGTAGTATTGGGTTCATTATGTTGTACGCGGGTTCGGTTCAGTTAGTCCTTTTTGTCGTTGGTCCTTGAGTCTGTGCCCTTGGTCCTGGCTGTCGGTATATCAAACCTCATCGTTGCACATAACTTAACAGACGCATGTTATTTACAGTTGTCACCGGCACCAGTGAGTGAGTGGTTGAATGTGTAGCGGACGGTGGAGAATAGCGAGAAGTGTTACAGAGACCATATCTCTGCGTAAGTTATTGTATTGGTCTATATTGTATTGGTCTATGTTATATATGTCTATGTTGCATTTGTCTATGTTGCATTTGTCTATGTTGCATTTGTCTGTGTTGCATAGGTCTATGTTGTTGTTGTTTCATCAGAGACATGGATGTAACATAGATTACCTCTGTGTTACGGATGTCTTATATATATTGGAGTAAGAGTAAGCGTTATTACGAACCACGAACCTGACGAGAGTATATATAGTGCCAACGTATATAATATGTTGTTGTTGTTGTTAACCCAAGCACCGCAAATCATCTATTATATATTTATATGACGCATATGTTTTAATCCTATTCTTAATGTGTGTATATATGTGTATTGTAGAACCAAAGCATTCGAGAGCCTTGTTGTCTACGGAGATCGAATAGAGTGATGAATCGTATAGGGTGTTGTCATTTTACTGATCCCCCAGAATACGAACCCTACCACACTTACACACTTTAATTTATCAATTTAATCTCGCTTATTTACACCAAATTAGGGCTAAAAGATCTACAATGTTACGTTAGCCTTACATCTTCAGGTTCGAAAGATAATTTACGTCACGCTACGATTATTGCGAAAAAAACAAAAATAGAACTCAAAATACCATAGACGAAAATGTTTATCTCCGTGCCATTACGGTGAACCAAATAAGATTTCGTTCAATATCCAATTGTTCATACGTATGAAATAATAATCATTCGGATTTCTTTTGTGAAGTCTGTGCAGAAAAAATGGGACAATTTCACCTGTCGACTTCAAACAGCTAAATGACATGCACAACGGTAATACAATATATTTTTAACGTTCTTAATATCTATATTTAGGATTATTCTTAACACCAATGCACACATTTATAAACGTTCATGTCCGAAAAGCTTCAAAATATTGGTCAGAAATCCCGCCATCGGAACAGGGCGGAAAGTGCTATGCGAAAATGCGCTTTAACGATAAGACCTCGAAATAACAGAAGAAAAAATATTATGTAGAGGTCTTATTTATAGGACTAGTTCAGGTTGTATTATCAGCAATTATTTAATTTAAATTTTACCTATCATTGGCGAATTATGAACAAAATACATATGTAGCATACATGTGCATGTAGACTTATATCAGTATATGCCCCAATAAGTGCAAATAAGTCATGATAGCGCAGTGGTAGCGTGTTCGCTTCAGGTGGGAAAGACTCGGAGTTTGAGCCCCGTTTGAGCAGTTACGTTTGTGCCCTTAGGCAAGGCATTTAAATTCCATGTTGCCTCTTCTCTCACCCTCGTGGCGATGGATTCCATCAGGAATGAGGTCTCGAGAGTGATTAATATAAGCTAAAATAAATTTGTATAAACTAAGTGCAAATAATAATGCATTTTTCTGCCATATCAAGAAATTAAGACTAAATCTTGCGAGCATCACTGTCTAGTAGTAGTTCATCCTGTTGGAGTTTTACATCAATAAAATTAAGAAAATGAAATTGGATGTTAAAGTATAAACTATAAACATGAAATCCACATGACAAATGAGTAACTTCTATTTTCTAATTGTGACAGTTCAGGTATCAATGTTTATGATACTGAATTATTGCATTTTTAAGATATTTGAAAAATCAAAACTTTCAACATACCCAGCTAACAATCCTGAGAATAACCTGAGGTCTCTTAATAAAGGAGACAGGGTCAAATGCCACTCCAGCCATACCAGCTCCATAAGCTTGAGGTTGATTTTGAGATGGTTGTGACATTTTTCCTGTCTTGTGAACTTTGTGTGACGTCACAGGTTTTTGTGTTTCATAAATAAATATTTTATGAGCGTCAATAAACTTTTTAATTAATATCTTGTTTTTCTGGCTAGCTAAAGTATATATTTCTTTAAAAGATTTATTTTTAACGAAATTCGTAACATAATATTCTATAAACCAGTCAAAATATAAGACAGCTCATAAATTGGTGACGTTTTTCACATATTGCACAACCCGGTAGAAAGAAGAATCCTATTTTTGGTTACAAAACAGCTTATAAAACAGGACTGTTTACGTGTCACGTTTACTTTTTATAACAATTTAAATCTATGCACTCTGAATTTTTCTTAACATTAGTTATTTACAAATATTAAAGAAATGGAATCTAGCGATAATATTTGTCAGTTGTGCCATGAGCAAATCGAAATATTTGCGATTGGGAGCTGTGATCATCCCATTTGTTTCATATGTTCTACCAGAATGAGAGCTCTTTGTGAACAATTCTACTGTCCGATTTGCAGGGGTGATTTGCCAGAGGTAATTACATTTGTCGGTAATTCTTGTAAATAATAAATTGAATTTTGAACTTCAGCTGTTGACCTATAACAATTTTTAAAAAATTGATCTGGCAATTTTCCGAAATTTGTGGCGTGTCTACTTTCAGTTTGTGTTTCTATGTAATATGCTTCTTCAGTACGCTGGTTTAGTACCAATCCGTATTTGCAGAATCATTTACACTGACTAGTAGTTCAAATTATTTACGTGATTGACAAAACTACCACACATGCTGTCTTGCCGAGTGGTTATAATCGGTTACTTCAAATCACCGCTGGAGGTTCGAATCCCATCGGGGTTGTTGAATTCTTTCAAGTGAGGAAGCTATCCAGCTGACTTGTGGAATGTCAGTGGTTCTACCCAGGTGCCCGTCTACTAGAAATACTTTTCACAACTGCACCCAATAATAGGTGGAGTCACCAAATGACCTCTAAACTGTTGATGCGAATGTAAACCCCTAAAACAAACTTATATGTGTAGTGTATTTCTGCGTGGGTAGAACACCGGCCCGGCTAGCTCAGTTGGTAAATTTGTCCGACTAGTGTTCGGGAGGTCGTGGGTTCGAGTCCCACGTTCGGTCAATAACGTTTCCGCTCTTTCTTTGCTTGGTCACTTTAATGGCGATAAGGATGAGATGGTACGGGCAAAGGAGTATGGGTGCGGTTCCAGGAATCGGAGTGCGGCCCCTAAAGAATAAAGGTGGGAAGAATGTAGTGTTTTTCGGCGTGAGTAGAACATCAGCCCGGCTAGCTCAGTTGGTAAAGCTGTCCGACTAGTGTTCGGGAGGTCGTGGGTTCGAGTCCCACCTTGGGTCACTAACTGTTCTGTTCCACTCTTACTTTGCTCGGTCACTTTGCACAATGAATTGAATACGTGTACATGTACATTAAATATTTTTCAGGTGTTTTTCTTGGAAAGTAGAGAGAAATTTGGTGAAATGCCAATGAGAAAGTTTATCCAGAACAGAAAGTTGAAGATCATGTTTGAAAACGAGCCTATCCGTGTAGTGTTTGAGAAGTTGATAGAACACAGGTGTAAAAAATGTCCAGATCGATTTCCGGAGAGGAATTTCAAGGCATTGAGGGACCATATGAGACGAGCTCACACTTTGTTCTACTGTGACCTTTGCTTAGTACTAAGGGTAAACAAATGTTGTCAGTCATGATAGTCGGAATTGTAAAATTTATTAACCCTTTCAACACCACAGACCTCTAAATAGGCTTACAAAAAGTGTAGATCCAGATGAGCCGGCTTGTGACGAGCCGTCTCATCAGGATCTGCACTTTTTGCCAGTGATATGACTATTTTTAGACATAATTACCCATTTTGATAAATGAACTTGTCCAAATGTGATTTTCTGATTCATTTATTGGTTTATGAATATGTGAGTTACTTGGTGTTGAATGGGTTAAGATCGGGAATAATTAATTGAATGAAAGATTGTTTTCATATTTTAGGTTCTTAGCTCACTATAGTTACATGTATGCTTGTAATGTATCCTCTTGTCTGTCCACAATTTATTCATCGACATCACCTCTGAAAGTTGTTCAATTTTCTGAGGAACTTTGGTATAGTGGATTGAAGCAAGATCAATGTCTAAAATGAGTCCAATCCAAAAACCAAGATGATCACAATGTAGGCTGTGACTGGTCATCTTGATAAAGTCTATGATCGACTTAAGTTTATACAATTTATTTTAGCTTGATTGCGAAACAAGTTCTTACAACTTATATTAATCACTCTCGAGACCTCATTCCTGGTGGAATCCATCGCCACTAGGGAGAGAGAAGAGGCAATGTGGAATTTAAATGCTACTTGCCTAAGGGCACAATCGTAGCGGGGCTTGAACTCCGGAGCTTTCGCACCTGGAGCGAAAGCGCTTCCACGTCACTATCACGACTTCCACTGATCGACTCTCATAGTTCTCCTCATTCACCACTTTTGCCCGAGTAGTTACGGTCATTTACTAAATCAATGATCGCTGCGCTATCACGACTAGTGGATGTGCGTTCGCTTCAGGTGTGAATGGTTCAGAGTTTGAGCCCCGCTGGAGCCGTTACGATTATGCCCTTAGGCAAGGCATTTAAATTCCGCGTTGCCACTTCTCACTCCCTCGTGGCGATGGATTCCATCAGGAATGAGGTCTCGAGAGTGATTAATATAAGTTGTAAGAACTTGTTTCGCAATCGAGCTAAAATAAATTTGTATAAACTAATGACCGCTGTGGGTTCGTATCCCACTAGGGTTTCGATACATTTCATGCGAGGAAGCTATCCAACTGGCTTATGAAAGATTGGTGATTCTACCCGGGTGCCCCTCCGTGCGTGCGTGCGTGAAATACTGCTTGTAAGGACACCCAGGGTTTCCCTCCACTAGACACCCTGGGTTTCCCTCCACTATGTAATAGTCAGAGAAGCACCATATGACATACATATGTAAGCTGTTGGTGCGACTTTGAATCCAATACAAGCTACCCGTTCACGCTACATGTACATGTACTTCTTCTATACAATTATGAAAATGCTATTTCTCAGTTGAAAATAAGGAGAAATGAGGCAGACCTGTGTGGTAGAAGAATTCTTCCAAGTCTCGCTCTAGCTTGAGCCTTGACCTTTGTCAAAGTAAAGCTATTGTCTAATTTGTTCTTAGTAGCATAATTCTGACAAGAACTCATAGAAGATGTGATCATGTAATACCAGTTTGCACAGGGCTTGAAAGTTTTCCATAAAGTCAGTCCTTCGATTATGGAAAACCCAGGCGCACCGCCGATCGCGCGCCACGTTTGGAGATTGCGAGCGCTGTTTGTGAGAACGCGCGCCACTTAAAACTTAATTATAATTACAAAGGAGGGCATATATTATAAAAGATACATCGTTATCTGAAACAAGAATCGTTTTATTATTTAATAACGAACCAAAGCAAAGTTATTGTCCACTTCCGGCACTTCCGTAATCATCGGATTCGGAGCCGGAACTGTCCGTGTCGGTGTGACTGTCACGTTCAGAGTCAGAATCACTGGCACTGCTGTCACTATCGTGCGTGGCTTTAGTGATTTGTCAACGTCCGTAGTGGCTTTCCCGCGCAGTTTATCACTTTTCTTTATGTGGTCTGCATGTCGAGCGCAGGTTTTGCACCATACTTCATGCACATATTCAATGCCATGCTTATCTTTAACAGTTTTAAATCCAATTAGCGACCCGACGTTCCAATTTAGGAATGTTTTTAATTGCACGGAGTGCCCCTTTGTTTTAGTATCTGCCATAGCTGACTATATGTATATTGACAACAATTAAATGTGTGTGATCATTCCGAGAGTTGGTTGTATTATGCCAGCTTAAAATATAATGCGACAATCATTGCATCGTATCAAAGGATGCCGATAAAAAAAATTCCGCATCACTGTACCTGTCAAAGCCTTTGAGTCATAAGCCGCACGTGGACTACAAAGTCAAACACATCGTCGCAGACACCCACGCTTGAAATGAAACTACAAAGGTGCCGACAAAGGTGCCGACAACCGGATCGGAGAGTTCATTGTTGCAGTGAAATATGCAACGTTTTAGAAACAATTTTAACCACATCAATGCTAACAGCGCGCGCATGTTTCGAGGCGCTCGGTCTGTCGTGCGTCTAGTCTTGATTTCGGGCGCGAGGGGATCACGCGCCTCAAAATCGAAGGACTGTAAAGTTGAAACAGTTTTTGTACCGCTATCCTAGGTAGTCCGCCTCCGTGGTCGAGTGGTTATGGTCGCTGTCTTGCATACCACTGTAACCTATCATCACTGTTGGTCACGGGTTCGAGCCCCGCTCAGGCCGTGTCTCATTTATATGAAAAAGTTGGCAGTTTCTTACGGAGGTTGGTGCACCCAAGTACTGGTTAACCGCTGGAGCCTGCCCAAGAAAGGTGTTGTTAGGTAAACTGCCCGCCGGCGATATAGCCCAAAATGGTGCTGATGCAGGCGTAAAACCCGAAATATATCATAACCGCTAGATCCTAGGACCCACCTGTATAAAAACATGTTTAAGAATATTTTGCAAAAAATGTATAATTGTACATGGCTGGATAAAAGTTCCAAGCTCTTGTACAGCTAGTGGCATAAAATGATATTATACAAAACTCGCCAAGCGTCCCCTATATGAGTGTGTATATATATATATATATATAATCTAAGCTTAAAATGAGATGTAAGACTGTTCACAGCTATGATTTCTCATAAGTTACATCTACCACTACATGTAACAGTTCAATTCTATGACTACATAATATATTGTGAGATTTTTTAAAACTATTTTACAACGATTGCGAAGCAAGTTTTAACAACTTATAATAATCACTCTTGTTGGCGGATGAAAGCGCAAATGTGGTCATTCGTGTGGGAGGAAACCGGAGTACCCGGAGAAAACCCACCTGTTCAATCTTGCGACCACCGTACCATCTCACATACTTCCCTGTCCGAGGATCGAACCCGAGTTAGATTGGTGAGAAGCGAGTGCGCTAACCACTGCGCTAATCGGACAGACTATAGTGAGATTCCGTTTTCAGATATTCACAAGCGAGCGTAAAGCGTACAATCGACACGACCTGGCCAGTCATCGTCGAATTGGTGACAAAGATGACACGTCGTACAAGGGCCACCCGCTGTGCCAGTTCTGTGAAGAGAGATACTTGGATAAAGACGAGCTATACAAACACCTGAGAAAGGAACATTTCTTCTGCCACTTCTGCGAGAGCCTCGGATCGCAAGAATTCTACGAGTAAGTTACCTATCAAATTTCTTCTACTCTTAGTCGATCTGGAATGATGCTCGTTGTAAAAACAATAAAATAAAATATCAGGTTTTTATTAAAGCGACACAGTCACACTATATCTGAATAAAGGATGCTTTTTGGTAAAAAGTACCAACTATTTAAAGAATATAATTTCCAAATTCCAATGAAATCTAATATAATAATTTTAAAAAATCTAATATTTGTTCAGAAATGGGGGGGAAATTAAATAAATATATAGTACGTGAATTGTTTATCAACAAACGTTTGTCAACCATGCTTAATGTGCGTGTATGACGCAACAACTGGTGTTGAAACAGCTGGGATGTCGAAACAGCTGTCTTACCGGTAGGTGTTTCTTCTGATTGTCAATAGTGAGCGATGAATTCCGAAAATACGCAGGGCGTGGCTAACCAATTCAGGAGTCACACTTTCAGTTTGCTATATTGTAAAAAAACACTGTTTATGACTGAAAATAATTATTCAAATTATAATGGAAGACGGCTACTAGTTTTATTCCATACGATATAGAGTCACTTTAATATTCCATACATTTATTGCTTTAAAACATTTGATTATACATTCAGGGATCATTCTAGAGGGCGATGTGGGTGAAATTGTCGCCCTAGGGACACTGACTTCGCCCTCTGGGGCCCCACTTCTCCCTAAAAAAAAAAATGTTTTGGTTTTTACAATTTTCAAACAAAATCTTGTCTAGTAAGATACACTGGCCCATTATAAAGCACTCCTTCTATTCAAATGTTGTATTTAATGGTTGTACTGTGCATTTTAACCCTATTTTGCAGAAGTATATTAAAGAACACCATTTAAGGAAGCGATCACGCGCTTTCTCACTTCTCCCAAAAATTCTGACCTAGAATGAACCCTGTACATTACTTAAAATATTGACGGTAATGATCATAAGTTTGTGAAATCTGGTAGAAAATGTATGTAAATATCCATTAAGGGGGATAATCTACAAATAATTATAATAATAATACTGAATAAATTATTATTGAACTATTACAACATGAGAGAATAATTCCGTTTTCAAATCGTCCCAGAATATCTTTATGTGCAGCACATTCCAAGTAACTGCCTATTGGAGATTTAATGGCATATTTGTGGTTTCAGCGATTACCTGACGCTAAGTGAACATTTCCAAACCGAACATTACCTGTGCCTGGAGGGAGAATGTGCAGATGCTCAATTCACCAACGCATTCCGCTCCGATATTGACCTGAAGAGCCACCAAGCCCACGAGCACAGCAAGGCTCAGACGAGGCTTCAGTCCCGACAGGAGAGAACACTTAATATTGATATCAACTTTGTTCCTAGACCCAACAGTAGATCCCAAAGAGGTGTGTATACTGGGCTAGTTCATTGCTTTTGTGTGGTTGCATAGGGCCAGACTATAGTCCATTCAATGGTATAGACAGCGATTATCTCCCATTTTAAACTATCCCGAGCACAATTGCGAGGTACATGTATGGTGACCATCTGCCAGTTAGTTAAAGCAACGTATCCTCTGACACTACCTTGTGGAAGTTGTTAGAGCAGCGTATCCTCTGACACTACCTTGTGGAAGTTGTTATCTAAAGCAACGTATCCTCTGACATGACCATGTGGAAGTTGTTAGAGCAACGTATCCTCTGACACTACCATGTGGAAGATGTTAGAGCAGCGTATCCTCTGACACTACCTTGTGGAGGTTGTTAGAGCAGCATATCCTCTGACACTACCATATTCGACTATAAATAACGCAAATACAAATATTATTCTGATTCTAACCTAAATATCTAAATAGCGCAAAAATAGTTGGTGTTATTTTTATAGAGTGCGTAAATGACGTCGCAAACCTAAACAAATGTTTCAGAGTTCATTCTAGGTCAGAATTGTTGGGGGAAGTGAGAAAGTGCACGATCACGTCCTTAAATGGTGTTATTTAATTAACTTTTTAAAAAATGATTAAAATGCACAGTATGACCATTAAATACAAACATTTGAATACGAATGCTTCATAATTAATGGGCCAGGGTTAGGGCCAGGGTTAGGGCCAGGGTTAGGGCCAGGGTTAGGGCCAGGGTTAGGGTTAGGGTTACAGCAAATATTCTGTAAGAAAACTGTAAAAAAAACAATTTTAGTCATGGTCCCTAGGGCGACTATTTTGCCCACACCGCCCTCTAGAATGATCCCTTATGTTGGTAAAATTACGTCTAAAAGTTTTATGTCACCCACTAAACATTGTTTATTGCAGATTGAAACTCTGCAAATTCCTTGCATTTTAATTAATGAGTATATTATATGAATGTGTGTTACAGGAAATCGGGAAATACGTAGTGATGTGATGGAAGACGGAAGGAGAGGCGGTCCCCGTCACCAAGGCAGCCGAGGGGGTCGAGGTGGTAGATATAATAACAACAACACCTCGTATAGATCAGGAGAACTCAACAATAGGTACGTACTCTGTGCATTATACCGCACTATTATGCGTGTTAGCTCGCCATAGCTGAGGCAGACGGCCAAGAATATAGGTGGGTGAACCGGCAGCTGTTCGTGCATCATTTGAAACCTCATGGTTGTCAGTGTTTATGAAACGTGGTATGGAGCATCGGGGTTAACTAATGGATAAAAAAAATAGCAGTCTTTATTGTGAAAATATATATTCTCTTCACCAACCCATAACGTGGCCTAGTGGTTACGGTCGTTTACTTCAAGTCACTTGCCACTCACTGCGGTTGGTTTAAATCCCACTGGGTGTGTTGAATTCTTTGAAGTGAGGAAGTTGTCCAGTTGGCTTGCGGTAGGTCGGTGGTTTTACCCATGTGGCCGCTTGCGCTTGAAATACTGCTTGGAGGGGCAGTCGGGGTCTTCCTCCACTAATAATACCTGGAGAGTTGCCATATCAACCAAGTTGATGGTGCGACGTTAAACCCAAATAAAACAAACCCATTTGGCGATTGGACCAGTAGATGAAAAGTAATTAAATTAAGTTTGAAATCAAAGATGATCCCATGATAACTGTCTTGAACGTGTATTTTCGACTTTTCCTCCCAAACCGTTTAGTGATTTGGCCATTCTGTGACACTTGGACGACCAATAAATGAAAAATAGGTAAATTCTAATCCGCGATGGTAATCTTGAATATTGGTTTTCGTTTTCACTCGAACTGTTGAGTATGATGTGAACAGTAGCAGGGTACCGTTTGGTTTTGGTTATTCACCTCAACCCACTTGCCCCTCAGTGGTGTATGTTCTAATTCTACTGGGGCCGTCGGATTCATTCATGCATAGAAATTACCCAGCTGGCCTGCATTATAAATTTGGTTGTTCTGAGCGGATGCCTCCACTGTGATTAATACTCGACAAGGCACATCCAATAACAGTTAGGAAATCTCGAGGTTTTTTAAGCTGTCCGCGAGGTCCGCCTCTGTGGTCGAGTGGTTACGGTCGCTGACTTGTATACCACTGTAACCTATCATCACTGATGGTCACAGGTTCGAGCCACGCTCAGGCCGTGTCTCATTTATATGAAAAAGTTGGCAGTTTCTTACGGAGGTTGGTGCACCCAAGTACTGGTTAACTGCTGGAGCCTGCCCAGGAAAGGTGTTGTTAGGGAAACTGCCCACCGGCGATATAGACCAAAATGGTGCTGATGCAGGCGTAAAACCCGAAATATAAACATAAATAAGCTGTCCGCGAGACTCTAAATAGAAAGAAACAAACTAAATAATCTAAATGTAGTGTTTGTGCTTAGACCACACTTACATTTGCAACACATTTCTCGACCCTGATTTCTAGGAGTTAGGTAGGAAAATAATTAGTGATTATCGGAATAGGCCGATTGTCATACAATCAGAAAACATCGGCATCGGTGGATTCACCGATTGTCATACAATCAGAAAACATCGGCATTGGTGGTTTCACCGATTGTCATAGTATGATTGAGTCATACAATCAGAAAACATCGGCATCGGTGGTTTCACTGATTTGAACATCAGTTCACCGATTGTCGGGAAAACATAATTCCCCTTAATTCCGTTTGAACCTTTGAATAGAATATATTTCACAGAAATGTTGATATTTATAAACATACATACCATGTGTTATATTCTCGCGCAATGTAGTTTCCGCTTAAATTGCGCGCTTGCCCCCAATCTTTTTGCGACGCTACAAAGGGGCGGCACCTTACATTCTGGTGTTTGTTTAACGGTAATGGTTGTACAGTGTAAAGCTTATTATTTTGCAATAATACGACTATTTCATCATAAATAACCATCGACACAACACTTGACAGCTCTGTATAAATTTTAAAACCAATCCAATATGCTGTCATCTTTCTGCTAACTGGTTTATCGATCTTTTGAGAGTATACTCGTCTAAAGGTCGGCAATTACTGAAGATTATTATGATGATGTTCCTTATACAATTTCTAATTAATCCCCTCAAACCAATCAACATCGTTAAACACACACCCAACTGTAAGGCGAGGCCACAATTTAAAATTGTCTGCAAATTTATTGGAATAAATACTGTTTAAAGCAGCATTACATCGTATGAAATAAAATATATTTGAAAAATTCAATTTTTACGTATGGGTAGCAATGCTGCTACACATTCTAACATTATACTTTGTGTGCTTATGTTCATTTGGTAACAGTGTTTTTTTGCGATAAAACAAGCTCGAAACCGAAAATAGGACTTTCCGAGTCGATCGGTCACGCACTTGTTTACAACCGGAACGCATCGTCCGCACTTGTTTACATTCAGAATGCATCGACCCCATTTGTTCCATCCCCGCGAGGGGTTCGACATTAGAGGAAGATAGATAGATAGTATTTCATGTTCAAAATATATACGTTGTTTTCTACATCCTCTGTTGTTTCACGCATGCGTGCTGTGCATGTTTACA
Source organism: Archivesica marissinica (assembly GCA_014843695.1). Lineage (NCBI taxonomy): Eukaryota > Metazoa > Mollusca > Bivalvia > Venerida > Vesicomyidae > Archivesica > Archivesica marissinica. Next base: position 21,479,395 of record CM026390.1, read on the forward strand.
TTTCGTGTGTTGATAAACAAATTCGCGTATACGACGGTTTAAATTTATTGCAATTTTATCGTTTCTGAGCGACTATTTCGATTTTTGTAAACACACACATATTAGTATTTATATTTTACCCAAAACATCCTTTATTACAATGTAATGCTGCTTTAAACCAAAAGAGTCCGTAGTTTCTGGCGTAGCTGTCTGTTGATGATATTTATTTGTTTTAATGCTTAACCGAATAACTGAATCAGAATCGGCCGATTGTTTATATAAATAATCGGTTCACGGGGCTGTTTGGTAATTGGTTAATCGTTCAAAATAATGTTGTTTTTCTACAAAAAAAGGCAAATATTATGATAGCGTCGGTATAATAATAAGAAACAACCAATCAGTTTCTGCACAAACAAATCTTCAGTGAGAAATATGAAGCTATATATATCATAAAATGATGATGTGAAAGTCGTGAATTCATATGAATTTCAATATTGAAATGTGTACAAACAATTTTTGAGTTTTGTCGTTTTTAGCGACGGGTCAGTTTTATATTATTCCCAATAAAGAAAAATAGAGAGGAACCCCGTGAAATTATAGGTTGAATTGTGTATCTGATAATAAATTAATAAAATCACTAAATAACTTGGGAGGCAGTCGAAAATACAGTCACAAATAAATGCTTTATAAAATGAATCCCTGAAGTTAAAAGAAAGACCTGCAGGTTTGTTAGTAAAAAATGTGGCACCTTAAAGCAGCATTACATCGTAATAAATGTTTTGAGTAAAATATAAATACTAATGTGTGTGTGTGTTTACAAAAATCGAAATAGTGACCGATCGACTCGGAAAGTCCTACTTTCGGTTTCGAATTTGTTTTATCGCAAAAAAACACTGTTTACCAAATGAACATAAGCACACAAAGTATAATGTTAGAATGTGTAGCAGCATTGCTACCCATAAGTAAATATTGAATTTTCAAATATCTTTTATTTCATACGATGTAATGCTGCTTTAACTGTTACATGTATATTTAATTCTTTTTCATTGTAGGGAGAAGCAAGATATAGACCGAGCAATGCAGGCCTCTCTGAGTACCATGAACGATGCTGATATGAAGAAAGATAAGTCTAAGAATAATACAGAATCGAGTTCCTCGGAGGAAGAGTTTGCCGACACTGTTGAGAATTTCCCAATCCTTGGAGCTAAGACTCCAGACCCTGTGGAAAATTACCCGGCTCTGGGTGTAAGATCTCAGGCTCCTGTGTCTGCAGCATTGACAACTACCTGCCCTAGTTCCGCAACAGAAATGAAAACATCTTTAGCCGATAGATGTGCAATGTCTAATAGTATGTCTGTCCAACATGGTGTTTTAAATGACTTTCCATCCCTTAATCCATCAACTACTGCAGGCAAAGGTCCTAAGAATGTTGTACCACCTAAAGGACGTGGAACTCATTTTACAGGAAGTCGTATTAAGTCTGCATTTAGTGGTAGTAAAACAGAAGACGACTTTCCTGGTTTGCCGAGCAGTAATAAATCGAGAAAGTCTACACAAGGGTCTTGGACCCAACCAGAAAAACCAACCATTGTAAAAGACAAACCTCCTAGTAAACGCACACAAAAGACAGTCTCCAACCAGTGGTCAGATTCCACCTCTTACGACGGTAATGATTTTCCGAGTTTAGGTGCACCGTCGAATGCAGCTCATAATGGAAAGTGGTTTAAATCTAGTAAATTACCATCTTCTAATAATGTTCCTGCTAAAGCGATAGACCAATCTAATAATAATAATGTAGAGGTATCTACTAAAGATGTTTTAGACAGATTTAGTCCAGTGAATGTACCTGATTCTCCTAAAGCTAAAACTAAAAAGAAGAAAAAGAAAGATAAATTAAGTGAAATGAAAGCTGAATCAAAAGTTAGCAGCACTACTTTAAAGGGAAATTCTTCTCTGGATGACATTGCAAGTTTGTTGATGGCCTCAAGCATAAAACAAGACAAATTAGCAATATCAAAGGAAGTAAACAATAAATTGGAATCGAAACCTGATCGATCAAAAGCCAAAACAAAGGTAGACAAAATAGAAAAGAAGATGGAGATAGAAGAGGAAGAAGTAAAGACTGAAAAACTGATCATATCTGAAGTGGAAGAAATAATAAAGTCAATACCTGTTAAATTTACAATTGCCAAAGACGAGTTTCCAACCCTCGGCTCTGCCAGTCCACCTAAAATGCCACCACCCGGTTTCAAGAAAGACCGCGAGCCAGCACAATCAACTGCTCCCCCAGGATTTGTTAAGCCTGTCGGTAACAAGCCACCACCTGGGTTTGGATCTCGTAGCACAAATGATGTTGATCAGAATGAGAAAGTTGAATCAAAGTTGGCAGATCTGTCCAATTTTTCTTATTCTCAGCCAAGTGGGTTTCAGAATCGAAATCGCTCGCTTATCGGTATTATTCAGTCAATCTGTGTAGATGATTCCATGCAGTTTGCCGACTTCAAAACTCTTTCTGGTGAGTTTCGGCGCTCCGAGATTTCCGCTAGTCAGTACTATCACAGGTGTGAAGAGGTTTTAGGCAAAGACAATTTTGTTGAAATATTTCCTGAACTATTGGCGCTACTGCCTGACATCGGCAAACAACAGGACCTTCTCAACGTGTATATGAAGTCTGAGGGCATGCTGAAAGATGACGGTGTGCTGAAAATCAGCGGGAAATGTAAGAACGCGAAAGGGGCATGGACAAGGTCTCAGTCTGGTTTCCTTATATGCCAGACGTGCCAACAGGTGCTAGTTAGGAAAGACTACAACGCTCATGTTCCATTGCACAACTTGGATTCAGACTTTCCATCATTGTCCGATGGTCTGGGTCCAAGTCAGAAAACCGGCATTAGTGGAGGTTGGGACAAGGCTAAGTAGACGTTTATAAAGGGATGTAATCTGTATTAATCAGGAATTGCGTAGGGCAGAGATTGTGATATTGTGCTATATAAGTTTATTTAAAGTTGCCACCGCATAAATGCATTTGGACGACTTCTGCCTGTTGTGTGTACTTGTGCATTTACAGTTTTGAAACATTCAGATTTTCGCTTTGACAGTTTAATGATGGAGAAAACATTCCTCTTGGTTTCAATGGGTTAATGGCTAATGCTTTTGTTTCTAATGTATACGTTTGATATTCAACCGAATCTGATTAATGTAATGCAATTAGCTACCAAGGTTGGAAAAACAGGAGTCCATTTCTTCTGCAACATGATTAAAATGATTGGTACCGATTCCTACAGTCTGATCTACTAACATGTTGGCGTCAACCCTTTGCAACCCAAAACAACAAATTGTCTTACTTCTGAAACTTGATATTGTAACATTGAACCTTGAGATAGTTGATACTGTAACAATGAAACTTGAAATAGTTGATACTGTAACAATGAAACTTGAAATAGTTGATACTGTAACAATAAACTTGAAATAGTTGTTACTGTAGCAATGAAACTTGAAATAGTTGATACTGTAGCAATGAAACTTGAAATAGTTGATACTGTAACAATGAAACTTGAAATAGTTGATACTGTAACAATGAAACTTGAAATAGTTGATACTGTAACAATGAAACTTGAAATAGTTGATACTGTAACAATGAAACTTGAAATAGTTGTTACTGTAGCAATGAAACTTGAAATAGTTGATACTGTAGCAATGAAACTTGAAATAGTTGATACTGTAACAATGAAACTTGAAATAGTTGATACTGTAACAATAAAACTTGAAATAGTTGTTACTGTAGCAATGAAACTTGAGATAGTTGATACTGTAACAATGAACCTTGAAATAGTTGATACTGTAACAATGAAACTTGAAATAGTTGATACTGTAACAATGAAACTTGAAATAGTTGATACTGTAACAATGAAACTTGAAATAGTTGATACTGTAACAATGAAACTTGAAATAGTTGATACTGTAACAATGAAACTTGAAATAGTTGATACTGTAACAATGAAACTTGAAATAGTTGATACTGTAACAATGAAACTTGAAATAGTTGATACTGTAACAATGAAACTTGAAACAGTTGATACTGTAACAATGAAACTTGAAATAGTTGATACTGTAACAATGAAACTTGAAATAGTTGTTACTGTAAGCAATGAAACTTGAAATAGTTGATACTGTAACAATGAAACTTGAAATAGTTGATACTGTAACAATGAAACTTGAAATAGTTGATACTGTAGCAATGAAACTTGAAATAGTTGATCTGTAGCAATGAAACTTGAAATAGTTGATACTGTAACAATGAAACTTGAAATAGTTGATACTGTAACAATGAAACTTGAAATAGTTGATACTGTAACAATGAAACTTGAAATAGTTGATACTGTAACAATGAAACTTGAAATAGTTGATACTGTAACAATGAAACTTGAAATAGTTGATACTGTAGCAATGAAACTTGAAATAGTTGATACTGTAGCAATGAAACTTGAAATAGTTGATACTGTAGCAATGAAACTTGAAATAGTTGATACTGTAGCAATGAAACTTGAAATAGTTGATACTGTAGCAATGAACCTTGAAATAGTTGATACTGTAGCAATGAAACTTGAAATAGTTGATACTGTAACAATGAAACTTGAAATAGTTGATACTGTAGCAATGAAACTTGAAATAGTTGATACTGTAACAATGAAACTTGAAATAGTTGATACTGTAGCAATGAAACTTGAAATCGTTGATACTGTAGCAATGAACCTTGAAATAGTTGATACTGTAACAATGAAACTTGAAATAGTTGATAGGTAAAAATGAAACTCAAAAATCCATTGAAACAATTGCCATTTCAGTTATTGATATTGCAAGCAAATGTTGTGCTCCATTATATCAACTTTTCATATTAACGACAATTTATTATAAATATCACTAAATAGGGTGAAAATGGACAATGCTAAATTCAGTTTTCTAATGAGCTGCAACTTCCTGACCATCAATGAGATACATAGATGGTTGTTCTTTTATACACTTTTTGCAGATACGTAAATTTATTTTATTCCTATTGAATCCTTTGTTTTTACTGTATTTCCCATATTAGAAGTTGTTATATGTGCTTAATTTGAGTTCATTAAATTCATGCTAATTAATTGATAGCAAATGTTTAGAGTAAAATATCCAATGGAAATATGTCCTAAAGAATTTTAAAATGTGAAAAGTGATGTTGTGCAAAGGAAAGGATAATAAAAATGTAGGAATGCACTTAACCCTTTGCCTGCTGAGTAAATAAAACCACATTTGCAAGCAACATAGATCCAGAATGCCGCGTCTGATCAGGATCTATGTTGTTTGCTATTCAACCAAGTGTCTTAGCTCCACTATCTGAATAGCAAACAGCATAGAGCCTGATCAGACGTCACATTCTGTTCCGTCTGATCTGGCTCTATACTGTTTGCAAAAGTGATTGTGTCTGCCTCTGGCGTGCAAAGGGTTGAAAGACCCTATCCCCTTTTTAAGAGTATTCAGGGGCAGTAACTCGCCAATCTTTCTGGTTTTGCTCCAATTTTTGTTTAACTCTGCACGCTAGCGGTGTAAATAACTAAATTATGCTGTGCAATATAACCCAACGACACAATTCTAATGAAATTCCACGACATGTTTCCATAGTTTTCTGTTACAAATAAGAAATTATTTGAACTATTTATAACCTTTATTTTACCCAGAGGTCCGCCTCCGTGGTCGAGTGGTTAAGGTCGCTGACTTGTATACCACTGTAACCTATCATCACTGATGGTCACGGGTTCGAGCCCCACTCAGACCGTGTCTCATTTATATGAAAAAGTTGGCAGTTTCTTACGGAGGTTGGTGCACCCAAGTACTGGTTAACCATTGGAGCCTGCCCAGGAAAGGTGTTGTTAGGTAAACTGCCCGCCGGCGATATAGCCCGAAATGGTGCTGATGCAGGCGTAAAACCCGAAATATAAATAAATAAATATTTTACCCAGAATGAAATGTTGAACATTTTGTTATGTTTTTCGTTCGGTTGACGTGTTTTATTAGTGTTTTTGTTGAATTATTGTTTATCTGCGAGTGTGCCATAGAATCTTTAAGTTTATGAGGTTACACAGTTTCCATTACAGTGAAACCTGTGTTAGTGGTCATATCCATTAAACAGCCAACCTGTATTAAGCAGCCAGTTTCCATATTCCCAATATATTCTTTTATTATACATTTGACCTCTATTAAGCAGCCACCTGTGTTAAGCAGCCACTTTCTGTGACTCCCATGGCTGGCTGCTTATGACAGGTTTGACTGTAGTACCTAGCATAGAAAGGTTTGACATGTATTATATCCCACTGTATGTAGTGTGCACTGCTTATTCTATTTGCAACAGTGTGGTAGCCAACTTAATGAGATGTTTGTCTCCGCCACTGTTCACCAAGACACAGGGCTCGAAATTAGTACTCGCACACTCACATTTTGCGAGTAGAAATACAAAAATGCAAGTTGAACTTTCTGGCACTTCAATTTAAAACCTGTGAAATATATACTTTTGTTTTCTGATTGTAAACACACATACAAATATGATGCAGAACACAACTGTTTGATAATAGTTTATACAAATTTATTTTAGCTCGATTGCGAAACAAGTTATTTCAACTTATATAAATCACTCTCGAGACCTCATTCCTGATGGAATCCATCGCCACGAGGGAGAGAGAAGAGGCAACGTGGAATTTAAATGCCTTGCCTAAGGGCACAATCGGAACGGCTCCAGTGGGGCTCGAACTCCGGACCTGAAGCGAATGCGCTATCACGACTGTTTGATTGCTTTTTCGTGTTGCTCTTTTTGGGCCAATTAGATTGAGGTTTGGGAAAATCCAAGTCAATAATAAAATCCAGTCCATTTTTCTTGCAGTAAATATTCCAAGACGAAATGTGTAAAATAACCATCGTTTTAATGTCCGTAACAGTGGTGAGAGGAGGCAACAATCGCCAGTGCATGTACCAGAGTCTAGTTGGATGATTCTGTCCTTAAAAAGACAATTTGCCCATCTCCAAAAACAATAACAAAGTGAACATCGAGACAAAGCTTGATGGCCCTCACTCGATTCGCCCTATTCCGACAGTCGGACCCAGTAGATCTAATTGAAAAATAAAATGACATTTTATAAAAATTATAAGAAGAATTCAAATAATTCGAGCTGACCATTTAGGTACTCGCAAAACAAAAAAGTTAAAAATTCTAGCCTTGAAGAAAAACCAACATGCCCCCAAATACTTACGATATGATATTTATTTTATGCTTTCCAATGAAATATAGATATTTGAATTGCCGTCCCTGATGATTTAACATGACCAATATAATTATTGTGAAGATCACATACGGTCAGAAATGGGTACATTCGTAATTCGTGTCTGCTCCATGAAGTCGTTTAATGTTTAAACTTTATTTATTTTACAACTTGTATTAATCACTCGCTGGCGCGGATGAAAGCGTATATGTGGTCATTTGTGTGGGAGGAAACCGGAGTGCCCATAGAAAACCCGATCTGGCGACCACCGTACCATCTTACATATTTCCCGGTCCGAGGACTGAACCTGGGTTGCATTGGTGAGTAGCGAGCGCGCTAACCACTGCGCTAATCGGACAGTCGTTGGGCCCGTTTTGAAATAACAGTTACAAACATTTCTTGGTATGTTACATTTAATATACAAGAATTTAAACATAGAATCTTAACACTTTCCTTTATATTCAGGTTAATATACTATTATATCTCCATACAAACGATAGCCATTTAGCTATCATGCAGCGGATAAGTAGTCACCATATCTATCCTACCTCCATAGATATTACTGGGACTACACAAGATTTAAGTTAATATACTATTATATCTCCATACAAACGACAACCATTTAGCTATCATGCAGTGGATAGTAGTCGCCATATCTATCCCACCTCCATAGATATTACTGGGACTACATGAGATTCTGGCCTGCATTATGAGCATTGGTTTGGCTACTACATTTCAATGTATGTCGTATTGGTAATTGCGTCAAGAGGTGCTTCTATGAGGGAAATGGTTTATGAACATTGGTTTGGCTACTACATTGTCAATGTATGTCGTACTGGTAATGGCATCAAGAGGTGTTTATATGGGGGAAAAGGTTAAGACGTTTATGCACACAGTAGTGCATGTAGTATTTATTACACGTTTGAAACCGATTTGTTCGTTTTGTAATAATTTCACTGAGTGTTACAAACATTCATCCTATTTTACGTATATTACGCAGCACACAGTAATGCATACATGTATAGAGTTAGTGACTTTATACGGAGAATAGGGCTCAATATACACACACGGCTCATCCTGGGTCAGAATTGTTGGAGACGTGAGAAACTGCACGATTGTGCCCTTGCATATGTTTTTAAACAACTTTTTTTTTTGTGAACAAAATAGGGTTGAAATACCCAGTATGACCATTAAGTACAACATTTAGAAGCAAAGTTTAGCAGCAAACCAAATACGAGTGCTTTACAGTGGTCTATGTAGCTTACTAGCAATGATTTTGTTTGAAAATTGTGAAAACAATATTTTATTTATTTACGGATATTTGGGATCCCCAGGGAGTCATGGTCACTAGGGCGACTATTTCACCCATGTCATCCTCTCGGATGAGCCCTTGTACAGACTCGTATGTTTACGTGACAGTTTTAATGTTTGGATCTCGTGTCTAGACAAGCAAGGTACATGTATAATGAAATGAATGTTTCATTGTTTAGTTGGTTGTTGCATGATGTAACAGTTATTGTAGTTTTACTCTCTTGTCCCGTCTTCTTCAAGTAATGCCCACGGTGGGAAATTGTCTTAGTTTATACAAATTTATTTTAGCTCGATTGTGAAACAATTTCTTACAACTTATATTAATCACTCTTGAGACCTCATTCCTTATGGAATCCATCGTCACGAGGGAGAGAGGAGGCAATGTGGAATTGAAATGCCTTGTTGCCTAAGGACACGATCGTAACGGCTCCAGTCGGGCTCGAACTCCGGGCCTTTCACACCTAAATCGAACATTCTACCACTGCGCTATTATGACTTCCACTTTTGTTTATTATAAAATATTCAGGGTTGTTCAAGGATATAAACTAATATTGCTATGTACTGGATACAACTGCACTGTCCTTATAGTGAAAACTGTTGCAAGCATTAAATCAATTATTGACAGCAACATGTTTTCTTGTTTCTTTATAATTGATTTTCTGGTTGCATTTTGCAGTACATCATTTGGATGTAGTGCTATCTGAATGTGTTTGTTTGTTATACAGTAAATAAAGTAATTTGCATAAATACATTGTTTTGTTTGTTCTCTTTTGTTGTTTGTTCTAGTTTCTACTTGGTCAATACTTAGCAATCCCGGTACACAATCTCTACACTGGTTCTGGACAATCCAGCTATGCGTTCAATGCAGTTGTTTCTGGGCAATCCCCGGTATACTGAGTTCTTAACAATCCCGGTCTACTGTGTTCTGTATTTGAGCCATCCCAGTATGCTGTGATCTGAGCCAACCCGTTGTACTGCATTCTGTACATTGGTTCTGAGCCATCCCGCTCTACTGTGTTCTGTACAGTGGTTCTGAGCCAACCAGTTGTACTGCGTTCTGTACAGTGGTTCTGAGCCATCCCGGTCTACTGTGATCTGAGCCAACCCGTTGTACTGCGTTCTGTACATTGGTTCTGAGCCATCCCACTCTACTGTGTTCTGTACAGTGGTTCTGAGCCTTCCCGGTCTACTGTGATCTGAGCCAACCCGTTGTACTGCGTTCTGTACATTGGTTCTGAGCCATCCCGGTCTACTGTACACTGGTTCTGAGCCAACCAGTTGTACTGCGTTCTGTACATTGGTTCTGAGCCATCCCAGTCTACTGTGTTCTGTACTCTGGTTCTGAGCCAACCCGTTGTACTGCGTTCTGTACATTGGTTCTGAGCCATCCCGGTCTACTGCGTTCTGTACATTGGTTCTGAGCCATCCCACTCTACTGTGTTCTGTACAGTGGTTCTGAGCCTTCCCGGTCTACTGTGATCTGAGCCAACCCGTTGTACTGCGTTCTGTACATTGGTTCTGAGCCATCCCGGTCTACTGTGTTCTGTACACTGGTTCTGAGCCAACCAGTTGTACTGCGTTCTGTACATTGGTTCTGAGCCATCCCAGTCTACTGTGTTCTGTACACTGGTTCTGAGCCAACCCGTTGTACTGCGTTCTGTACATTGGTTCTGAGCCATCCCGGTCTACTGTGTTCTGTACACTGGTTCTGAGCCAACCAGTTGTACTGCGTTCTGTACATTGGTTCTGAGCCATCCCAGTCTACTGTGTTCTGTACACTGGTTCTGAGCCAACCCGTTGTACTGCGTTCTGTACATTGGTTCTGAGCCATCCCGGTCTACTGCGTTCTGTACATTGGTTCTGAGCCATCCCGTTCTACTGCGTTCTGTACAGTGGTTCTGAGCCATCCCGGTCTACTATGTTCTGTACACTGGTTCTGAGACATCCCGGTCTACTGCGTTCTGTACAGTGGTTCTGAGCCATCCCGGTCTACTGTGTTCTGTACAGTGGTTCTGAGCCATCCCGGTCTATTGTGTTCTGTACACTGGTTCTGAGACATCCCGGTCTACTGCGTTCTGTACAGTGGTTCTGAGCCAACCCTTTGTACTGTGTTCTGTACAGTGGTTCTGAGACATCCCGGTCTACTGTGTTCTGTACACTGGTTCTGAGACATCCCGGTCTACTGCGTTCTGTACACTGGTTCTGAGCCATCCCGGTCTACTGCGTTCTGTACATTGGTTCTGAGACATCCCGGTCTACTGCGTTCTGTACAGTGGTTCTGAGCCATCCCTGTCTACTATGTTCTGTACAGTGGTTCTGAGACATCCCGGTCTACTGCGTTCTGTACACTGGTTCTAAGCCATCCCGGTCTACTGTGTTCTGTACAATGGTTCTGAGACATCCCGGTCTACTGCGTTCTGTACAGTGGTTCTGAGACATCCCGGTCTACTGCGTTCTGTACAGTGGTTCTGAGCCATCCCTGTCTACTATGTTCTGTACAGTGGTTCTGAGCCATCCCGGTCTACTGTGTTCTGTAGAGTGGTTCTGAGCCATCCCTGTATACTGTGTTCTGTACAGTGGTTCTGAGCCATCCCGGTCTACTGGGTTCTGTACAGTGGTTCTGAGCCATCCCGGTCTACTGTGTTCTGTACAGTGGTTCTGAGCCATCCCGGTCTACTGTGTTCTGTACAGTGGTTCTGAGCCATCCCGGTCTACTGTGTTCTGTATTTGAGCCATCCCAGTATGCTGTGATCTGAGCCAACCCGTTGTACTGCATTCTGTACATTGGTTCTGAGCCATCCCGCTCTACTGTGTTCTGTACAGTGGTTCTGAGCCAACCAGTTGTACTGCGTTCTGTACAGTGGTTCTGAGCCATCCCGGTCTACTGTGATCTGAGCCAACCCGTTGTACTGCGTTCTGTACATTGGTTCTGAGCCATCCCACTCTACTGTGTTCTGTACAGTGGTTCTGAGCCTTCCCGGTCTACTGTGATCTGAGCCAACCCGTTGTACTGCGTTCTGTACATTGGTTCTGAGCCATCCCGGTCTACTGTACACTGGTTCTGAGCCAACCAGTTGTACTGCGTTCTGTACATTGGTTCTGAGCCATCCCAGTCTACTGTGTTCTGTACTCTGGTTCTGAGCCAACCCGTTGTACTGCGTTCTGTACATTGGTTCTGAGCCATCCCGGTCTACTGCGTTCTGTACATGGTTCTGAGCCATCCCACTCTACTGTGTTCTGTACAGTGGTTCTGAGCCTTCCCGGTCTACTGTGATGAGCCAACCCGTTGTACTGCGTTCTGTACATTGGTTCTGAGCCATCCCGGTCTACTGTGTTCTGTACACTGGTTCTGAGCCAACCAGTTGTACTGCGTTCTGTACATTGGTTCTGAGCCATCCCAGTCTACTGTGTTCTGTACACTGGTTCTGAGCCAACCCGTTGTACTGCGTTCTGTACATTGGTTCTGAGCCATCCCGGTCTACTGTGTTCTGTACACTGGTTCTGAGCCAACCAGTTGTACTGCGTTCTGTACATTGGTTCTGAGCCATCCCAGTCTACTGTGTTCTGTACACTGGTTCTGAGCCAACCCGTTGTACTGCGTTCTGTACATTGGTTCTGAGCCATCCCGGTCTACTGCGTTCTGTACATTGGTTCTGAGCCATCCCGTTCTACTGCGTTCTGTACAGTGGTTCTGAGCCATCCCGGTCTACTATGTTCTGTACACTGGTTCTGAGACATCCCGGTCTACTGCGTTCTGTACAGTGGTTCTGAGCCATCCCGGTCTACTGTGTTCTGTACAGTGGTTCTGAGCCATCCCGGTCTATTGTGTTCTGTACACTGGTTCTGAGACATCCCGGTCTACTGCGTTCTGTACAGTGGTTCTGAGCCAACCCTTTGTACTGTGTTCTGTACAGTGGTTCTGAGACATCCCGGTCTACTGTGTTCTGTACACTGGTTCTGAGACATCCCGGTCTACTGCGTTCTGTACACTGGTTCTGAGCCATCCCGGTCTACTGCGTTCTGTACATTGGTTCTGAGACATCCCGGTCTACTGCGTTCTGTACAGTGGTTCTGAGCCATCCCTGTCTACTATGTTCTGTACAGTGGTTCTGAGACATCCCGGTCTACTGCGTTCTGTACACTGGTTCTAAGCCATCCCGGTCTACTGTGTTCTGTACAATGGTTCTGAGACATCCCGGTCTACTGCGTTCTGTACAGTGGTTCTGAGACATCCCGGTCTACTGCGTTCTGTACAGTGGTTCTGAGCCATCCCTGTCTACTATGTTCTGTACAGTGGTTCTGAGCCATCCCGGTCTACTGTGTTCTGTAGAGTGGTTCTGAGCCATCCCTGTATACTGTGTTCTGTACAGTGGTTCTGAGCCATCCCGGTCTACTGTGTTCTGTACAGTGGTTCTGAGCCATCCCGGTCTACTGTGTTCTGTACAGTGGTTCTGAGCCATCCCGGTCTACTGTGTTCTGTACAGTGGTTCTGAGCCATCCCGGTCTACTGTGTTCTGTATTTGAGCCATCCCTGTATACTGTGATCTGAGCCATCCCGGTCTACTGTGTTCTGTACAGTGGTTCTGAGCCATCCCGGTCTACTGTGTTCTGTACAGTGGTTCTGAGCCATCCCGGTCTACTGTGTTCTGTACAGTGGTCCTAAACCATCCCGGTCTACTGTGTTCTGTACAGTGGTTCTGAGCCATCCCGGTGTTCTTAACAGTGGTTCTGAGCCAACGCGTTGTATTGCGTTCTGTACAGTGGTTCTGAGCCAACCCGTTGTACTGCGTTCTGTACAGTGGTTCTGAGCCATCCCGGTCTACTGTGTTCTGTACAGTGGTTCTGAGCCGTTGTACTGTGTTCTGTACAGTGGTTCTGAGCCATCCCGGTCTACTGTGGTTCTGAGCCATCGCGGTCTACTGTGTTCTGTACAGTGGTTCTGAGCCATCCCGGTCTACTGCGTTCTGTACAGTGATTCTGAGCCATCCCAGTCTACTGTGTGCTGTACAGTGGTTCTAAGCCATCCCAGTCTACTATGTGCTGTACAGTGGTTCTGAGCCATCCCGGTCTACTGTGTGCTGTACAGTGGTTCTAAGCCATCCCAGTCTACTGCGTTCTGTACAGTGGTTCTGAGCCAACTCGGTCTACTGCGTTCTGTACAGTGGTTCTGAGCCAACCCGGTCTACTGCGTTCTGTACAGTGGTTCTGAGCCAACCCGGTCTACTGCGTTCTGTACAGTGGTTTTGAGCCATCCCGGTCTACTGCGTTCTGTACAGTGGTACTGAGCCATCCCGGTCTACTGCGTTCTGTACAGTGGTTCTGAGCCAACCCGGTCTACTGCGTTCTGTAGAGTGGTACTGAGCCATCCCGGTCTACTGCGTTCTGTACACATGTTCTGAGCCATCCCGGTATACTGTGTTCTGTACAGTGGTTCTGAGCCATACCGGTCTACTGTGTTCTGTACAGTGGTTCTGAGCCATCGCGGTCTACTGTGTTCTGTACAGTGGTTCTGAGCCAACCAGTTGTACTGCGTTCTGTACAGTGGTTCTGAGCCATCCCGGTCTACTGTGATCTGAGCCAACCCGTTGTACTGCGTTCTGTACATTGGTTCTGAGCCATCCCACTCTACTGTGTTCTGTACAGTGGTTCTGAGCCTTCCCGGTCTACTGTGATCTGAGCCAACCCGTTGTACTGCGTTCTGTACATTGGTTCTGAGCCATCCCGGTCTACTGTACACTGGTTCTGAGCCAACCAGTTGTACTGCGTTCTGTACATTGGTTCTGAGCCATCCCAGTCTACTGTGTTCTGTACTCTGGTTCTGAGCCAACCCGTTGTACTGCGTTCTGTACATTGGTTCTGAGCCATCCCGGTCTACTGCGTTCTGTACATTGGTTCTGAGCCATCCCACTCTACTGTGTTCTGTACAGTGGTTCTGAGCCTTCCCGGTCTACTGTGATCTGAGCCAACCCGTTGTACTGCGTTCTGTACATTGGTTCTGAGCCATCCCGGTCTACTGTGTTCTGTACACTGGTTCTGAGCCAACCAGTTGTACTGCGTTCTGTACATTGGTTCTGAGCCATCCCAGTCTACTGTGTTCTGTACACTGGTTCTGAGCCAACCCGTTGTACTGCGTTCTGTACATTGGTTCTGAGCCATCCCGGTCTACTGTGTTCTGTACACTGGTTCTGAGCCAACCAGTTGTACTGCGTTCTGTACATTGGTTCTGAGCCATCCCAGTCTACTGTGTTCTGTACACTGGTTCTGAGCCATCCCGTTGTACTGCGTTCTGTACATTGGTTCTGAGCCATCCCGGTCTACTGCGTTCTGTACATTGGTTCTGAGCCATCCCGTTCTACTGCGTTCTGTACAGTGGTTCTGAGCCATCCCGGTCTACTATGTTCTGTACACTGGTTCTGAGACATCCCGGTCTACTGCGTTCTGTACAGTGGTTCTGAGCCATCCCGGTCTACTGTGTTCTGTACAGTGGTTCTGAGCCATCCCGGTCTATTGTGTTCTGTACACTGGTTCTGAGACATCCCGGTCTACTGCGTTCTGTACAGTGGTTCTGAGCCAACCCTTTGTACTGTGTTCTATACAGTGGTTCTGAGACATCCCGGTCTACTGTGTTCTGTACACTGGTTCTGAGCCTTCCCGGTCTACTGGTTCTGTACAGTGGTTCTGAGCCATCCCGGTCTACTGCGTTCTGTACAGTGGTTCTGAGCCATCCCGGTCTATTGTGTTCTGTACAGTGGTTCTGAGCCATCCCGGTCTACTGTGTTCTGTACAGTGGTTCTGAGCCATCCCGGTCTACTGCGTTCTGTACAGTGGTTCTGAGCCATCCCGGTCTACTGTGTTCTGTACAGTGGTTCTGAGCCAACCGGTTGTACTGCGTTCTGTACAGTGGTTCTAAGCCATCCCGGTCTACTGTGTTCTGTACAGTGGCTCTGAGCCATGCCGGTCTACAATGTTCTGTACAGTGGCTCTGAGCCATCCCGGTCTACTGCGTTCTGTACAGTGGCTCTGAGACATCCCGGTCTACTGTGTTCTGTACAGTGGTTCTGAGCCATCCCGGTGTTCTGTACAGTGGTTCTGAGCCATCGCGGTCTACTGTGTTATGTACAGTGGTACTGAGCCTTCCCAGTCTACTGTGTTCTGTACAGTGTTTCTGAGCTATCCCGGTCTACTGTGTTCTGTACAGTGGTTCTGAGCCATCCCAGTGTTCTGTACAGTGGGTCTGAGCCATCCCGGTCTACAGTGGTTCTGAGCCATCCCGGTCTACTGTGTTCTGTACAGTGGTTCTGAGTAATCCTTGTGTACAGTTGTTCTAAGTAATAGTCGTTCAGGTCAAACAAATGGTACACTGCTTCTGTAATTAACGGCCTGCCCATAAACATAAAAACACTGAATCGGGTGCGAAAAATGTCATCTATTCTAAGTCAAACATAGAGCACTTATTGTTGGCTTAACTCTCTGCGTACCATTACAATCATGTGCGAATAATGTCATCTAAGGCAAACATAGAGCACTGTTGTGGGCTGAACTATCTGCACACCATTGAAATCATGTGCGAAAAATATCATCTAAAGCAAACATAGAGCACTATTGTGGGCTTAACCCTCTGCACACCATTGAAATAAGATGCGAAAACTGTGCACTATTATATGCTTAAATCTCTGCACACCATTGAAAGCAGGTGCGAAAAATGTCATCTAAGGCAAATATCGAGAACAAGTCTAGGCTTAACTCTCTGCACACCATTGATATCAGATGCGAAAAATGTCATCTAAGGCAAACATAGTGCAGTATTATAGGCCTAAATCTCTGCACACCATTGAAATCAGGTACGAAATATGTCATCTAAGGCAAACATAGAGCACTAATGTGGGCTAAGCTCTCTGCACACCATTGAAATCAGGTGCGAAAAATGTCATCTAAGGCAAACATCGAGAACAATTATGGATTTAACTCGCTGTACACCATTGATATCAGATGCGAAAAATGTCATCTAAGGCAAACATAGAGAACAATTATGGGCTTAACTCGCTGTACACCATTGATATCAGATGCGAAAAATGTCATCTACGGCAAACATCTAGAATA
Source organism: Archivesica marissinica (assembly GCA_014843695.1). Lineage (NCBI taxonomy): Eukaryota > Metazoa > Mollusca > Bivalvia > Venerida > Vesicomyidae > Archivesica > Archivesica marissinica. Next base: position 21,496,068 of record CM026390.1, read on the forward strand.
ATTATGGGCTTACCTCTCTGCACATCATTGGTTTAAACATATTTATTCGATAATAATGTACATTACATATACATTGTATACAAAACGAAAATGGATTAAATCGGAAGCTTAAAGCTTATTGAGATTTTCTCCATGAAACACCATTGAAATCAGGTGCGAAAAAATGTCATCTAAGGCAAACATAGAGAACAATTATGGGCTTACCTCTCTGCAAACAATTGAAATGAGGTGCAAAAAATGTTATCTAAGGCAAACGTAGAGCACTATTGTTGGCTTAACTCTCTGCACACAATTGAAATCAGCTGCGAAAAATGTTATCTAAGGCAAACATAGAGCACTACTGTGGGTTTAACTATCTGCACACCATTAAATTCAGATACGAAAAATGTCATAGTGCACTATTGTCTACTTAACTCTCTGCACAATATTGAAATCAGGTGCGAATAATGTCATCTAAAGCAAACATAGAGCATTATTGTGGGCTTAACTCTCTGCACACCATTGAAATCAGGTGCGATACATGTCATCGAAGGCAAACATAGTGCACTATTGTGGCATTAACTCTCTGCACACCATTGAAATCATGTGCAAAACTGTCATCTAAGGCAAAGATAGAGCACTACTGTGGACTTAACTCTCTGCACAATATTGAAATCAGGTGCGACAAATGTCATGTACGGCAAAGAGATCACTATTGTGGGCGTAACTCTCTGCACACCATTGAAATCAGGTGCGAAAAATGTCATTTAAGGCAAACATTGAGAACTATTATGGGCGTAACGCTCTGAACACCATTGATATCAGATGCGAAAAATGTCATCGAAGGCAAACATAGAGCACTATTGTGGGCGTATCGCTCTGCACACCATTGAAATCAGGTGCGACAAATGTCATCTACGGCAAACCTAGAGAACTAGTATGGGCTTAGCTCTCTGCACACCATTGATATTGATATCAGATACGAAAAATGTCATCTACGGCAAACATAGAGCACTATTGTGGGCTTAACTCTCTGTACACCATTGAAATCAGGTGCGAAATATGTCATCTAAGACAAAAATAGAGCACTATTGTGGGCGTAACTCTCTGCATACCATTGAAATAAGATTAGAAAAATGTCATCTAAGGCAAACATAGAGCACTATTGTGGGCTAAGCTCTCTGCACACCATTGAAATCAGGTGCGAAAAATGTCATTTAAGGCAAACAGAGAACTAGTATGGGCTTAACTCTCTGCACACCATTGATATTGATATCAGATGCGAAAAATGTCATCTACGGCAAACATAGAGCATTGTTGGTGGCTTATCTCTCTGCACACTATTGAAATCAGGTGCGAAATATGTCATCTAATGCAAACATAGAGCACTATTGGTGGCTTAACTCTCTGCACACCATTGAAATGAGGTGCGAAAACTGTCATCTAAGGCAAACATTGAGCATTATTGTGGGCTTAACTCTCTGCACACAATTAAAATCAGGTGCGAAAAATGTAATCTAAGCCAAACATAGTGCACTACAATGGTTTGCAGTGAGTTATAAGCCCCAATAGTTCTTTAGGTGACAGTTAACAACCTGACTTCAAGTGTGAAACCAAAGAGTGTTTTCGGTGACAATTTACCCATCTGATTTCAACGGTGTGCATGGTGTTTTAATCCTTATGAGCTATGTATGCGACAATTCCTCCACTTGACATCAATGGGGTGCAGAGGGTAATCCCAAAGAATTCATCAGGTGACAATTTAGCCACCTGACTTCAATTGTGTGCAGATAGTTAAGCCCCCCAGACTTCTCTATGTGACAATTTAACAACCTGACTTCAATTGTGTGCAGATAGTTAAGCCCCCCAGACTTCTCTATGTGACAATTTAACAACCTGATTTCAATTGTGTGCATATAGTTAAGCCCCCAAACTTCTCTATGTGCACAAAGAAAAAGCTTATAACACATTATGATCGTCCTCAACTCGAGTATTGGTCAACCACCTGGCACCCCTGGAAAAGGTCTCTTACCTATAAAGCAGAGAAAGTGCAAGGATCAGCTGCACGCTATATCTGCAATGACTATAATTATACAATCAGTGAAACAAAAATTATTAACTCAATGAACTGGCAAACACTTGAATATTAAGACATAAAAAATCATCAGTCATATACATTATCATAATTATACAACGTGAGAAATAACGTTGTATGCGTCAAAAGCAACCTTCTAGTACATAAAAGGAACCTGAGCTACTTGATTCCATAGTCCTCAACGCAGTACCATATTAACCATTTAACCCCGCCCCGAACAATACGTTTGTGCAACTCAGTTAACACTATAATGACTGCTTTAACCTTAGTATGTATTCTTTTTAACACTGTCTTATTTAATGATATGCTAACATGTGTTCTTGACAAGCGCCTCCAGGTCATACTCATTTTACTATGGTATAGCGGCGGACAGATACTGCGACATGGATTACATGTTCAGTGAGTTAACCATTGGATCACTTACCCGCTACGATTGATATATAAGATGTCCCGTCCATCCATACGTGACTCCGCTTCCCCCTACTTCAATGGTGACATGCCTAGACGGTCCTGCGATCCCTGGATTATAAGTATGTTCAGTGTGTTACCTATTGGGTCACTGACCCGCTACGATTGATATGTAACATACCGTGTACATAATAATATGGTATGGCACATATTTTATGAGTCCCGTCCATCCATACGTGAGCTCGCCTTACCCCCCCCCCCCCTTACGTCAATGGTATGCATGCATAGACGGTCCTGCGACCCCTGGATTACAAGTTCAGTGTGTTACCTATTGGGTCACTGACTCGCTACGATTGATATGTAAGATGCCGTGCATATTAATATGGTAGGGCACATATTTTATAAGTTATAAATCTTATGCGGTTTTTGACGAGCAACATGTCTACATCCCCGCGAGGGGTTTGACATTACAGGAAGATAGAAACTAGATCAACGGTACAGATTTAGTGCCTATGAACAGGGTTTATATATATTTTGATCATGTGATATTCCTAAAATAAATTTGTCACGTGACAGGATGTAAAATGGTCGACAGACGGAAAATAATGTTGACATTTTTAGTTTTCATAAGTATGCTTTTTTAAAGTACCACCACACATTTGTAGCTTTTAAAACCCTCCACATACTTCTCGGATTTGCTTGTTTATGCATAGTTAAATATAGTCCAATATATAAGACCTCTACGTAATTTTTTTCGATCTGTTATTTCGAGAAAAATGCCTTGCTCTGTTGATTCTCTGTTTCTGTTTCTGTATGTTACGTAGTAGATCCCAATACTGGTATTTCACTACGGGGAGGGGTGCGCGCTTAGTAGCTTGATCAGTGTTGATGTAACATTTGAGACCCTGACATTTTACTAGTCTAAATATTTGGACTAAATTAAATAGAGTTATTTTGAAGCTGTATTATGTATATTTTTCTTTCTCTTCCCAACCATTGAACGGAGTGTGACGTCCGTGGTCCATTAGTAGAGTGTCGGATTTGGAATCGAACGGTCACAGGTTCGATACTCGGTAATGCCACGTATGTAGTGTCATTGAGCAAGGCACCTCGCACACATTGCTTAGTACTGGTTAGTCGGTTAGATCGGCTAAGCCTGCCCAGGAAAACATGTCTAAGTCCCTGCGAGGGGTTTGACATTAAAGGAACATATCCCGGCGTGAAGAGTTTTCGCCCAGAACAGGTTTTCGCCTAACTGAGGGAATAGCAATTCGCGATAGATTACGCAATATTTCACGCTCCAGCTACCGGAATTATAAATAAACATACCTTGTGCACTTCCAATATATTTCTAACCGATCATAGAGATCAGACAGGTAAATAAGCGGTGAAAACTTTAAACTACAAACCCCAGTTTTCACTAATTTCACTATATCCATTTTATGTCGCCATATAAATATCTTTTTTTTAAAAGAAATTAGCATTTTGTTCTCCAAAATGACATATTCATCATCTGCCACGCCAATATATTTACGAACAAAAATGTCATAGTCTCACTGCTCCGTGTTTATGAGTTTCGTCCGTTATTACACACAAAAGGTCCTTATGAATAATATCGATTTTCACCTTCAGGTCCATGTGTTGTCACAGAGGTTCTCCAACTGATATACATGGTTGTGTAAACCTAGTTATTCTCTGTTAGGCACTGTGTGATGTGTTCGATGGATGGGTCCATTTATGGTTCTGCACTCAGTCAGAGTAATTAGGAGGGATGACGACTTCTTATGCCCCGTGTGTTTGTCTAAGTTAAACTAAATGTTAGTGTTTTAGATACAGTATATAGACAAAATACTGTCCAACAAATGAATTTTGAGTGAAAATGATAAATTAAGCCTGTTATTAAAGTAAGTCTTCCTTAGTTATATTGTTTTGTTAAAAAAGAAATGTTGCTTACATACTAATGCTCGCGCTGTAGGCAATTTCCACAGTTAGGCGAAAACATATGACGTCATTCCGGATTACTGAGAATGAGATACCGCTATTTTGTCAACTTTTCTCAATGGATTAATGGGAACATGAAATTATATACCAATCAAATACATTGAATGCGTAAATTGTGTACTATTGTGACCAGAAAAATGCATGTATTTTCACCTATAACACGATATTCTTTAGAAATCGGATCTCATTCTCAGGGATCATTCTAGAGGGTGATGTGGGCGAAAATTGTCGTCCTCTGGGGGCACCACTTCTCCGTAATAAAAAAAAATTATTTTGGTTTTTACTATTTTCAAACAAATCTAGCCCATTATAAAGCACTCCTTCCATTCAAATGTTGTATTTAATAGTTGTCCTGTGCATTTTAACCCTATTTTGTAGAAGTATATTAAAGAACACCATTTAAGGAAGCGATCACGCGCTTTCTCACTTTTTCCAAAAATTCTGACCTAAAATGAACCCTGCATTCTAGAGGTGCGACATGGGGCGAATTAGTTGCCATTGTGGTGCTGACTTCGCCCCTCTGGGGGTACCACTTCTCACTAAAAATACAATTTTATTTATTTGTTTACAATTTTCAGACAAAATATTGTCCAGTAAGATAAACTATTATTCAAATAAGCACCCCTTCTATTCAAATAAGCACCCTTTCAATTCAAATAAGCACCCCTTCTATTCAAATAAGCACCCTTTCAATTCAAATAAGCACCCATTCTATTCAAATAAGCACCCTTTCTATTCAAATAAGCACCCCTTCTATTCAAATAAGCACGAAGGAAGCCGTGATAGCGCAGTGGATGCGCGTTCGCTTCAGGTGCGAAAGGTCCGGAGTTCGAACCCCGCTGGAGCCGTTACGATTGTGTCCTTAGGCAAGGCATTTAAATTCCACGTTGCCTCTTCTCTCCCTCGTGGCGATGGATTCCATCAGGAATGAGGTCTCGAGAGCGATTTATATAAGTTGAAAGAACTTGTTTCGCAATCGAGCTAAAATAAATTTGTATAAACTAAATAAGCACCCTTTCTATTCAAATAAGCACCCTTTCAATTCAAATAAGCACACCTTCTATTCAAATAAGCACCCCTTCTATTTAAATAAGCCCCCCTTCTAATCAAATATTGTATTTAATGGTCATATTGTTGATTTTAACCCTATTATCTGAAAGTTGAAATTTATTAAATAATACCATTACATGTAGATGATGCAATCGCATGCTTACTCCCAAAAAATGTGGGTATAGCTTGAATTCTGATTGCATTACTTTTATTTATATGAAGGTTTGTTGAGCTGTATGTGTGATGGAACTGAAAACCCAATGAAAGTGTGTAAACATATACCAGAGAAGAAAATTGACAAAGCATTCCTCACAGTGGAAATAAAAGCTATCGATGACCAAAATGTGACTGTCATCTTGAAAACCATTTCAACAGAGTGTTACACAGTAAGTGATGATCTCGTTTTTTAACTCATTCAATACCAAGTAGCCGACATGGACTTGTCAGGGATCATTCTATAGGGCGATGTGGGCGAAATGGTCGCCCTAGGGACCCTGACTTCGCCCTCTGGGGGCCCCACTTCTCCCTAAAAAAGAAATTAATTTTTTGGTTTTTACGATTTTCAAACATAATTTTGTCTAGTAAGATACACTGGCCCCTTATAAAGCACTCTTTCTATTCAAATGTTGTATTTAATGGTTGTACTGTGCATTTTAACACTATTTTGCAGAAGTATATTAAAGAACACCATTTAAGGAAGTGATCACGCGCTTTCTCACTTCTCCCAAAATTTCTGACCTAGAATGAACCCTGCTTGTGCATGATATTTTTAGACCAATAAATTAATAAGAAATTACATACATACTAGTTCATTTATCAAAATGGGTAATTTTGTCTAAAAATATTAATATTACTGGCAAAAAGTGCAGATCCTGATGAGGCAGCTCCTCACGAGCCGGCTCATCTGGATCTACACTTTTTGTAAGCCTATTTTGGGGTCTGTAGTGTTGAAAGGGTTAATTTAGATACAGTTTACTATCACCTCGCTTCTCTCTTTACCTCTATTTCGACTATATTTCAATCTTTTGATTGATGCCAGTTCCGAGCCTCATTACAGATATTTTATTGTACATGTATCATACGAAATATATTTGTGGGGGGGAAATGGACACTTAGCGGCGTGGCGGATGTTTGTTATCTCGGATTGCTCTTGATATATAATGTTTGGTCCTTGTTTTCAGTGCGACCTTCAGTTGAGAGCTGTGGTAGAGCCGGGTCACAACTCGTGCACTGTTCTAGTAGATACACGCTGGAAAATGAGAGTGTCTATAGAGGGCAACATCACCACCTCATCCACCTGCAGGTCAGAATATTGAGTATCTTTCACCCCATTTACCCCCATAGAGATGTCGGCGCTCATCACCTTAGATTGATAATAGATTATAAGATACCCTGATTTAACTTCTTAACCCATTTCATTCTGGATACCATTCAAACAGTATTTGCAAAGCACATAGAGCCAGAATCAGCCACCATGGAACATGCCGTCTGATCAGGCTCTATGCTGTTTGCTATTCAAATGATCTTGCTAAGACACTTGGCTATGTAGCAAACAACATAGATCCTGATCAGCACGCAGCGTCACGCTGCGGCTGATCTGGATCTATGTTGTTTGCAAAAGCCTTTAAATGTATCCAGAATGAAATGGGTTAACCACTTCTCTCATAAATTTTTGATCTTGAATTGTATTTGCAAAAATACAATGAAAATCGGTGTGAAAATGACTGCACTCCTATGATTTGTATGATACATAAATTAGAAAGTGTTCTGCATGTAAGGTTTACCAAATATAGAGCCACATTGCAGTAAATCTATTTTTAGAACGTGCATGTATATTAAATACATGGGATCCCGAAACAGTCGACGGAAAGGTGATTGGTCTCTCCGTTACAACAGACCTATCTCCGTTATAATTACAGGGTTCCCTCTGTCTGAATGTTTGTCTGTGACAAAAAACTTGGAGCCAACTAAGAGCCATATAGTTCACAAATAAATATTTGAAGCCATGTATTTGACAAAACATGTGCCAACATTTTTTTATTTTTTTTTATAAAAGTTGCGCCAAATATATTCGCCAATTCACAAAATGTAGCGCCAATATTTGTTTTTTTGGTGCCATTGGTGACCGACAGCAGGAAATGGGTAGATAGGGGGATAATGAGTAGATAGATATAGAACTTGAAAACAATTATTACGTTTGTCCTTACACTAGAAGCAAGTATAAGCACACATATTTGTCACAGTGACTCACATGCGTTTATTTCGGCTTTGTCGCTTGTTTATGCGTGTACGTTACATTTGTGTATATTTCGATGGCATGTTATTTATAGAGACTGGAAAATTGAAATAAACAAATGAAATCAGCTTGTAAACTGTTAACATGGTTTATCGTGTATGTTAAGTCGTATATTGATAGAACTTTGTCCATCAGTTCTTGGAATGTTACTATACGTGTCCGTTATGTAAATTTAAAGGTAGCCTTTAATACATCTCTATGAAGGAAAGGGTTAATACATGTAAGAAACAACAGCAAACAAATGACATTTTATTTTCACCATTTAACCATTTTTCTTCATACATTTTCAAGGTTCCCGCTGTCGGTCGCCAATTGCGACAAAAAACAAATATTGGCGCTAAATATTTTGAATTGGCGAAATATTTGGCGCAACTTTTTTTGTTTGTTTTTTTGCTGCACATGTTTTGTTAAATACATGGCTTCAAATAATTATTTGTAAACTATATGGCTCTTAGTTGGCTCCAAGTGGCCACAGACAAACATTCAGACAGAGGGAACCCTGATTTTACTGTATTTAATTAAGCACATTGCAAATGTTTGGAGCACATTTAAATGGCACATGTTACATATACCTTATGATGATAGAGGACATAGTTACGCCGCAAAGCCTTGTCGTCCCCATCTTTTTATATTTGAAATTTATGTCTCCGGTGGTTGATAATGCAAGAATGCATAATACATGTACAATGAAAACTGTGTTAGTGGTCACCTCTATTAAGCAGCCAACCTGTATTAGTGGTCACCTCTATTAAGCAGCCAACCTGTATTAGTGGTCACCTCTATTAAGCAGCCAACCTGTATTAGTGGTCACTTCTATTAAGCAGCCAACCTGTATTAAGCAGCCAGCCTGTATTAGTGGTCACTTCTATTAAGCAGCCAACCTGTATTAAGCAGCCAGCTTCCAGATTCCCAATATGTTGTTCTACTATACCCGCTGGAGCCTGCCCAGGAAAGGTGTTGTTAGGTAAACTGCCCGCCGGCAATATAGCCCGAAATGGTGCTGATGCAGGCGTAAAACCCGAAATATAACATAATGTTCTACTATACAGTTGTCCTCTATTAGGCAGCCACTTGTGCTAAGCAACCACTCGTGATAGCGCTGTGGTAGCATGTACGCTTCAGGTACGAAAGGTCTGGAGTTCGAACCCTGCTGGAGCTGTTACAATTGTGCCCTAAGGCAATGCATTTAAATTCCACTTGCCTCTTCTCTCACGTGATGATGGAACTAGAGTGCTTAATATAAGTTGCAAGAACTTGTTTCGCAATCGAGCTAAAATAAATTTGTATAAACTAAGCAGCCTCTTTCTGTGAGTGCCTTGGCTGGCTGTTTAAGACAGGTTGACTGTATATAACCAATTTGTCTTTAACTCAGCATTGTTACAGTTAAACTTGTCTTAAGCGGCCATTCAACCATACTGTTGTCAGATAATTATTGCAAGTAGGAAAGCTGTGTATGTTATTTGCATATGGTTGGTGGTTCTACTCAGTGCCTGAACCGATGTTCAAGATGGGCACATGTCATGTCGTTTGTGTGGCTGTACACTCAGCAAAATTTCTAACCGATCACCTGATGTTTTACAGTATTTGGAGCAAACTGATAACCAAATAATATCAATATTCATATTACCTTATTTGTTATATTTTATTACAGATAGTTATGCGTGATTTTCTGTTTAATCATTTCGGATAAAAATGAATTAAATGACAATAAGAAAATATTTATATTGTATGATTATTAATTGGTTTCAAATATTATCAAATACCAGGTGACTGATTAGGAATTTGGTTGAGTGTCTACATGCATAACTATTATTGCATGTAGTATTGAATGGTCGTAAACCAAAAACATTCTGTGATACGTTTTACAGCGAGGAGAATTTAGGTGGATGGTTTTTGGATGGTGGAAACTACAGCATCATGGTCATCATTAACGATAATGATTTCTCCTGTCGGAAACCTATGCTGCTAAACACACCCATTGACAGTTATATACGTGAGTATTCACTTAATGATTTCTCCTGTCAGAAACCTATGCTGCTAAACACACCCATTGACAGTTATATACGTGAGTATTCACTTAATGATTTCTCCTGTCGGAAACCTATGCTGCTAAACACACCCATTGACAGTAATATACATGAGTATTCACTTAATGATTTCTCCTGTCAGAAACCTATGCTGCTAAACACACCCATTGACAGTAATATACATGAGTATTCACTTAATGATTTCTCCTGTCGGAAACCTATGCTGCTAAACACACCCATTGACAGTAATATACATGAGTATTCACATAATGATTTCTCCTGTTAGAAACCTATGCTGCTCAACAGGCCCACAGACAGTAATTCATGTGTATGCGAGTATTTCCTGTGTCGGTACATTACAAACTATTTATAGGTTATTACGTGGCTAGTTTCATGCATGTATCACAATCAGCATAGATATCGACCCAATGTAACTTGTTATCAGCCTGAAACTGAAGGTCTTTATTACTTTGATGTGATTTTGAACATTTAATAATCGAAATCATTGTCTCTGTTATCAATTTATCAGGAATTAATGACAATTACTGAATTAGATACACCAAAACGACTGAAATATACGGAAGTAAACAAACTAGCACAGAGTGCACATGCGTTATTTCATAGGAACTAGTTATGATACAACTTTTTCTGGTTTGATACGGGCTCATGACCCTATCAAACCAGCAAGCGTAATATCAGACTTGAAAACACAGCGTATCAACCTGGGTGGTATGTTCCATTAAATGTCAACCCCTTTGCGGGGACCTAGACATGTTTTCCTGGGCAGGCTTAGCCGACCTAAGTGGTTAACCAGTACTAAGCAATGTGTGTGAGGTGCCTTGCTCAATGACATTACATACGTGGCATTACCGAGTATCGAACCTGTGACCGTTCGATTCCAAATCCGACACTCTACCAATGGACTCACGAGATGTGTGCTGAGCGTAACTTTCATTTCAGCAATAACACTGATCTTGTCCAGCAGGTCTTGTAGAGTTGTAACCAGTAAAGTCTCATCTTGTTCAGCAGGACTTGCAGATTGTAACCCTTAAAGTCTGATCTCTTTATTCGGAAAAATAAATACTAGTTTATAAAAATATATTTTAGCTTGATTGCGAAACAAGTTCTTACAACTTATATTAATCACACTCGAGACCTCATTCCTGATGGAATCCATCGCCATGAGGGAGAGAAGAGGCAATGTGGAATTTAAATGCTTTGCCTAAGCGCACAATCATAACAGCTCCAGTGGGGCTCAAACTCCGGGCCTTTCGCACCTGAAGCGAATGCGCTACCACTGCGATATTACAACTTCCAAAAAATAATACTTTAATTCATTTGCAAATTTATCCTAGTGTTAACTTTCGTAAACCATCATTTACAGCGTTAAAAAATTTCCATAAAGGGAGGTAATTTACAAATGGTAATTTCACAAAAGGTCCAAATTCAGTCCGCCTTCGTAGTCAAGCGGTTACGGTCGCTGACTTGTATACACTGTAACCTATCGTCACTGATGGTCACAGGTTAGAGCCCCGCTCAGACTGTGTCTCTATGAAAAAGTTGGCAGTTTCTTATGGAGGTTGGTGCACTGAGTACCGGTTACCGCTGGAGCCTGCCCAGGAAAGGTGATGTTACGTAAACTGTCCGTCACTCAAATGGGCAACCGGTAGCGACGTTAAATTAACTGAAATAAAAAAAGGTCTATTTCATGTACAGTCAAACCTGTCTTAAGCAGTCAGCCAAGGGAGTCACAGAAAGTGGCTGCTTAGCACAGGTAGCTGCTTAATATAGGTGAAATGTATAATAAAACAACCTATTTGGAATCTGGAAACTGACTGCTTAATACAGGTTGGCTGCTTAATAGAGGTGACCACTAACACAGGTTTGACTGCTTAATATAGGTGCATTGTATAATAAAATAACCTATTGGGAATCTGGAAACTGGCTACTTAATACAGGTTGGCTGCTTAATAGAGGTGATCACTAACACAGGTTTGACTGTACTTGTTAACATTATGGCCATGCCACAGGCACAAGACACACATTTTGTTTGCCCTATGGTCATATAGTAATGTTTACTTAATATATGACCATAGGCCAAACAATTTTTTGTGTGTCTTGTGCCTGTGGTCCATGCATGTGTTTTATATGTTATATTGCTTCCAGCTATTTACGTTGCCATCGGGAGTTTCATTGGTCTGATATTGCTGTGGTGGTTGGCAAAGTACATTTACAGGTTCGATCTTGTTTATATTGGGCATGTTATGTGGTATGTGAAAAAGTGTCAACAATACATTATAAACTAATTTTAAAAATTTGTTACCCCGTTGGTATTCGAACCCACAGTGTCGATAGGCAAAGAATTTGAAGTCAACGACATTGATCACCCGGCCACGGAGGCCTTTATTCATAAAATAATTCCTCGGATATATAGGATCTAGTTTCTAGTTTCATACCATATTTATGAAACAAGTTTTGGAATTTTGCTATTAAGCTAGACTTGAATTTTTTTAAACAATTCTGGTTTTTTAAATCTGTCCTCTGGGCTCATTCTAGAGGGTGACTTGGGCGAAATAGTCGCCCTGACGTCACCCACTGGGGGCCCCGCTTCTCCCTAAAAAAATGTTAATTTTTTGTTTACAATTTTCATACAAAAGTTTGTCCAATAAGATACAATGGCCCATTAAAAAGCACATTTAACTGTTGTATTTAATGGTCATACTGTGTATTTTAACCCTATTTTGTTGAATTAAATAATACAATTTAAAGACGCAATCATGCGCTTTCTCATTTCTCCCAACAATTCTGACCTAGATTAGAATGAGCCCTGTTATACCGAGCCAAAACTCGATCAATGACCGACATAGTAGTAGCTTTAGGCAACCTACTGCATAGGGTTTTACAATGCCTACGTGCATTAGAAATTAGGGTTGGCAAAAAAGGTTCAAGTATTCGAAATACTCACAACAATGTCCCAAGTATCGGTTAGCAAAATTATAATCGAGTGTAGGATTTATTCTAGAGTGGAAAAATTGCAGGGTGGGTCAGAAAAGGGGCAGGGTGGTCAGAAAAGGGGCAGGGTGGGTCAGAAAATGGGGCAGGGTGGGTCAGAAAATGGGCAGGGTGGGTCAGAAAATGGGCAGGGTGGGTCAGAAAAATGGCAGGGTGGGTCAGAAAAGGGGCAGGGTGGGTCAGAAAAGGGGCAGGGTGGGTCAGAAAAGAGGCAAGGTGCATTTTTAGCTGCGATGAGGAGCGGGAGGGGTATTTCAGGGTTAGATCCTAGACAATTTTGCTAAATTACGGTGATTGGTGAAAAGGGCAGACAAGTTGTAAGTTGTATAATTATGTCAGCCCGCTCGAAGGTTTATTGAGGCGTATATATATATATATACATATATATATATTATAAAAGTAGCCGAGAGAGAAAATTGCTACTCGTTGCCATGTCTATACGTTTCATTGTTGAGAAATGATTGACATACGCTTATGATGTCATTTCTCAATATCACCATCAGGGATCATTCTAGAGGGCGATGTGGGCGAAATAGTTGCCCCTAGTGACCCTGACTTAGCCCTCTGGGTGCCCCACTTCTCCCTATTTTGTTTTTGGTTTTTATGATTTTCAAACACTTTTGTCTATATACACTGGCCCATTATAAAGCACTCCTTCTATTCAAATGTTGTATTTAATGGTTGTACTGTGCATTTTAACCCTATTTTGCAGAAGTATATTAAAGAACATCATTTAAGGAAGCAATCACAAGCTTTCTCACTTCTCCCAAAAATTCTGACCTAGAATGAACCCTGCACCATACACCTCAGTGTTTGTCTATTCATCTGGCATGTCGTCAGGTGTGTTTATTGCTTTGAATATGTTTATTTCAGAAACCATCTGTTTCGTAAAATGCAGAACTGTCTGTTTCCTGACTCTGTCTCGTTTGTTGATCCAGTGAGTATGGCGTGTTTATTTTCTACTCGGTATAATGTTAAATTTATCCAGAGTCACTTATTTGTACCGAATGTTTCATTTACTAAACCGAATGTTTCATTTACTAAACCAAATGTTTCATGTATTAAACCGAATGTTTCATGTATTAAACAGGATGTTTCATGTATTAAACAGGATGTTTCATGTATTAAACAGGATGTTTCATGTATTAAACAGGATGTTTCATGTATTAAACCGAATGTTTCATGTATTAAACAGGATGTTTCATGTATTAAACAGGATGTTTCATGTATTAAACCGAATGTTTCATGTATTAAACCGAATGTCATTTTATTGGTCTCCAAATCAGAGTACGGTATATGATTTTATTGGTTTGCCCCCAAATTGCAGTATAATGGTTTATTGGTTTGCCCCCAAATTGCAGTATAATGTTTTATTGGTTTGCCCCCCATTTAACCCTTTCCTTCATAGAGATTCAGGTTAATATACTATTATATCTCCATACAAACGACAGCCATTTAGCCCTTCATAGAGATTCAGGTTAATATACTATTATATCTCCATACAAACGACAGCCATTTAACCCTTTCCTTCATAGAGATTTAGGTTAATATACTATTATATCTCCATACAAACGACAGCCATTTAACCCTTTCCTTCATAGAGATTTAGGTTAATATACTATTTTATCTCCATACAAACAACAGCCATTTAGCCCTTTCCTTCATAGAGATTTAGGTTAATATACTATTTTACCTCCATACAAACGACAGCCATTTAACCCTTTCCTTCATAGAGATTCAGGTTAATATACTATTATATCTCCATACAAACGACTGCCATTTAACCCTTTCCTTCATAGAGATTTAGGTTAATATACTATTATATCTCCCTACAAATGACAATCATTTAGCTATCATGCAGTGGATAAGTAGTCGCCATATCTATCCCACCTCCATAGATATTACTGGGACTACATGAGATTTTGGCCTTTACTATGAATATTGGTTTGGCTACTACATTGTCAATGTACATCATATTGGTAATTTGATCAAGAGGTGCTTCTATGAGGGAAAGAGTTAACATAAATACTATATGTACAGGAACTTTATTTATTCAGTATATATCTCGAGCTGTTAGTCTTGCTTCAATTTTTGGGGAATGTATAAAAATGCTTAAAGCAGCATTACATCATATGAAATCAAAGATATTTGAAAATTTCAATTTTTACGTATGGGTAGCAATGCTGCTACACATTCAAACATTATACTTTGTATGCTTATGTTCATTTGGTAAACAGTGTTTGTTTGCGATAAAACAAACTCGAAACCGAAAGTAGGACTTTCCGAGTCGATCGGTCACGCACTTGTTTACAACCGGAACGCATCGTCCGTACTTGTTTACATTCGGAATGCATCGTCCCCATTTGTCCCACGTTGTCTTTTTTAATTAAATTACTTGATATGTTGATTCATACCTCTGTTAGCTAAGTCTTTTAGGGACATGTCTACATCCCCGTGAGGGGTTCGACATTAGAGGAAGATAGATAGATAGTATTTCATGTTCAAAATATATACGTTGTTTTCTACATATTCTGTTGTTTCACGCATGCGCACTGTGCGTGTTTACATTTCGTGTGTTGATAAACAAATTTGCGTATACGACGGTTTAAATTTATTGGAATTTTATCGTTTCTGAGCGACTATTTCGATTTTTGTAAACACACACACATTAGTATTTACATTTTACTCAAAACATCCTTTATTACGATGTAATGCTGCTTTAACACTGAATCTCATCCACTTTATACCTATAGCATAATAAATGGAATTCATCTCCTATGATTGTAGTACAAATGTACATTTTCTTTGCAGTTACTATATGGTGAAGTAGTGCATTATAATATAGTCTTTCTTAAAGCGACACTACATCGCAAAAACCAAATAAAATGCATTTTTTCACATATAAATGCATTGCTACTACAAATTCTTCTGAATACAGCGAACACTAATATTGGATCAATAAACAGTGTTTTTGTGGTATACAAACTTTCAATCGTGAAAGTAAGATTTCATATAACGGTCATCCACGCTCCTGAATTGTTGTCATTGAAGTCAATACTAAACACGTGATGCTTTCGTTTAGACATAATTTAATTAAGATTAGTCTACAAATAAATAGGCATAGATGTGAGATATCAAGGTAAATATGTAGCATAACTCGTGTTATTCAGGATAAACGCTTTGTATTAAGCATGAATGTCGACCCTATTTACATTATTTTGTTATGTCAAGAAACCGTGTATACGACGTTTGTTGAAATATTTGGAAAGAAATTATACCATATAATAGCAAATTACATTCTGCAGACATTTTGTGTTTTTTACCGATGTAGTGTCACTTTAAACTTCAATAAAAACTTGGGAAATGGTTGTTGGAATTCATTCCTGGCTGCGGGCCCATGTCTCTTAGCTGATTTGTTTGGGTTCTAAGTAATTATATATTGAATACATAACTTAACTCGTTGCATGCTAGTGTTGAAAATAACAATCAAATACAGTCAAACCTGTCTTAAGCAGCCAGTCAAGGGAATCACAGAAAGTGGCTGCTTAGCACAGGTGGCTGCTAAATAAAGGCAAATGTACCACTAACACAGGTTTGACTGTATGTCATGCAATTTCTTTAGAATTGTGTCGTTATGAAATTGCATGATATATTTGGTTTGAACTTTTATTTATTTTACAACAATTGCGAAGCAAGTTTTAACTATTATATTAATCACTCTCGTTGGCGCGGATGAAAGCGTATATGTGGTCATTCCGTGTTGGAGGAAACCGGAGTACCCGGAGAAAACCCACCTGTCCGATCTGGCGACCACCGTATCATATCACATAATGGTGAACTCATTGGTTAGCTCGCCAGTGAGTGTTTGCGACGTCATTCGTGAGCTTGCCAGTTAATGGTGAGCTTGCCAGTTAGTGTGTGTGACCACATTGATGAGCTGGCCAGTTACTGTGTGTGACCACATTGATGAGCTGGCCAGTTACTGTGTGTGACCACATTGATGAGCTGGCCAGTTACTGTGTGTGACCACATTGATGAGCTGGCCAGTTACTGTGTGTGACCACATCGATGAGCTCGCCAGTTACTGTGTGTGACCACATTGATGAGCTGGCCAGTTACTGTGTGTGACCACATTGATGAGCTGGCCAGTTACTGTGTGTGACCACATTGATGAGCTGGCCAGTTACTGTGTGTGACCACATTGATGAGCTGGCCAGTTACTGTGTGTGACCACATTGATGAGCTCGCCAGTTACTGTGTGTGACCACATTGATGAGCTGGCCTGTTACTGTGTGTGACCACATTGATGAGCTGGCCAGTTACTGTGGACCACTTATGAGTGGCCAGTTACTGGTGTGACCACATTGATGAGCTGGCCAGTTACTGTGTGTGACCACATTGATGAGCTGGCCAGTTACTGTGTGTGACCACATTGATGAGCTGGCCAGCTACTGTGTGCGACCACATTGATAAGCTCGCCAGTTAGTTTGTGCGACCACATTGATGAGCTGGCCAGTTACTGTGTGCGACCACATTGATAAGCTCGCCAGTTAGTGTGTGCGACCACATTGATGAGCTGGCCAGTTACTGTGTGTGACCACATTGATGAGCTGGCCAGTTACTGTGTGCGACCACATTGATAAGCTCGCCAGTTAGTTTGTGCGACCACATTGATGAGCTGGCCAGTTACTGTGTGCGACCACATTGATGAGCTCGCCAGTTACTGTGTGCGACCACATTGGTGAGCTGGCCAGTTACTGTGTGCGACCACATTGATGAGCTGGCCAGTTACTGTGTGTGACCACATTGATGAGCTGGCCAGTTACTGTGTGTGACCACATTGATGAGCTGGCCAGTTACTGTGTGCGACCACATTTGTGAGTTCGCCAGTTACTGTGTGCGACCACATTTGTAAGTTCGCCAGTTACTGTGTGCAACCACATTTGTGAGTTCGCCAGTTACTGTGTGCGACCACATTTGTGAGTTCGCCAGTTACTGTGTGCGACCACATTTGTGAGTTCGCCAGTTACTGTGTGCGACCACATTTGTTAGTTCGCCAATTAGCATGCTTGTCAGTACCTGTATGCCGTACGATAAGTTATCCTTAATGCAACAGAATATTAGGAAACTAGACAGAACATATCAAATAGCTATCTACATCTTACTCAGAGTGAATATGCGGAGCAGGATCTGGGGGTACCAACAAACATAGCTGAAGAGGATAATGGTCGAAAACTGAAGAAGGAACGGCTTAAATCACTGGATACATTCAGAGGGTAAAAATATTTATACATGTATTTTTATGATACTGAAGAAATTTGGTGCAATTTGCTTTGATAATCAGCAATATGTGTCTCACATGACTTATGTTTATGTTTACACATGTAAACAACTGTTTGTGTCTCACATGACTATGTTTACACATGTAAGCAACTGTTTGTGTCTCAAATGACTATGTTTATGTTTACACATGTAAGCAACTGTATGTGTCTCACATGACTATGTTTATGTTTACACATGTAAGCAACTGTATGTGTCTCACATGACTATGTTTATGTTTACACATGTAAGCAACTGTATGTGTCTCACATGATTATGTTTATGTTTACACATGTAAGTAACTGTATGTGTCTCACATGACTATGTTTACACATGTAAGCAACTGTACGTGTCTCACATGACTATGTGTACACATGTAAGCAACTGTATGTGTCTCACATGACTATGTGTACACATGTAAGCAACTGTATGTGTCTCACATGACTATGTTTACACACGTAAGCAACTGTATGTGTCTCACATGACTATGTTTACACATGTAAGCAACTGTATGTGTCTCACATGACTATGTTTACACATGTAAACAACTGTTTGTGTTTCACATGACTATGTTTACACATGTAAGCAACTGTATGTGTCTCACATGATTATGTTTACACATGTAAGCAACTGTATGTGTCTCACATGACTATGTTTACACATGTAAGCAACTGTATGTGTCTCACATGACTATGTTTACACATGTTAGCAACTGTATGTGTCTCACATGATTATGTTTACACATGTAAGCAACTGTATGTGTCTCACATGATTATGTTTACACATGTTAGCAACTGTATGTGTCTCACATGATTATGTTTACACATGTTAGCAACTGTATGTGTCTCACATGATTATGTTTACACATGTAAACAACTGTTTGTGTTCCACATGACTATGTTTACACATGTAAGCAACTGTATGTGTCTCACATGATTATGTTTACACATGTTAGCAACTGTATGTGTCTCACATGACTATGTTTACACATGTTAGCAACTGTATTTGTCTCACATGGCTATGTTTACACATGTAAGCAACTGTTTGTGTCTCACATGGCTATGTTTACACATGTAAGCAACTGTATGTCTCGCATGACTATGTTTATGTTTACACATGTAAGCAACTGTATGTGTCTCACATGATTATGTTTACACATGTAAGCAACTGTATGTGTCTCACATGATTATGTTTACACATGTTAGCAACTGTATGTGTCTCACATGACTATGTTTACACATGTAAGCAACTGTATGTGTCTCACATGACTATGTTTACACATGTAAGCAACTGTATGTGTCTCACATGACTATGTTTACACATGTTAGCAACTGTTTGTGTCTCACATGATTATGTTTACACATGTTAGCAACTGTTTGTGTCTCACATGATTATGTTTACACATGTTAGCAACTGTATTTGTCTCACATGACTATGTTTACACATGTAAGCAACTGTATGTGTCTCACATGACTACGTTTACACATGTAAGCAACTGTATGTGTCTCACATGACTATGTTTACACGTGTAAGCAACTGTATGTGTCTCACATGACTATGTTTACACATGTAAGCAACTATATGTGTCTCACATGACTATGTTTACACATGTAAGCAACTGTATGTGTCTCACATGACTATGTTTACACATGTAAGCAACTGTTTGTGTCTCACATGGCTATGTTTACACATGTAAGCAACTGTATGTCTCGCATGACTATGTTTATGTTTACACATGTAAGCAACTGTATGTCTCGCATGACTATGTTTATGTTTACACATGTAAGCAACTGTATGTGTCTCACATGACTATGGAGCATCAGTGGTGAATATGGTCCGGTTGGAAGTTCGAGCTATCTTAGAAACACTGTGTTTCCTTGGTCTTCTACGGCAAGACTATTAATTCCACATTGCCTCTCTCCCTCGTGGTGATGGATACCATCAGGAATGAGAGCCTCGAGAGTGATAACAGTTTATTATGTTTATTACATGAGATATATCACAACGACAGTTTATTACATGAGATATCTCACAATGACAGTTTATTACATGAGATATCTCACAACGACAGTTTATTACATGAGATATCTCACAACGACAGTTTATTACATGAGATATCTCACAACGACAGTTTATTACATGAGATATCTCACAACGACAGTTTATTACATGAGATATCTCACAACGACAGTTTATTACATGAGATATCTCACAACGACAGTTTAGTACATGAGATATCTCACAACGACAGTTTAGTACATGAGATATCTCACAACGACAGTTTAGTACATGAGATATCTCACAACGACAGTTTATTACATGAGATATCTCACAACGACAGTTTATTACATGAGATATCTCACAACGACAGTTTATTACATGAGATATCTCACAACGACAGTTTATTACATGAGATATCTCACAACGACAGTTTATTACATGAGATATCTCACAACGACAGTTTAGTACATGAGATATCTCACAACGACAGTTTATTACATGAGATATCTCACAACGACAGTTTATTACATGAGATATCTCACAACGACAGTTTATTACATGAGATATCTCACAACGACAGTTTATTACATGAGATATCTCACAACGACAGTTTATTACATGAGATATCTCACAACAACAGTTTATTACATGAGATATCTCACACCGACAGTTTATTACATGAGATATCTCACAATGACAGTTTATTACATGAGATATCTCACACCGACAGTTTATTACATGAGATATCTCACACCGACAGTTTATTACATGAGATATCTCACAATGACAGTTTATTACATGAGATATCTCACAACGACAGTTTATTACATGAGATATCTCACAACGACAGTTTATTACATGAGATATCTCACAACGACAGTTTATTACATGAGATATCTCACAACGACAGTTTATTACATGAGATATCTCACAACGACAGTTTATTACATGAGATATCTCACAACGACAGTTTATTACATGAGATATCTCACAACGACAGTTTATTACATGAGATATCTCACAACGACAGTTTATTACATGAGATATCTCACAACGACAGTTTATTACATGAGATATCTCACAACGACAGTTTATTACATGAGATATCTCACAACGACAGTTTATTACATGAGATATCTCACAACGACAGTTTATTACATGAGATATCTCACAACGACAGTTTATTACATGAGATATCTCACAACGACAGTTTATTACATGAGATATCTCACAACGACAGTTTATTACATGAGATATCTCACAACGACAGTTTATTACATGAGATATCTCACAACGACAGTTTATTACATGAGATATCTCACAACGACAGTTTATTACATGAGATATCTCACAACGACAGTTTATTACATGAGATATCTCACAACGACAGTTTATTACATGAGATATCTCACAACGACAGTTTATTACATGAGATATCTCACAACGACAGTTTATTACATGAGATATCTCACAACGACAGTTTATTACATGAGATATCTCACAACGACAGTTTATTACATGAGATATCTCACAACGACAGTTTATTACATGAGATATCTCACAACGACAGTTTATTACATGAGATATCTCACAACGACAGTTTATTACATGAGATATCTCACAACGACAGTTTATTACATGAGATATCTCACAACGACAGTTTATTACATGAGATATCTCACAACGACAGTTTATTACATGAGATATCTCACAACGACAGTTTATTACATGAGATATCTCACAACGACAGTTTATTACATGAGATATCTCACAACGACAGTTTATTACATGAGATATCTCACAACGACAGTTTATTACATATGATATCTCACAACGACAGTTTATTACATGAGATATCTCACAACGACAGTTTATTACATGAGATATCTCACACCGACAGTTTATTACATATGATATCTCACAACGACAGTTTATTACATGAGATATCTCACAACGACAGTTTATTACATGAGATATCTCACAACGACAGTTTATTACATATGATATCTCACAATGACAGTTTATTACATATGATATCTTATCTTACAGGATTTCTATTGTTGTTATGATATTTGTCAACTATGGAGGTGGTGACTACTGGTTCTTTAGGCACTCTAAGTGGAATGGACTCACAGTGGCCGACCTCGTATTCCCATGGTGAGTGAATTGTGGGTTTAGCGCAACACTGTGTTTACTGCATTAAGAATTAACGCAGATAGAACAGTCTTGCAGTTTCTCTTATACTTTCATGATATGCATGATTAGTTAAATGCTTTTTATATTGAACTGGCTTCTGCCATTATTCAATTATTTGTAAAACCAAATGGATTATACAATAAGTTAACCCTTTAATAGTGGATGTCGTGATAGCGCAGTTGTAGCATGGTTTTTTTTATTCAATATATTTATTGCATTAGATATGACAACCTATTTATAGCACACAAAAGCAAAGTAGTCTAGGAGAGAAGAATTTTAATATGAGACTCTGTCTTTCATTCTAATCCTTTTTCTGTATTTTGATGTGTGACATATGCATTGTTCAATATGTATTATATTAGGAAATAAAATATGTTTAAACTAAAGGAGTCTACATGAGAGGTTGTAGTTTCATAATGAATATTGTTAATTTCTTGCTATTGTTGCGTAATATATAAATTTGCGTAATATATAAATTTGCGTACCCGGTAATATATAAATTTGCATACGTTTTGGACATTTTTCTATTCGGTTCTCTAGGTAAAGTAATAAACATTTGCTTAGTAGACCAAGTGTAACCTAATTCTCTACATTTGGGCAAATAAGAGGAAAATGATATTCGTTTTACATCATTATAGTGTTACAAAAGATACATATTTCTTCAGTCCATGGTAGAGGTTAGTACATATATTTGGTGGCCTCCGTCAGCGTACCCAAGTAGCTACTGTTGTTAACTTTAAAGCACTTGCCCCAACTGCTGTTGGTTCGAATCCCAATGGGGCTGTCGATATCTTTCAAATGATGAAGCTATCCAGCTGTCAAAAAGCAAACAAAAGTACATATATTATTATTAAGCATCCATTTTCTGTGCTTCCTTGACTGTCTGATTAACACGTGTTTGGCTGTACTTAGAGGCTTAGAACTAATAATTCATTCTTTTTCTGCTTCACTAATACTTCTTAACCCATTTCATTCTGGATACCGTTCAAACGGTATCTGCAAAGAACATAGAGCCAGATCAACCGCCACGGAACGTGCCATCTGATCAGGATCTATGCTGTTTGCTATTCAGATGATCTTGCTAAGACACTTGGCTATGCAGCAAACAACATAGATCCTGATCTGGATCTATGTTGTTTGCAAAAGCCTTTAAATTTATCCAGAATGAAATGGGTTAATATATATAATTGCATGATTATGTGCTGTATCTGTGCTTGTAGACTCTGTCTGGTTGTAATGTGTTTTGTGAACCATGATATTGGTCCATATTGGTACTTAGATTAATATGTCTGGAACCCGAGCACTGTAGCCGACCTTGCAATGCCCTGGTCTCATGCAATATCAATATGTATACACCTACTACACTGTAGTCGACCTTGTAATGCCCTGGTCCCATGCAATATCAATATTTATACACTGTAGTCGACCTTGTAATGTCCTGGTCCCATGTAGTATCAATATTTATACACCTACTACACTGTAGCCGACCTTGCAATGCCCTGGTCTCATGTAGTATCAATATTTATACACCTACTACACTGTAGCCGACCTTGCAATGCCCTGGTCCCATGTAGTATCAATATTTATACACCTACTACACTGTAGCCGACCTTGCAATGCCCTGGTCCCATGCAGTATCAATATTTATACACCTACTACACTGTAGCCGACCTTGCAATGCCCTGGTCCCATGTAGTATCAATATTTATACACTGTAGTCGACCTCGTAATGCCCTGGTCCCATGCAGTATCAATATTTATACACTGTAGTCGACCTTGTAATGCCCTGGTCCCATGCAGTATCAATATTTATACACTGTAGTCGACCTTGTAATGCCCTGGTCCCATGCAGTATCAATATTTATACATCTACTACACTGTAGTCGACCTTGTAATGCCCTGGTCCCATGCAATATCAATATTTATACATCTACTACACTGTAGTCGACCTTGTAATGCCCTGGTCCCATGCAATATCAATATTATTTACTACACTGTAGTAGACCTTGTAATGCCCTGGTCCCATGCAATATCAATATTTATACATCTACTACACTGTAGTCGACAATATCAATATGTATACATCTACTTGTACTACACTGTAGTCGACCTTGTAATGCCCTGGTCCCATGCAGTATCAATATTTATACACTGTAGTTGACCTTGTAATGCCCTGGTCCCATGCAGTATCAATATTTATACACTATAGCTGACCTCGTAATGCCCTGGTCCCATGCAGTATCAATATTTATACACTGTAGTCGACCTCGTAATGCCCTGGTCCCATGCAGTATCAATATTTATACACTGTAGTCGACCTTGTAATGCCCTGGTCCCATGCAGTATCAATATTTATACACTGTAGTCGACCTTGTAATGCCCTGGTCCCATGCAGTATCAATATTTATACACTGTAGTCGACCTTGTAATGCCCTGGTCCCATGCAGTATCAATATTTATACATCTACTACACTGTAGCCGACCTTGCAATGCCCTGGTCCCATGTAGTATCAATATTTATACACCTACTACACTGTAGCCGACCTTGCAATGCCCTTGTCCCATGTAGTATCAATATTTATACACCTACTACAATGTAGCCGACCTGGTAATGCCCTGGTCCCATGCAATATCAATATTTATGCACCTACTACACTGTAGCCGACCTTGCAATGCCCTGGTCCCATGCAGTATCAATATTTATACATCTACTACACTGTAGCCGACCTTGCAATGCCCTGGTCCCATGTAGTATCAATATTTATACACCTACTACACTGTAGCCGACCTTGTAATGCCCTGGTCCCATGCAATATCAATATTTATACATCTACTACACTGTAGTCGACCTTGTAATGCCCTGGTCCCATGCAATATCAATATTATTTACTACACTGTAGTAGACCTTGTAATGCCCTGGTCCCATGCAGTATCAATATTTTACATCCACTACACTGTAGCCGACCTTGTAATGCCCTGGTCCCATGCAATATCAATATTTATACATCTACTACACTGTAGCCGACCTTGTAATGCCCTGGTCCCATGCAATATCAATATTTATACATCTACACTGTAGCCTACCTTGTAATGCCCTGGTCCCCTGCAATATCAATATTTATACACCTACTACACTGTAGCCGACCTTGTAATGCCCTGGTCCCATGCAATATCAATATTTATACATCTACTACACTGTAGCCGACCTTGTAATGCCCTGGTCCCATGCAATATCAATATTTATACATCTACTACACTGTGGCCTACCTTGTAATGCCCTGGTCCCATGCAATATCAATATTTATACACCTACTACACTGTAGCCGACCTTGTAATGCCCTGGTCCCATGCAGTATCAATATTTATACACCTACTACACTGTAGTCGACAATATCATATGTATACATCTACTTGTACTACACTGTAGTCGACCTCGTAATGCCCTGGTCCCATGCAGTATCAATATTTATACACTGTAGTCGACCTTGTAATGCCCTGGTCCCATGCAGTATCAATATTTATACACTGTAGTCGACCTTGTAATGCCCTGGTCCCATGCAGTATCAATATTTATACACTGTAGTCGACCTTGTAATGCCCTGGTCCCATGCAGTATCAATATTTATACATCTACTTGTACTACACTGTAGCTGACCTTGTAATGCCCTGGTCCCTGTACTACACTGTAGCTGACCTTGCAATGCCCTGGTCCCATGCAGTATCAATATTTATACATCTACTACACTGTAGCCGACCTTGCAATGCCCTGGTCCCATGTAGTATCAATATTTATACACCTACTACACTGTAGCCGACCTTGCAATGCCCTTGTCCCATGTAGTATCAATATTTATACACCTACTACAATGTAGCCGACCTGGTAATGCCCTGGTCCCATGCAATATCAATATTTATGCACCTACTACACTGTAGCCGACCTTGCAATGCCCTGGTCCCATGCAGTATCAATATTTATACATCTACTACACTGTAGCCGACCTTGCAATGCCCTGGTCCCATGTAGTATCAATATTTATACACCTACTACACTGTAGCCGACCTTGTAATGCCCTGGTCCCATGCAATATCAATATTTATACATCTACTACACTGTAGCCGACCTTGTAATGCCCTGGTCCCATGCAATATCAATATTTATACATCTACTACACTGTGGCCTACCTTGTAATGCCCTGGTCCCATGCAATATCAATATTTATACATCTACTACACTGTAGTCGACCTTGTAATGCCCTGGTCCCATGCAATATCAATATTATTTACTACACTGTAGTAGACCTTGTAATGCCCTGGTCCCATGCAGTATCAATATTTATACACCTACTACACTGTAGCCGACCTTGTAATGCCCTGGTCCCATGCAATATCAATATTTATACATCTACTACACTGTAGTCGACCTTGTAATGCCCTGGTCCCATGCAATATCAATATTATTTACTACACTGTAGTAGACCTTGCAATGCCCTGGTCCCATGCAGTATCAATATTTTACATCCACTACACTGTAGCCGACCTTGTAATGCCCTGGTCCCATGCAATATCAATATTTATACATCTACTACACTGTAGCCTACCTTGTAATGCCCTGGTCACCTGCAATATCAATATTTATACACCTACTACACTGTAGCCGACCTTGTAATGCCCTGGTCCCATGCAATATCAATATTTATACATCTACTACACTGTAGCCGACCTTGTAATGCCCTGGTCCCATGCAATATCAATATTTATACATCTACTACACTGTGGCCTACCTTGTAATGCCCTGGTCCCATGCAATATCAATATTTATACACCTACTACACTGTAGCCGACCTTGTAATGCCCTGGTCCCATGCAGTATCAATATTTATACACCTACTACACTGTAGCCGACCTTGTAATGCCCTGGTCCCATGCAATATCAATATTTATACACCTACTACACTGTAGTCGACAATATCAATATGTATACATCTACTTGTACTACACTGTAGTCGACCTTGTAATGCCCTGGTCCCATGCAGTATCAATATTTATACACTGTAGTCGACCTTGTAATGCCCTGGTCCCATGCAGTATCAATATTTATACATCTACTTGTACTACACTGTAGCTGACCTTGTAATGCCCTGGTCCCTGTACTACACTGTAGCTGACCTTGCAATGCCCTGGTCCCATGCAGTATCAATATTTATACATCTACTACACTGTAGCCGACCTTGCAATGCCCTGGTCCCATGTAGTATCAATATTTATACACCTACTACACTGTAGCCGACCTTGCAATGCCCTTGTCCCATGTAGTATCAATATTTATACACCTACTACAATGTAGCCGACCTGGTAATGCCCTGGTCCCATGCAATATCAATATTTATGCACCTACTACACTGTAGCCGACCTTGCAATGCCCTGGTCCCATGCAGTATCAATATTTATACATCTACTACACTGTAGCCGACCTTGCAATGCCCTGGTCCCATGTAGTATCAATATTTATACACCTACTACACTGTAGCCGACCTTGTAATGCCCTGGTCCCATGCAATATCAATATTTATACATCTACTACACTGTAGCCGACCTTGTAATGCCCTGGTCCCATGCAATATCAATATTTATACATCTACTACACTGTGGCCTACCTTGTAATGCCCTGGTCCCATGCAATATCAATATTTATACATCTACTACACTGTAGTCGACCTTGTAATGCCCTGGTCCCATGCAATATCAATATTATTTACTACACTGTAGTAGACCTTGTAATGCCCTGGTCCCATGCAGTATCAATATTTATACACCTACTACACTGTAGCCGACCTTGTAATGCCCTGGTCCCATGCAATATCAATATTTATACATCTACTACACTGTAGTCGACCTTGTAATGCCCTGGTCCCATGCAATATCAATATTATTTACTACACTGTAGTAGACCTTGCAATGCCCTGGTCCCATGCAGTATCAATATTTTACATCCACTACACTGTAGCCGACCTTGTAATGCCCTGGTCCCATGCAATATCAATATTTATACATCTACTACACTGTAGCCGACCTTGTAATGCCCTGGTCCCATGCAATATCAATATTTATACATCTACACTGTAGCCTACCTTGTAATGCCCTGGTCACCTGCAATATCAATATTTATACACCTACTACACTGTAGCCGACCTTGTAATGCCTTGGTCCCATGCAATATCAATATTTATACATCTACTACACTGTAGCCGACCTTGTAATGCCCTGGTCCCATGCAATATCAATATTTATACATCTACTACACTGTGGCCTACCTTGTAATGCCCTGGTCCCATGCAATATCAATATTTATACACCAACTACACTGTAGCCGACCTTGTAATGCCCTGGTCCCATGCAGTATCAATATTTATACACCTACTACACTGTAGCCGACCTTGTAATGCCCTGGTCCCATGCAATATCAATATTTATACACCTACTACACTGTAGTCGACAATATCAATATGTATACATCTACTTGTACTACACTGTAGTCGACCTTGTAATGCCCTGGTCCCATGCAGTATCAATATTTATACACTGTAGTTGACCTTGTAATGCCCTGGTCCCATGCAGTATCAATATTTATACACTATAGCTGACCTCGTAATGCCCTGGTCCCATGCAGTATCAATATTTATACACTGTAGTCGACCTCGTAATGCCCTGGTCCCATGCAGTATCAATATTTATACATCTACTTGTACTACACTGTAACTGACCTTGTAATGCCCTGGTCCCATGCAGTATCAATATTTATACACTGTAGCTGACCTTGTAATGCCCTGGTCCCATGCAGTATCAATATTTATACACTATAGCTGACCTCGTAATGCCCTGGTCCCATGCAGTATCAATATTTATACACTGTAGTCGACCTCGTAATGCCCTGGTCCCATGCAGTATCAATATTTATACACTGTAGTCGACCTTGTAATGCCCTGGTCCCATGCAGTATCAATATTTATACATCTACTACACTGTAGTTGACCTTGTAATGCCCTGGTCCCATGCAATATCAATATTTATACATCTACTACACTGTAGTCGACCTTGTAATGCCCTGGTCCCATGCAATATCAATATTATTTACTACACTGTAGTAGACCTTGTAATGCCCTGGTCCCATGCAATATCAATATTTATACATCTACTACACTGTAGTCGACCTTGTAATGCCCTGGTCCCATGCAATATCAATATTATTTACTACACTGTAGTAGACCTTGTAATGCCTGGTCCCATGCAGTATCAATATTTTACATCCACTACACTGTAGCCGACCTTGTAATGCCCTGGTCCCATGCAATATCAATATTTATACATCTACTACACTGTAGCCGACCTTGTAATGCCCTGGTCCCATGCAATATCAATATTTATACACCTACTACACTGTAGCCGACCTTGTAATGCCCTGGTCCCATGCAGTATCAATATTTATACACCTACTACACTGTAGCCGACCTTGTAATGCCCTGGTCCCATGCAATATCAATATTTATACACCTACTACACTGTAGTCGACAATATCATAATGTATACATCTACTTGTACTACACTGTAGTCGACCTTGTAATGCCCTGGTCCCATGCAGTATCAATATTTATACACTGTAGTTGACCTTGTAATGCCCTGGTCCCATGCAGTATCAATATTTATACACTATAGCTGACCTCGTAATGCCCTGGTCCCATGCAGTATCAATATTTATACACTGTAGTCGACCTCGTAATGCCCTGGTCCCATGCAGTATCAATATTTATACATCTACTTGTACTACACTGTAGCTGACCTTGTAATGCCCTGGTCCCATGCAGTATCAATATTTATACACTAGCTGACCTTGTAATGCCCTGGTCCCATGCAGTATCAATATTTATACACTGTAGTCGACCTTGTAATGCCCTGGTCCCATGCAGTATCAATATTTATACACTAGTCGACCTTGTAATGCCCTGGTCCCATGCAGTATCAATATTTATACACTGTAGCTGACCTTGTAATGCCCTGGTCCCATGCAGTATCAATATTTATACACTATAGCTGACCTCGTAATGCCCTGGTCCCATGCAGTATCAATATTTATACACTGTAGCTGACCTTGTAATGCCCTGGTCCCATGCAGTATCAATATTTATACACTGTAGCTGACCTCGTAATGCCCTGGTCCCATGCAGTATCAATATTTATACATCTACTTGTACTACACTGTAGTTGACCTTGTAATGCCCTGGTCCCATGCAGTATCAATATTTATACACTGTAGCTGACCTTGTAATGCCCTGGTCCCATGCAGTATCAATATTTATACACTATAGCTGACCTCGTAATGCCCTGGTCCCATGCAGTATCAATATTTATACACTGTAGTCGACCTCGTAATGCCCTGGTCCCATGCAGTATCAATATTTATACACTGTAGTCGACCTTGTAATGCCCTGGTCCCATGCAGTATCAATATTTATACACTGTAGTCGACCTTGTAATGCCCTGGTCCCATGCAGTATCAATATTTATACACTGTAGTCGACCTTGTAATGCCCTGGTCCCATGCAGTATCAATATTTATACATCTACTTGTACTACACTGTAGCTGACCTTGTAATGCCCTGGTCCCTGTACTACACTGTAGCTGACCTTGCAATGCCCTGGTCCCATGCATTATCAATATTTATACATCTACTACACTGTAGCCGACCTTGCAATGCCCTGGTCCCATGTAGTATCAATATTTATACACCTACTACACTGTAGCCGACCTTGCAATATCAATATTTATACATCTACTACACTGTGGCCTACCTTGTAATGCCCTTGTCCCATGTAGTATCAATATTTATACACCTACTACAATGTAGCCGACCTGGTAATGCCCTGGTCCCATGCAATATCAATATTTATGCACCTACTACACTGTAGCCGACCTTGCAATGCCCTGGTCCCATGCAGTATCAATATTTATACATCTACTACACTGTAGCCGACCTTGCAATGCCCTGGTCCCATTGTCGCAAACTCTCCTTTTTCTTCTCGTAATAATATGTCTCGGTTGCTACGGCTCTTACCAGGGTCTATCCTATTGTAGACTCGCTGGAGTTGTCTAGGGGGTTTCTTCGTTATTATATGTATTAATGATAACTCAACACAGTATTACATTTCTTCTATATAATATCTTGTTTAAATTGGCATCAGAAATATCCATATATATATAATCAGTGATCTATATATATATACATCGTATCATTAAAAGCTTATTTAACAATCCATTTGTGTGAGCCGACTATGCGCTTACACAATATATTTAACATCCAATCTTTCTAATCCGTCATTACTCAATATCACTATAATCTAATCACTGTTTCTGATTAGATTAACTTTTAATCACCTTCTGGTGGTTCGCCGAAACTCTGTTTCTTCTATGGCTGAACAATTTAATTATTCGACAAATCTTTATAAGTTATATTTCTTATAATGTCCATAATATCTAAGTATCATAAATACAGTTTATATGTTCTATATACTAGATTGAGATCACGACCTTTCTCGCTCCTGGAGTTAGGCTCTAGTGTGTCTGATTTATGTTAATAAAATCCATTTCTTATATACATAATTGAATCAGTGTATATATGATATAACAATTCCTAAAACATCTGTTATTCCTAAACATCTGTTATGTTATCTAATATTACACCATCAAACCAGTTCGGTGCCTTTGTATTACATAACTGGACACCTGCAACCACGGCCTGTTATCTAATATTACACCATCAAACCAGTTCGGTGCCTTTGTATTACATAACTGGACACCTGCAACCACGGCCTTGATAAACTGAGATTAGGCCTAACATCTTAAGTCATTTCCCGCGCGAAGCGAGATTGATAATTTTAGGCGCGAAAATAATAGCAGACGATTATGCATAAAACAAATATATATATATTACATGGTAAACATTTGGCCATATATAGAAACAGTTTAATGTATTTATATAATACATTATTATTTATATATAACAATAATAAATATTTCGTGCAAATTGGGGTTTTGCACAATCCTCCCTACCCGGGGAGAAGTTTGACATCGCCCGCTATCGGCCGATTTACAAATCTTCATTCCTTTGAATATACAGTAGAAAACAATCATAATATCAATACATCATATGTCCTAAAATAGCATTTCTTTCGCTAGGTACCAACATTCTAATCATAGAGGCAATAACTATTTACTGAACAACTGAAATAATACCAAGTATATTTACTAAGTCAAACATCACAGTCATTGAACTCTACTGAGAAAGTCTGCTAGAACATTTTGAGTCCCTTTGATATGTTTAATGGTCAGATTAAATTCTGAGAGACACAGTGCCCATCTTAAGAGGCGTTGATTGGACGTTTTCGACCTACTTAACCATACAAGGGGATTATGATCTGAATTAATTATTGTTTTGCTTGTGCTTACATATATGCGAAAATGTTCGATACCGGCCACTATAGCTAATAATTCCTTCTCTATTGTAGAGTAGTTTTTCTCTCGTGGAATAAGTTTTCGGGAATAAAATGCTACTGGGTGTGGTACTTGGTCAACGGTCTGAGTCAGTACAGCCGAAATTCCCAAATCGGAAGCATCAGTATAGAGTTCAAACTCTTGGTTAAAGTCAGGGGCCTTCAGTATGGGTTTATTGGTTAAAGCTTTCTTTAAGGATTCGAAAGCAAGTTGATGTTTATCGCTCCACTGAGTTATGATGTTCCCTGATCGCTTGCCCTTTAATAAGTCAGTCAGGGGAGCGGCGATCTCAGCGAACAGGGGAATGAATTTCCTGTAAAATCCTACTGATCCCAGATATCCTCGTAATTGTTTCTTGGTCTGTGGGGGAGAGATATTACTAATACACTCAACCTTGCTGGAAATTGGTTTGATTTTTCCCGACCCTAATTCATGTCCCAAGTACTTGACTGTTCCAGACCCAATTTTACACTTCTTCGGATTCAAAGTAACACCACTATCCTCTAGTCTATGAAATGTCCAATCCAAGTGATTTATGTGCTGTGACCATAAATTGGATCGAACAGCAATATCATCCAGATATGCGTCGGCAAATCTATCACGGATGGGTTCTGTCGGGGATTGAGCGATTATCTCGTTTATGGCCCTCTGGAAGGTAACTCCACCGTTTTTTAAACCAAATGGGAGAGTTAATGGTTCAAACAAGCCCCAGGGGGTTATGAACGCTGCAATTTCACTAGCTCGAGGGGTTAGCGGAATCTGCCAGTAACCTTTATTAAGATCTAAAATTGATATCAGACTCGAACCTGCGACCTGATCAATGAGATCGTCTAATCTCGGGATGGGGAAGGCTTCTCCTCGAGTCAGGTCATTAATTTTCCGATAATCAATACATGGTCGCCATTCTGAGTCTGATTTGCGTACCAATATTATGGGAGAGGCCCACTGGCTTCTGCTAGGGCGGATAATTCCTAACTCCAACATTTGATCTAGCTCAGTTTTTAATATTTGTTTCTTTTCTGGAGACATGCGGTAGTAAGGCTGGACTACGGGTGAAGCACCTTGCACATCAATATCATGGGTAACACCGTGGAAACGTCCCAGTTG